>CM068824.1:155379788-155844788 GCA_028554795.2 Sinohyriopsis cumingii
AATGTTGGTTAGTGTAGATTATGGAGAATGTTGATTAGTGTACATTATGGAGAATGTAGATTAGTGTAGATTATGGAGAATCTTGATTAGTGTAGATTATGGAGAATGTTAATTAGTGTACATAATGGAGAATGTTGATTGGTGTAGATTATGGAGAATCTTTATTAGTGTAGATTATGGAGAATGTTGGTTAGTATAGATTATGGAGAATGTTTGATTAGTGTAGATTATGGAGAATCTTGATTAGTGTAGATTTTGGAGAATCTTGATTAGTGTAGATTATGGAGAATGTTGATTAGTGTAGATTATGGAGAATGTTGGTTAGTGTTGATTATGAAGAATTTTGATCAGTTTAGATTATGGAGAATGTTGATTAGTGTAGATTATGGAGAATGTTGATTAGTGTAGATTATGGAGAATGTTGATTAGTGTAGATTATGGAGAATGTTGATTAGTGTAGATTATGGAGAATGTTGATTAGTATAGATTATGGAGAACGTTGAGATTATGGAGAATGTTGGTTAGTGTAGATTATGGAGAATGTTGGTTAGTGTAGATTATGGAGAATCTTGATTAGTGTAGGTTATGGAGAATGTTGGTTAGTGTAGATTATGGAGAATGTTGGTTAGTGTAGATTATGGAGAATGTTGGTTAGTGTAGATTATGGAGAATGTTGATTAGTGTAGATTATGGAGAATCTTGATCAGTGTAGATTATGGAGCATCTTGATTAGTGTAGATTATGGAGAACGTTGATTAGTGTAGATTATGGAGAATCTTGATTAGTGTAGATTATCGAGAATGTTGGTTAGTGTAGATTATGAAGAATGTTGATTAGTTTAGATTATGGAGAATGTTGATTAGTGTAGATTATGGAGAATGTTGATTAGTGTAGATTATGGAGAATCTTGATTAGTGTAGATTATGGAGAATGTTGGTTAGTGTAGATTATGGAGAATGTTGATTAGTGTAGATTATGGAGAATGTTGGTTAGTGTAAATTATGGAGAATGTTGATTAGTGTAGATTATGGACAATGTTGATTAGTGTAGATTATGGAGAATGTTGGTTAGTGTAGATTATGGAGAATGTTGATTGGTGTAGATTATGGAGAATGTTGATTAGTGTAGATTATGGAGAATCTTGATTAGTGTAGATTATGGAAAATGTTGATTAGTGTAGATTATGGAGAATGTTGGTTAGTGTAGATTATGGAGAATCTTGATTAGTGTAGATTATGGAGAATGTTGGTTAGTGTAGATTATGGAGAATGTTGATTAGTGTAGATTATGGAGAATCTTGATTAGTGTAGATTATGGAGAATGTTGATTGGTGTAGATTATGGAGAATCTTGATTAGTGTAGATTATGGAGAATGTTGATTAGTGTAGATTATGGAGAATGTTGGTTAGTGTAGATTATGGAGAATGTTGATTAGTGTAGATTATGGAGAATGTTGATTAGTGTAGATTATGGAGAATCTTGATTAGTGTAGATTATGGAGAATGTTGGTTAGTGTAGATTATGGAGAATGTTGATTAGTGTACATTATGGAGAATGTTGGTTAGTGCAGATTATGGACAATGTTGATTAGTGTACATTATGGAGAATGTTGATTAGTGTAGATTATGGAGAATCTTGATTAGTGTAGATTATGGAGAATGTTAATTAGTGTACATTATGGAGAATGTTGATTGGTGTAGATTATGGAGAATCTTTATTAGTGTAGATTATGGAGAATGTTGGTTAGTATAGATTATGGAGAATGTTTGATTAGTGTAGATTATGGAGAATCTTGATTAGTGCAGATTATGGAGAATGTTGATTAGTGTAGATTATGGAGAATGTTGATTAGTGTAGATTATGGAGAATGTTGGTTAGTGTAGATTATGTAGAATGTTGGTTAGTGTAGATTATGGAGAATCTTGATTAGTGTAGATTATGGAGAATCTTGATTAGTGTAGATTATGGAGAATGTTGGTTAGTGTAGATTATGGAGAATCTTGATTAGTGTAGATTATGGAGAATGTTGGTTAGTGTAGATTATGGAGAATGTTGGTTAGTGTAGGTTATGGAGAATGTTGATTAGTGTAGATTATGGAGAATGTTGATTAGTGTAGATTATGGAGAAAGTTGGTTAGTGTACATTATGGAGAATGTTGATTAGTGTAGATTATGGAGAATGTTGATTAGTGTAGATTCTGGAGAATGTTGATTAGTGTACATTATGGAGAATGTTGATTAGTGTACATTATGGAGAATGTTGATTATTGTAGATTATGGAGAATGTTGGTTAGTGTAGATTATGGAGAATGTTTGATTAGTGTAGATTATGGAGAATCTTGATTAGTGTAGATTATGGAGAATCTTGATTAGTGTAGATTATGGAGAATCTTGATTAGTGTAGATTATGGAGAATGTTGGTTAGTGTATATTATGGAGAATGTTGATTAGTGTAGATTATGGAGAATGTTGGTTAGTGTAGATTATGGAGAATGTTGATTAGTGTAGATTATGGAGAATGTTGATAAGTGTAGATTATGGAGAATCTTGATTAGTGTAGATTATGGAGAATGTTGGTTAGTGTACATTATGGAGAATGTTGGTTAGTGTAGATTATGGAGAATGTTGATTAGTGTACATTATGGAGAATGTTGATTAGTGTAGATTATGGAGAATCTTGATTAGTGTAGATTATGGAGAATGTTAATTAGTGTACATAATGGAGAATGTTGATTGGTGTAGATTATGGAGAATCTTTATTAGTGTAGATTATGGAGAATGTTGGTTAGTATAGATTATGGAGAATGTTTGATTAGTGTAGATTATGGAGAATCTTGATTAGTGTAGATTTTGGAGAATCTTGATTAGTGTAGATTATGGAGAATGTTGATTAGTGTAGATTATGGAGAATGTTGGTTAGTGTTGATTATGAAGAATTTTGATCAGTTTAGATTATGGAGAATGTTGATTAGTGTAGATTATGGAGAATGTTGATTAGTGTAGATTATGGAGAATGTTGATTAGTGTAGATTATGGAGAATGTTGATTAGTATAGATTATGGAGAATGTTGAGATTATGGAGAATGTTGGTTAGTGTAGATTATGGAGAATGTTGGTTAGTGTAGATTATGGAGAATCTTGATTAGTGTAGGTTATGGAGAATGTTGGTTAGTGTAGATTATGGAGAATGTTGGTTAGTGTAGATTATGGAGAATGTTGGTTAGTGCAGATTATGGAGAATGTTGATTAGTGTAGGTAATGCAGAATGTTGGTTAGTGTAGATTATGGAGAATGTTGGTTAGTGTAGATTATGGAGAATGTTGATCAGTGTACATTATGGAGAATGTTGGTTAGTGTAGATTATGGAGAATGTTGATTAGTGTAGATTATGGAGAATCTTGATCAGTGTAGATTATGGAGCATCTTGATTAGTGTAGATTATGGAGAACGTTGATTAGTGTAGATTATGGAGAATCTTGATTAGTGTAGATTATGGAGAATGTTGGTTAGTGTAGATTATGAAGAATTTTGATTAGTTTAGATTATGGAGAATGTTGATTAGTGTAGATTATGGAGAATGTTGATTAGTGTAGGTTATGGAGAATGTTGGCTAGTGTAGATTATGGAGAATGTTGATTAGTGTAGATTATGGAGAATGTTGATTAGTATAGATTATGGAGAATGTTGAGATTATGGAGAATGTTGGTTAGTGTAGATTATGGAGAATGTTGGTTAGTGTAGATTATGGAGAATGTTGGTTAGTGTAGATTATGGAGAATGTTGATCAGTGTAGATTATGGAGAATGTTGGTTAGTGTAGATTATGGAGAATGTTGATTAGTGTAGATTATGGAGAATCTTGATCAGTGTAGATTATGGAGCATCTTGATTAGTGTAGATTATGGAGAATGTTGGTTAGTGTAAATTATGGAGAATGTTGATTAGTGTAGATTATGGACAATGTTGATTAGTGTAGATTATGGAGAATGTTGGTTAGTGTAGATTATGGAGAATGTTGATTGGTGTAGATTATGGAGAATGTTGATTAGTGTAGATTATGGAGAATCTTCATTAGTGTAGATTATGGAGAATGTTGATTAGTGTAGATTATGGAGAATGTTGGTTAGTGTAGATTATGGAGAATCTTGATTAGTGTAGATTATGGAGAATGTTGGTTAGTGTAGATTATGGAGAATGTTGATTAGTGTAGATTATGGAGAATCTTGATTAGTGTAGATTATGGAGAATCTTGATTAGTGTAGATTATGGAGAATCTTGATTAGTGTAGATTATGGAGAATGTTGATTAGTGTAGATTATGGAGAATCTTGATTAGTGTAGATTATGGAGAATGTTGATTAGTGTAGATTATGGAGAATGTTGGTTAGTGTAGATTATGGAGAATGTTGATTAGTGTAGATTATGGAGAATGTTGGTTAGTGTATATTATGGAGAATGTTGATTAGTGTAGATTATGGAGAATGTTGGTTAGTGTAGATTATGGAGAATGTTGATTAGTGTAGATTATGGAGAATGTTGATAAGTGTAGATTATGGAGAATCTTGATTAGTGTAGATTATGGAGAATGTTGGTTAGTGTACATTATGGAGAATGTTGGTTAGTGTAGATTATGGAGAATGTTGATTAGTGTACATTATGGAGAATGTTGATTAGTGTAGATTATGGAGAATCTTGATTAGTGTAGATTATGGAGAATGTTAATTAGTGTACATAATGGAGAATGTTGATTGGTGTAGATTATGGAGAATCTTTATTACTGTAGATTATGGAGAATGTTGGTTAGTATAGATTATGGAGAATGTTTGATTAGTGTAGATTATGGAGAATCTTGATCAGTGTAGATTTTGGAGAATCTTGATTAGTGTAGATTATGGAGAATGTTGATTAGTGTAGATTATGGAGAATGTTGGTTAGTGTTGATTATGAAGAATTTTGATCACTTTAGATTATGGAGAATGTTGATTAGTGTAGATTATGGAGAATGTTGATTAGTGTAGATTATGGAGAATGTTGATTAGTGTAGATTATGGAGAATGTTGGTTAGTGTAGATTATGGAGAATGTTGATCAGTGTACATTATGGAGAATGTTGGTTAGTGTAGATTATGGAGAATGTTGATTAGTGTAGATTATGGAGAATCTTGATCAGTGTAGATTATGGAGCATCTTGATTAGTGTAGATTATGGAGAACGTTGATTAGTGTAGATTATGGAGAATCTTGATTAGTGTAGATTATGGAGAATGTTGGTTAGTGTAGATTATGAAGAATTTTGATTAGTTTAGATTATGGAGAATGTTGATTAGTGTAGATTATGGAGAATCTTGATTAGTGTAGGTTATGGAGAATGTTGGTTAGTGTAGATTATGGAGAATGTTGAGATTATGGAGAATGTTGGTTAGTGTAGATTATGGAGAATGTTGGTTAGTGTAGATTATGGAGAATGTTGGTTAGTGCAGATTATGGAGAATGTTGATTAGTGTAGGTAATGCAGAATGTTGGTTAGTGTAGATTATGGAGAATGTTGGTTAGTGTAGATTATGGAGAATGTTGATCAGTGTACATTATGGAGAATGTTGGTTAGTGTAGATTATGGAGAATGTTGATTAGTGTAGATTATGGAGAATCTTGATCAGTGTAGATTATGGAGCATCTTGATTAGTGTAGATTATGGAGAACGTTGATTAGTGTAGATTATGGAGAATCTTGATTAGTGTAGATTATGGAGAATGTTGGTTAGTGTAGATTATGAAGAATTTTGATTAGTTTAGATTATGGAGAATGTTGATTAGTGTAGATTATGGAGAATGTTGATTAGTGTAGGTTATGGAGAATGTTGGCTAGTGTAGATTATGGAGAATGTTGATTAGTGTAGATTATGGAGAATGTTGATTAGTATAGATTATGGAGAATGTTGAGATTATGGAGAATGTTGGTTAGTGTAGATTATGGAGAATGTTGGTTAGTGTAGATTATGGAGAATCTTGATTAGTGTAGATTATGGAGAATGTTGGTTAGTGTAGATTATGGAGAATGTTGGTTAGTGTAGATTATGGAGAATGTTGGTTAGTGTAGATTATGGAGAATGTTGATCAGTGTAGATTATGGAGAATGTTGGTTAGTGTAGATTATGGAGAATGTTGATTAGTGTAGATTATGGAGAATCTTGATCAGTGTAGATTATGGAGCATCTTGATTAGTGTAGATTATGGAGAATGTTGGTTAGTGTATATTATGGAGAATGTTGATTAGTGTAGATTATGGACAATGTTGATTAGTGTAGATTATGGAGAATGTTGGTTAGTGTAGATTATGGAGAATGTTGATTGGTGTAGATTATGGAGAATGTTGATTAGTGTAGATTATGGAGAATCTTGATTAGTGTAGATTATGGAGAATGTTGATTAGTGTAGATTATGGAGAATGTTGGTTAGTGTAGATTATGGAGAATCTTGATTAGTGTAGATTATGGAGAATGTTGGTTAGTGTAGATTATGGAGAATGTTGATTAGTGTAGATTATGGAGAATCTTGATTAGTGTAGATTATGGAGAATCTTGATTAGTGTAGATTATGGAGAATCTTGATTAGTGTAGATTATGGAGAATGTTGATTAGTGTAGATTATGGAGAATCTTGATTAGTGTAGATTATGGAGAATGTTGATTAGTGTAGATTATGGAGAATGTTGGTTAGTGTAGATTATGGAGAATGTTGATTAGTGTAGATTATGGAGAATGTTGATTAGTGTAGATTATGGAGAATCTTGATTAGTGTAGATTATGGAGAATGTTGGTTAGTGTAGATTATGGAGAATGTTGATTAGTGTACATTATGGAGAATGTTGGTTAGTGTAGATTATGGAGAATGTTGATTAGTGTACATTATGGAGAATGTTGATTAGTGTAGATTATGGAGAATCTTGATTAGTGTAGATTATGGAGAATGTTAATTAGTGTACATTATGGAGAATGTTAATTAGTGTACATTATGGAGAATGTTGATTGGTGTAGATTATGGAGAATCTTGATTAGTGTAGATTATGGAGAATGTTGGTTAGTATAGATTATGGAGAATGTTTGATTAGTGTAGATTATGGAGAATCTTGATTAGTGTAGATTATGGAGAATCTTGATTAGTGTAGATTATGGAGAATGTTGATTAGTGTAGATTATGGAGAATCTTGATTAGTGTAGATTATGGAGAATGTTGGTTAGTGTACATTCTGGAGAATGTTGATTAGTGTACATTATGGAGAATGTTGGTTAGTGTAGATTATGGAGAATGTTGGTTAGTGTAGATTATGGAGAATGTTGATTAGTGTACATTATGGAGAATGTTGATTAGTGTAGATTATGGAGAATGTTGGTTAGTGTAGATTATGTAGAATGTTGGTTAGTGTAGATTATGGAGAATCTTGATTAGTGTAGATTATGGAGAATCTTGATTAGTGTAGATTATGGAGAATGTTGGTTAGTGTAGATTATGGAGAATCTTGATTAGTGTAGATTATGGAGAATGTTGGTTAATGTAGAGTATGGAGAATGTTGGTTAGTGTAGATTATGGAGAATGTTGATTAGTGTAGATTATGGAGAATGTTGATTAGTGTAGATTATGGAGAAATTTGGTTAGTGTACATTATGGAGAATGTTGATTAGTGTAGATTATGGAGAATGTTGATTAGTGTACATTATGGAGAATGTTGATTAGTGTACATTATGGAGAATGTTGATTAGTGTAGATTATGGAGAATGTTGGTTAGTGTAGATTATGGAGAATGTTTGATTAGTGTAGATTATGGAGAATCTTGATTAGTGTAGATTATGGAGAATCTTGATTAGTGTAGATTATGGAGAATCTTGATTAGTGTAGATTATGGAGAATGTTGATTAGTGTAGATTATGGAGAATCTTGATTAGTGTAGATTATGGAGAATGTTGGTTAGTGTAGATTATGGAGAATGTTGATTAGTGTACATTATGGAGAATCTTGATTAGTGTAGATTATGGAGAATGTTGGTTAGTGTAGATTATGGAGAATGTTGATTAGTGTACATTATGGAGAATCTTGATTAGTGTAGATTATGGAGAATGTTGATTAGTGTAGATTATGGAGAATGTTGATTAGTGTAGATTATGGAGAATCTTGATTAGTGTAGATTATGGAGAATGTTGGTTAGTGTAGATTATGGAGAATGTTGATTAGTGTACATTATGGAGAATCTTGATTAGTGTAGATTATGGAGAATGTTAATTAGTGTATATTATGGAGAATGTTGATTGGTGTAGATTATGGAGAATCTTTATTAGTGTAGATTATGGAGAATGTTGGTTAGTATACATTATGGAGAATGTTTGATTAGTGTAGATTATGGAGAATCTTGATTAGTGTAGATTATGGAGAATCTTGATTAGTTTAGATTATGGAGAATGTTGATTAGTGTAGATTATGGAGAATCTTGATTAGTGTAGATTATGGAGAACGTTGATTAGTGTAGATTATGGAGAAAGTTGGTTAGTGTAGATTATGGAGAATGTTGATTAGTGTAGATTATGGAGAATGTTGGTTAGTGTAGATTATGGAGAATGTTGATTAGTGTAGATTATGGAGAATGTTGGTTAGTGTAGATTATGGAGAATGTTCATTAGTGTAGATTATGGAGAATGTTGATTAGTGTAGATTATGGAGAATCTTGATTAGTGTAGATTATGGAGAATGTTGGTTAGTGTAGATTATGGAGAATGTTGATTAGTGTACATTATGGAGAATCTTGATTAGTGTAGATTATGGAGAATGTTAATTAGTGTATATTATGGAGAATGTTGATTGGTGTAGATTATGGAGAATCTTTATTAGTGTAGATTATGGAGAATGTTGGTTAGTATAGATTATGGAGAATGTTTGATTAGTGTAGATTATGGAGAATCTTGATTAGTGTAGATTATGGAGAATCTTGATTAGTGTAGATTATGGAGAATGTTGATTAGTGTAGATTATGGAGAATCTTGATTGGTGTAGATTATGGAGAATGTTGATTAGTGTAGATTATGGAGAATGTTGGTTAGTGTAGATTATGGAGAATGTTGGTTAGTGTAGATTATGGAGAATGTTGGTTAGTGTAGATTATGGAGAATGTTGATTAGTATAGATTATGGATAATGTTGATTAGTGTAGATTATGGAGAATGTTGATTAGTGTAGATTATGGAGAATGTTGGTTAGTGGAGATTATGGAGAATGTTGGTTAGTGTAGATTATGGAGAATGTTGATTAGTGTAGATTATGGAGAATGTTGTTTAGTGTAGATTATGGAGAATGTTGATCAGTGTAGATTATGGAGAATGTTGGTTAGTGTAGATTATGGAGAATCTTGATTAGTGTAGATTATGGAGAATGTTGTTTAGTGTAGATTATGGAGAATGTTGATCAGTGTAGATTATGGAGAATGTTGATTAGTGTAGATTATGGAGAATGTTGATTAGTATAGATTATGGAGAATGTTGGTTAGTGTAGATTATGGAGAATCTTGATTAGTGTAGATTATGGAGAATGTTGGTTAGTGTAGATTATGGAGAATGTTGATTAGTGTAGGTTATGGAGAATGTTGATTAGTGTAGATTATGGAGAACGTTGAGATTATGGAGAATGTTGGTTAGTGTAGATTATGGAGAATGTTGATTAGTGTAGATTATGGAGAATCTTCAGCAGTGTAGATTATGGAGCATCTTGATTAGTGTAGATTATGGAGAACGTTGATTAGTGTAGATTATGGAGAATCTTGATTAGTCTAGATTATGGAGAATGTTGGTTAGTGTAGATTATGGAGAATCTTGATTAGTGTAGATTATGGAGAATGTTGGTTAGTGTAGATTATGGAGAATGTTGGTTAGTGTAGATTATGGAGAATGTTGATTAGTGTAGATTATGGAGAATGTTGATTAGTGTAGATTATGGAGAATGTTGATTAGTGTAGATTATGGAGAATGTCGATTAGTGTAGATTATGGAGAATGTTGGTTAGTGTAGATTATGGAGAATGTTGATTAGTGTAGATTATGGAGAATGTTGATTAGTGTAGGTTATGGAGAATGTTGATTAGTGTAGATTATGGAGAACGTTGAGATTATGGAGAATGTTGGTTAGTGTAGATTATGGAGAATGTTGATTAGTGTAGATTATGGAGAATCTTGAGCAGTGTAGATTATGGAGCATCTTGATTAGTGTAGATTATGGAGAACGTTGATTAGTGTAGATTATGGAGAATCTTGATTAGTCTAGATTATGGAGAATGTTGGTTAGTGTAGATTATGGAGAATCTTGATTAGTGTAGATTATGGAGAATGTTGGTTAGTGTAGATTATGGAGAATGTTGGTTAGTGTAGATTATGGAGAATGTTGATTAGTGTAGATTATGGAGAATGTTGATTAGTGTAGATTATGGAGAAAGTTGGTTAGTGTACATTATGGAGAATGTTGATTAGTGTAGATTATGGAGAATGTTGATTAGTGTAGATTCTGGAGAATGTTGATTAGTGTACATTATGGAGAATGTTGATTAGTGTACATTATGGAGAATGTTGATTATTGTAGATTATGGAGAATGTTGGTTAGTGTAGATTATGGAGAATGTTTGATTAGTGTAGATTATGGAGAATCTTGATTAGTGTAGATTATGGAGAATCTTGATTAGTGTAGATTATGGAGAATCTTGATTAGTGTAGATTATGGAGAATGTTGGTTAGTGTATATTATGGAGAATGTTGATTAGTGTAGATTATGGAGAATGTTGGTTAGTGTAGATTATGGAGAATGTTGATTAGTGTAGATTATGGAGAATGTTGATTAGTGTAGATTATGGAGAATGTTGATTAGTGTAGATTATGGAGAATCTTGATTAGTGTAGATTATGGAGAATGTTGGTTAGTGTACATTATGGAGAATGTTGGTTAGTGTAGATTATGGAGAATGTTGATTAGTGTACATTATGGAGAATGTTGATTAGTGTAGATTATGGAGAATCTTGATTAGTGTAGACTATGGAGAATGTTAATTAGTGTACATAATGGAGAATGTTGATTGGTGTAGATTATGGAGAATCTTTATTAGTGTAGATTATGGAGAATGTTGGTTAGTATAGATTATGGAGAATGTTTGATTAGTGTAGATTATGGAGAATCTTGATTAGTGTAGATTTTGGAGAATCTTGATTAGTGTAGATTATGGAGAATGTTGATTAGTGTAGATTATGGAGAATGTTGGTTAGTGTTGATTATGAAGAATTTTGATCAGTTTAGATTATGGAGAATGTTGATTAGTGTAGATTATGGAGAATGTTGATTAGTGTAGATTATGGAGAATGTTGATTAGTGTAGATTATGGAGAATGTTGAGATTATGGAGAATGTTGGTTAGTGTAGATTATGGAGAATGTTGGTTAGTGTAGATTATGGAGAATGTTGGTTAGTGCAGATTATGGAGAATGTTGATTAGTGTAGGTAATGCAGAATGTTGGTTAGTGTAGATTATGGAGAATGTTGGTTAGTGTAGATTATGGAGAATGTTGGTTAGTGTAGATTATGGAGAATGTTGGTTAGTGCAGATTATGGAGAATGTTGATTAGTGTAGGTAATGCAGAATGTTGGTTAGTGTAGATTATGGAGAATGTTGGTTAGTGTAGGTTATGGAGAATGTTGGTTAGTGTAGATTATGGAGAATGTTGGTTAGTGTAGATTATGGAGAATGTTGGTTAGTGCAGATTATGGAGAATGTTGATTAGTGTAGGTAATGCAGAATGTTGGTTAGTGTAGATTATGGAGAATGTTGGTTAGTGTAGATTATGGAGAATGTTGATCAGTGTACATTATGGAGAATGTTGGTTAGTGTAGATTATGGAGAATGTTGATTAGTGTAGATTATGGAGAATCTTGATCAGTGTAGATTATGGAGCATCTTGATTAGTGTAGATTATGGAGAACGTTGATTAGTGTAGATTATGGAGAATCTTGATTAGTGTAGATTATGGAGAATGTTGGTTAGTGTAGATTATGAAGAATTTTGATTAGTTTAGATTATGGAGAATGTTGATTAGTGTAGATTATGGAGAATGTTGATTAGTGTAGGTTATGGAGAATGTTGGTTAGTGTAGATTATGGAGAATGTTGATTAGTGTAGATTATGGAGAATGTTGATTAGTATAGATTATGGAGAATGTTGATTAGTATAGATTATGGAGAATGTTGAGATTATGGAGAATGTTGGTTAGTGTAGATTATGGAGAATCTTGATTAGTGTAGATTATGGAGAATGTTGGTTAGTGTAGATTATGGAGAATGTTGGTTAGTGTAGATTATGGAGAATGTTGGTTAGTGTAGATTATGGAGAATGTTGATCAGTGTAGATTATGGAGAATGTTGGTTAGTGTAGATTATGGAGAATGTTGATTAGTGTAGATTATGGAGAATCTTGATCAGTGTAGATTATGGAGCATCTTGATTAGTGTAGATTATGGAGAATGTTGGTTAGTGTAAATTATGGAGAATGTTGATTAGTGTAGATTATGGACAATGTTGATTAGTGTAGATTATGGAGAATGTTGGTTAGTGTAGATTATGGAGAATGTTGATTGGTGTAGATTATGGAGAATGTTGATTAGTGTAGATTATGGAGAATCTTGATTAGTGTAGATTATGGAGAATGTTGATTAGTGTAGATTATGGAGAATGTTGGTTAGTGTAGATTATGGAGAATCTTGATTAGTGTAGATTATGGAGAATGTTGGTTAGTGTAGATTATGGAGAATGTTGATTAGTGTAGATTATGGAGAATCTTGATTAGTGTAGATTATGGAGAATCTTGATTAGTGTAGATTATGGAGAATCTTGATTAGTGTAGATTATGGAGAATCTTGATTAGTGTAGATTATGGAGAATCTTGATTAGTGTAGATTATGGAGAATGTTGGTTAGTGTAGATTATGGAGAATGTTGATTAGTGTAGATTATGGAGAATGTTGATTAGTGTAGATTATGGAGAATCTTGATTAGTGTAGATTATGGAGAATGTTGGTTAGTGTAGATTATGGAGAATGTTGATTAGTGTACATTATGGAGAATGTTGGTTAGTGTAGATTTTGGAGAATGTTGATTAGTGTACATTATGGAGAATGTTGATTAGTGTAGATTATGGAGAATCTTGATTAGTGTAGATTATGGAGAATGTTAATTAGTGTACATTATGGAGAATGTTGATTGGTGTAGATTATGGAGAATCTTGATTAGTGTAGATTATGGAGAATGTTGGTTAGTATAGATTATGGAGAATGTTTGATTAGTGTAGATTATGGAGAATCTTGATTAGTGTAGATTATGGAGAATCTTGATTAGTGTAGATTATGGAGAATGTTGATTAGTGTAGATTATGGAGAATCTTGATTAGTGTAGATTATGGAGAATGTTGGTTAGTGTACATTCTGGAGAATGTTGATTAGTGTACATTATGGAGAATGTTGGTTAGTGTAGATTATGGAGAATGTTGGTTAGTGTAGATTATGGAGAATGTTGATTAGTGTACATTATGGAGAATGTTGATTAGTGTAGATTATGGAGAATGTTGGTTAGTGTAGATTATGTAGAATGTTGGTTAGTGTAGATTATGGAGAATCTTGATTAGTGTAGATTATGGAGAATCTTGATTAGTGTAGATTATGGAGAATGTTGGTTAGTGTAGATTATGGAGAATCTTGATTAGTGTAGATTATGGAGAATGTTGGTTAATGTAGAGTATGGAGAATGTTGGTTAGTGTAGATTATGGAGAATGTTGATTAGTGTAGATTATGGAGAATGTTGATTAGTGTAGATTATGGAGAAAGTTGGTTAGTGTACATTATGGAGAATGTTGATTAGTGTAGATTATGGAGAATGTTGATTAGTGTACATTATGGAGAATGTTGATTAGTGTACATTATGGAGAATGTTGATTAGTGTAGATTATGGAGAATGTTGGTTAGTGTAGATTATGGAGAATGTTTGATTAGTGTAGATTATGGAGAATCTTGATTAGTGTAGATTATGGAGAATCTTGATTAGTGTAGATTATGGAGAATCTTGATTAGTGTAGATTATGGAGAATGTTGATTAGTGTAGATTATGGAGAATCTTGATTAGTGTAGATTATGGAGAATGTTGGTTAGTGTAGATTATGGAGAATGTTGATTAGTGTACATTATGGAGAATCTTGATTAGTGTAGATTATGGAGAATGTTGGTTAGTGTAGATTATGGAGAATGTTGATTAGTGTAGATTATGGAGAATGTTGATTAGTGTAGATTATGGAGAATCTTGATTAGTGTAGATTATGGAGAATGTTGGTTAGTGTAGATTATGGAGAATGTTGATTGGTGTACATTATGGAGAATCTTGATTAGTGTAGATTATGGAGAATGTTAATTAGTGTATATTATGGAGAATGTTGATTGGTGTAGATTATGGAGAATCTTTATTAGTGTAGATTATGGAGAATGTTGGTTAGTATACATTATGGAGAATGTTTGATTAGTGTAGATTATGGAGAATCTTGATTAGTGTAGATTATGGAGAATCTTGATTAGTTTAGATTATGGAGAATGTTGATTAGTGTAGATTATGGAGAATCTTGATTAGTGTAGATTATGGAGAACGTTGATTAGTGTAGATTATGGAGAAAGTTGGTTAGTGTAGATTATGGAGAATGTTGATTAGTGTAGATTATGGAGAATGTTGGTTAGTGTAGATTATGGAGAATGTTGATTAGTGTAGATTATGGAGAATGTTGGTTAGTGTAGATTATGGAGAATGTTCATTAGTGTAGATTATGGAGAATGTTGATTAGTGTAGATTATGGAGAATCTTGATTAGTGTAGATTATGGAGAATGTTGGTTAGTGTAGATTATGGAGAATGTTGATTAGTGTACATTATGGAGAATCTTGATTAGTGTAGATTATGGAGAATGTTAATTAGTGTATATTATGGAGAATGTTGATTGGTGTAGATTATGGAGAATCTTTATTAGTGTAGATTATGGAGAATGTTGGTTAGTATAGATTATGGAGAATGTTTGATTAGTGTAGATTATGGAGAATCTTGATTAGTGTAGATTATGGAGAATCTTGATTAGTGTAGATTATGGAGAATGTTGATTAGTGTAGATTATGGAGAATCTTGATTGGTGTAGATTATGGAGAATGTTGGTTAGTGTACATTATGGAGAATGTTGATTAGTGTACATTATGGAGAATGTTGGTTAGTGTAGATTATGGAGAATGTTGGTTAGTGTAGATTATGGAGAATGTTGGTTAGTGTAGATTATGGAGAATGTTGATTAGTATAGATTATGGATAATGTTGATTAGTGTAGATTATGGAGAATGTTGATTAGTGTAGATTATGGAGAATGTTGGTTAGTGGAGATTATGGAGAATGTTGGTTAGTGTAGATTATGGAGAATGTTGATTAGTGTAGATTATGGAGAATGTTGTTTAGTGTAGATTATGGAGAATGTTGATCAGTGTAGATTATGGAGAATGTTGGTTAGTGTAGATTATGGAGAATCTTGATTAGTGTAGATTATGGAGAATGTTGATTAGTGTAGATTATGGAGAATGTTGATTAGTGTAGATTATGGAGAATGTTGATTAGTATAGATTATGGAGAATGTTGGTTAGTGTAGATTATGGAGAATCTTGATTAGTGTAGATTATGCAGAATGTTGGTTAGTGTAGATTATGGAGAATGTTGATTAGTGTAGGTTATGGAGAATGTTGATTAGTGTAGATTATGGAGAACGTTGAGATTATGGAGAATGTTTGTTAGTGTAGATTATGGAGAATGTTGATTAGTGTAGGTTATGGAGAATCTTGATTAGTGTAGATTATGGAGAATGTTGGTTAGTGTAGATTATGGAGAATGTTGGTTAGTGTAGATTATGGAGAATGTTGATTAGTGTAGGTTATGGAGAATGTTGATTAGTGTAGATTATGGAGAACGTTGAGATTATGGAGAATGTTTGTTAGTATAGATTATGGAGAATGTTGGTTAGTGTAGATTATGGAGAATCTTGATTAGTGTAGATTATGGAGAATGTTGGTTAGTGTAGATTATGGAGAATGTTGATTAGTGTAGGTTATGGAGAATGTTGATTAGTGTAGATTATGGAGAACGTTGAGATTATGGAGAATGTTGGTTAGTGTAGATTATGGAGAATGTTGATTAGTGTAGGTTATGGAGAATGTTGATTAGTGTAGATTATGGAGAACGTTGAGATTATGGAGAATGTTGGTTAGTGTAGATTATGGAGAATGTTGATTAGTGTAGATTATGGAGAATCTTGAGCAGTGTAGATTATGGAGCATCTTGATTAGTGTAGATTATGGAGAACGTTGATTAGTGTAGATTATGGAGAATCTTGATTAGTCTAGATTATGGAGAATGTTGATTAGTGTAGATTATGGAGAATGTTGGTTAGTGTAGATTATGGAGAATGTTGATTAGTATAGATTATGGAGAATGTTGGTTAGTGTAGATTATGGAGAATCTTGATTAGTGAAGATTATGGAGAATGTTGGTTACTGTAGATTATGGAGAATGTTGGTTAGTGTAGATTATGGAGAATCTTCATTAGTGTAGATTATGGAGAATGTTGGTTAGTGTAGATTATGGAGAATGTTGATTAGTATAGATTATGGAGAATGTTGATTAGTATAGATTATGGAGAATGTTGGTTAGTGTAGACTATGGAGAATCTTGATTAGTGTAGATTATGGAGAATGTTGGTTAGTGTAGATTATGGAGAATGTTGGTTAGTGTAGATTATGGAGAATCTTGATTAGTGTAGATTATGGAGAATGTTGATTAGTGCAGATTATGGAGAATCTTGATTAGTGTAGATTATGGAGAATGTTGGTTAGTGTAGATTATGGAGAATGTTGATTAGTGTAGATTATGGAGAATGTTGGTTAGTGTAGATTATGGAGAATGTTGATTAGTGTACATTATGGAGAATGTTGATTAGTGTAGATTATGGAGAATCTTGATTAGTGTAGATTATGGAGAATGTTAATTAGTGTACATTATGGAGAATGTTGATTAGTGTAGATTATGGAGAATCTTGATTAGTGTAGATTATGGAGAATCTTGATTAGTGTAGATTATGGAGAATGTTGATTAGTGTAGATTATGGAGAATCTTGATTAGTGTAGATTATGGAGAATGTTGATTAGTGTAGATTATGGAGAATGTTGGTTAGTGTAGATTATGGAGAATGTTGATTAGTGTAGATTATGGAGAATGTTGATTAGTGTAGATTATGGAGAATCTTGATTAGTGTAGATTATGGAGAATGTTGGTTAGTGTAGATTATGGAGAATGTTGATTAGTGTACATTATGGAGAATGTTGGTTAGTGTAGATTATGGAGAATGTTGATTAGTGTACATTATGGAGAATGTTGATTAGTGTAGATTATGGAGAATCTTGATTAGTGTAGATTATGGAGAATGTTAATTAGTGTACATTATGGAGAATGTTGATTGGTGTAGATTATGGAGAATCTTGATTAGTGTAGATTATGGAGAATGTTGGTTAGTATAGATTATGGAGAATGTTTGATTAGTGTAGATTATGGAGAATCTTGATTAGTGTAGATTATGGAGAATCTTGATTAGTGTAGATTATGGAGAATGTTGATTAGTGTAGATTATGGAGAATCTTGATTAGTGTAGATTATGGAGAAAGTTGGTTAGTGTAGATTATGGAGAATCTTGATTAGTGTAGATCATGGAGAATGTTGGGTAATGTAGATTATGGAGAATGTTGGTTAGTGTAGATTATGGAGAATGTTGGTTAGTGTAGATTATGGAGAATGTTGGTTGGTGTAGATTATGGAGAATGTTGATTAGTGTAGATTACGGAGAATGTTGCTTAGTGTAGATTATGGAGAATGTTGGCTAGTGTAGATTATGGAGAATGTTGGTTAGTGTAGATTATGGAGAATGTTGGTTAGTGTAGATTATGGAGAATGTTGGTTAGTGTAGATTATGGAGAATGTTGATTAGTATAGATTATGGAGAATGTTGATTAGTGTAGATTATGGAGAATGTTGGGTAATGTAGATTATGGAGAATGTTGGTTAGTGTAGATTATGGAGAATGTTGGTTAGTGTAGATTATGGAGAATGTTGGTTAGTGTAGATTATGGAGAATGTTGATTAGTGTAGATTATGGAGAATGTTGCTTAGTGTAGATTATGGAGAATGTTGATTAGTGTAGATTATGGAGAATGTTGGGTAATGTAGATTATGGAGAATGTTGGTTAGTGTAGATTATGGAGAATGTTGGTTAGTGTAGATTATGGAGAATGTTGATTAGTGTAGATTATGGAGAATGTTGATTAGTGTAGATTATGGAGAATGTTGATTAGTGTAGATTATGGAGAATGTTGGTTAGTGTAGATTATGGAGAATGTTGATTAGTGTAGATTATGGAGAATCTTGATTAGTGTAGATTATGGAGAATGTTGATTAGTGTAGATTATGGAGAATGTTGGTTAGTGTAGATTATGGAGAATGTTGGTTAGTGTAGATGATGGAGAATGTTGATTAGTATAGATTATGGAGAATGTTGATTAGTGTAGATTATGGAGAATGTTGGGTAATGTAGATTATGGAGAATGTTGGTTAGTGTAGATTATGGAGAATGTTGGTTAGTGTAGATTATGGAGAATGTTGGTTAGTGTAGATTATGGAGAATGTTGATTAGTGTAGATTAAGGAGAATGTTGCTTAGTGTAGATTATGGAGAATGTTGATTAGTGTAGATTATGGAGAATGTTGGGTAATGTAGATTATGGAGAATGTTGGTTAGTGTAGATTATGGAGAATGTTGGTTAGTGTAGATTATGGAGAATGTTGGTTAGTGTAGATTATGGAGAATGTTGATTAGTGTAGATTATGGAGAATCTTGATCAGTGTAGATTATGGAGAACGTTGATTAGTATAGATGATGCAGAATGTTGATTAGTGTAGATTATGGAGAATGTTGGGTAATGTAGATTATGGAGAATGTTGGTCAGTGTAGATTATGGAGAATGTTGGTTAGTGTAGATTATGGAGAATGTTGATTAGTGTAGATTATGGAGAATCTTGATTAGTGTAGATTATGGAGAATGTTGATTAGTGTAGATTATGGAGAATGTTGGTTAGTGTAGATTATGAAGAATTTTGATCACTTTAGATTATGGAGAATGTTGATTAGTGTAGATTATGGAGAATGTTGATTAGTGTAGATTATGGAGAATGTTGATTAGTGTAGATTATGGAGAATCTTGATTAGTGTAGATTATGGAGAATCTTGATTAGTGTAGATTATGGAGAATGTTGATTAGTATAGATTATGGAGAATGTTGAGATTATGGAGAATGTTGGTTAGTGTAGATCATGGAGAATGTTGGTTAGTGTAGATTATGGAGAATCTTGATTAGTGTAGATTATGGAGAATGTTGGTTAGTGTAGATTATGGAGAATGTTGGTTAGTGTAGATTATGGAGAATGTTGGTTAGTGTAGATTATGGAGAATGTTGATCAGTGTAGATTATGGAGAATGTTGGTTAGTGTAGATTATGGAGAATGTTGATTAGTGTAGATTATGGAGAATCTTGATCAGTGTAGATTATGAAGCATCTTGATTAGTGTAGATTATGGAGAACGTTGATTAGTGTAGATTATGGAGAATCTTGATTAGTGTAGATTATGGAGAATGTTGGTTAGTGTAGATTATGAAGAATTTTGATTAGTTTAGATTATGGAGAATGTTGATTAGTGTAGATTATGGAGAATGTTGATTAGTGTACATTATGGAGAAAGTTGGTTAGTGTAGATTATGGAGAATGTTGATTAGTGTAGATTATGGAGAATGTTGATTAGTGTAGATTATGGAGAATGTTGATTAGTATAGATTATGGAGAATGTTGAGATTATGGAGAATGTTGGTTAGTGTAGATTATGGAGAATCTTGATTAGTGTAGATTATGGAGAATGTTGGTTAGTGTAGATTATGCAGAATGTTGGTTAGTGTAGATTATGGAGAATGTTGGTTAGTGTAGATTATGGAGAATGTTGATCAGTGTAGATTATGGAGAATGTTGGTTAGTGTAGAGTATGGAGAATGTTGATTAGTGTAGATTATGGAGAATCTTGATCAGTGTAGATTATGGAGCATCTTGATTAGTGTAGATTATGGAGAACGTTGATTAGTGTAGATTATGGAGAATGTTGAGATTATGGAGAATGTTGGTTAGTGTAGATTATGGAGAATGTTGATTAGTGTAGATTATGGAGAATCTTGATTAGTGTAGATTATGGAGAATGTTGATTAGTGTAGATTATGGAGAATGTTGGTTAGTGTAGATTATGGAGAATGTTGATCAGTGTAGATTATGGAGAATGTTGGTTAGTGTAGATTATGGAGAATGTTGATTAGTGTAGATTATGGAGAATCTTGATCAGTGTAGATTATGGAGCATCTTGATTAGTGTAGATTATGGAGAATGTTGAGATTATGGAGAATGTTGGTTAGTGTAGATTATGGAGAATGTTGGTTAGTGTAGATTATGGAGAATCTTGATTAGTGTAGATTATGGAGAATGTTGGTTAGTGTAGATTATGGAGAATGTTGGTTAGTGTAGATTATGGAGAATGTTGATCAGTGTAGATTATGGAGAATGTTGGTTAGTGTAGATTATGGAGAATGTTGATTAGTGTAGATTATGGAGAATCTTGATCAGTGTAGATTATGGAGCATCTTGATTAGTGTAGATTATGGATAACGTTGATTAGTGTAGATTATGGAGAATCTTGATTAGTGTAGATTATGGAGAATGTTGGTTAGTGTAGATTATGAAGAATTTTGATTAGTTTAGATTATGGAGAATGTTGATTAGTGTAGATTATGGAGAATGTTGATTAGTGTAGATTATGGAGAATGTTGGTTAGTGTAGATTATGGAGAATGTTGATTAGTGTAGATTATGGAGAATGTTGATTAGTGTAGTTTATGTAGAATGTTGATTAGTATAGATTATGGAGAATGTTGAGATTATGGAAAATGTTGGTTAGTGTAGATTATGGAGAATGTTGGTTAGTGTAGATTATGGAGAATCTTGATTAGTGTAGATTATGGAGAATGTTGGTTAGTGTAGATTATGGAGAATGTTGGTTAGTGTAGATTATGGAGAATGTTGGTTAGTGTAGATTATGGAGAATGTTGATCAGTGTAGATTATGGAGAATGTTGGTTAGTGTAGATTATGGAGAATGTTGATTAGTGTAGATTATGGAGAATCTTGATCAGTGTAGATTATGGAGCATCTTGATTAGTGTAGATTATGGAGAACGTTGATTAGTGTAGATTATGGAGAATCTTGATTAGTGTAGATTATGGAGAATGTTGATTAGTCTAGATTATGGAGAATGTTGATTAGTGTAGATTATGGAGAATGTTGATTAGTGTAGATTATGGAGAATGTTGGTTAGTGTAGATTATGGAGAATCTTGATTAGTGTAGATTATGGAGAATGTTGGTTAGTGTAGATTATGGAGAATGTTGATTAGAGTAGATTATGGAGAATGTTGTTTAGTGTAAATTATGGAGAATGTTGATTAGTGTAGATTATGGACAATGTTGATTAGTGTAGATTATGGAGAATGTTGGTTAGTGTAGATTATGGAGAATGTTGATTAGTGTAGATTATGGAGAATGTTGATTAGTGTAGATTATGGAGAATCTTGATTAGTGTAGATTATGGAGAATCTTGATTAGTGTAGATTATGGAGAATGTTGGTTAGTGTAGATTATGGAGAATCTTGATTAGTGTAGATTATGGAGAATGTTGGTTAGTGTAGATTATGGAGAATGTTGATTAGTGTAGATTATGGAGAATCTTGATTAGTGTAGATTATGGAGAATCTTGATTAGTGTAGATTATGGAGAATGTTGATTAGTGTAGATTATGGAGAATCTTGATTAGAGTAGATTATGGAGAATGTTGATTAGCGTAGATTATGGAGAATCTTGATTAGAGTAGATTATGGAGAATGTTGATTAGCGTAGATTATGGAGAATGTTGGTTAGTGTAGATTATGGAGAATGTTGATTAGTGTAGATTATGGAGAATGTTGATTAGTGTAGATTATGGAGAATCTTGATTAGTGTACATTATGGAGAATGTTGGTTAGTGTAGATTATGGAGAATGTTGATTAGTGTACATTATGGAGAATGTTGGTTAGTGTAGATTATGGAGAATGTTGATTAGTGTACATTATGGAGAATGTTGATTAGTGTAGATTATGGAGAATCTTGATTAGTGTAGATTATGGAGAATGTTAATTAGTGTACATTATGGAGAATGTTGATTGGTGTATATTATGGAGAATCTTGATTAGTGTAGATTATGGAGAATGTTGGTTAGTATAGATTATGGAGAATGTTTGATTAGTGTAGATTATGGAGAATCTTGATTAGTGTAGATTATGGAGAATCTTGATTAGTGTAGATTATGGAGAATGTTGATTAGTGTAGATTATGGAGAATCTTGATTAGTGTAGATTATGGAGAATGTTGGTTAGTGTACATTATGGAGAATGTTGATTAGTGTACATTATGGAGAATGTTGGTTAGTGTAGATTATGGAGAATGTTGGTTAGTGTAGATTATGGAGAATCTTGATTAGTGTAGATTATGGAGAATCTTGATTAGTGTAGATTATGGAGAATGTTGATTAGTGTAGATTATGGAGAATGTTGGTTAGTGTAGATTATGTAGAATGTTGGTTAGTGTAGATTATGGAGAATCTTGATTAGTGTAGATTATGGAGAATGTTGGTTAGTGTAGATCATGGAGAATCTTGATTAGTGTAGATTATGGAGAATGTTGGTTAGTGTAGATTATGGAGAATGTTGGTTAGTGTAGATTATGGAGAATGTTGATTAGTGTAGATTATGGAGAAAGTTGGTTAGTGTACATTATGGAGAATGTTGATTAGTGTAGATTATGGAGAATGTTGATTAGTGTAGATTATGGAGAATGTTGATTAGTGTAAATTATGGAGAATGTTGATTAGTGTACATTATGGAGAATGTTGATTAGTGTAGATTATGGAGAATGTTGGTTAGTGTAGATTATGGAGAATGTTGATTAGTGTAGATTATGGAGAATGTTGATTAGTGTACATTATGGAGAATGTTGATTAGTGTACATTATGGAGAATGTTGATTAGTGTACATTATGGAGAATGTTGATTAGTGTAGACTATGGAGAATGTTGGTTAGTGTAGATTATGTAGAATGTTGGTTAGTGTAGATTATGGAGAATGTTGATTAGTGTACATTATGGAGAATGTTGATTAGTGTACATTATGGAGAATGTTGATTAGTGTAGATTATGGAGAATGTTGATTAGTGTAGATTATGGAGAATGTTGGTTAGTGTAGATTATGTAGAATGTTGGTTAGTGTAGATTATGGAGAATCTTGATTAGTGTAGATTATGGAGAATCTTTATTAGTGTAGATTATGGAGAATGTTGGTTTGTATAGATTATGGAGAATGTATGATTAGTGTAGATTATGGAGAATCTTGATTAGTGTAGATTATGGAGAATCTTGATTAGTGTAGATTATGAAGAATCTTGATTAGTGTAGATTATGGAGAATCTTGATTAGTGTAGATTATGGAGAATGTTGGTTAGTGTACATTATGGAGAATGTTGATTAGTGTACATTATGGAGAATGTTGGTTAGTGTAGATTATGGAGAATGTTGGTTAGTGTAGATTATGGAGAATCTTGATTAGTGTAGATTATGGAGAATGTTGATTAGTGTAGATTATGGGGAATGTTGATTAGTGTAGATTATGGAGAATGTTGGTTAGTGTAGATTATGGAGAATGTTGGTTAGTGTAGATTATGGAGAATCTTGATTAGTGTAGATTATGGAGAATCTTGATTAGTGTAGATTATGGAGAATGTTGGTTAGTGTAGATTATGGAGAATCTTGATTAGTGTAGATTATGGAGAATGTTGGTTAGTGTAGATTATGGAGAATGTTGGTTAGTGTAGATTATGGAGAATGTTGATTAGTGTAGATTATGGAGAATGTTGATTAGTGTAGATTATGGAGAATGTTGGTTAGTGTAGATTATGGAGAATGTTGAATAGTGTAGATTATGGAGAAAGTTGGTTAGTGTACATTATGGAGAATGTTGATTAGTGTAGATTATGGAGAATGTTGATTAGTGTAGATTATGGAGAATGTTGATTAGTGTAGATTATGGAGAATGTTGATTAGTGTAGATTATGGAGAATGTTTGATTAGTGTAGATTATGGAGAATCTTGATTAGTGTAGATTATGGAGAATCTTGATTAGTGTAGATTATGGAGAATCTTGATTAGTGTAGATTATGGAGAATCTTGATTAGTGTAGATTATGGAGAATGTTGATTAGTGTAGATTATGGATAATGTTGGTTAGTGTAGATTATGGAGAATGTTGATTAGTGTAGATTATGGAGAATGTTGATTAGTGTAGATTATGGAGAATGTTGATTAGTGTAGATTATGGAGAATGTTGGTTAGTGTAGATTATGGAGAATGTTGGTTAGTGTAAATTATGGAGAATCTTGATTAGTGTAGATTATGGAGAATGTTGGTTAGTGTAGATTATGGAGAATCTTGATTAGCGTAGATTATGGAGAATGTTGGTTAGTGTAGATTATGGAGAGTGTTGGTTAGTGTAGATTATGGAGAATGTTGATTAGTGTAGATTATGGAGAATGTTGGTTACTGTAGATTATGGAGAATGTTGATTAGTGTAGATTATGGAGAATGTTGATTAGTGTAGATTATGGAGAATGTTGGTTAGTGTAGATTTTGGAGAAATCAGGTCAATACACAGAAACCATTTTTCTTTTTTCAGTCAAAAAATTGAAACTGAAATTAATAGAGGTATTCCTTACCACAAGTGGAAAACTCTACTTGTTGTGAAAATACCATCTTGTTCTTCTTGTCATAGTGACCCTGACATTTGACCTTTTGATGCTGAAATTGATGGGGTTCTTCTTCACCCCATGAGCAAACTATTCACAAAAATTTGGTGATTTGTAGATGCTGAGAACTAATATAATTGGGCAGAAATTCAATTGTTATCGGATGGATGGATGGGCAGACAGACAAAATCATAATATAGTATACTTCTCCTTTTGATTGGCATATAATAATAATAATAATAATGTCAAAATGACAACTTGCTTTCAAAACTCTGATAAGGGCAAATTTAGAATAAAGTTATATCTGCAATTCATTTGCATATGAAAGGCATTTAAATTCACTTTGCTTGCATTTCACTTGTGTTGCCTTCATATTTTCATTTCAGGTAACATTTCATTATTATCATCTGAAGAAATACATTCTGGTTTTGCATTTATAACTTTGAATCATTATTTCCTTTCATTTTTGCTTCCAATCATCATTTCCTTTCCTTTTCACTTACAGTCATCACTTCCTTTCATTTTCACTTGATTTAAAAAAAACTGAAATGCATTACCAGTCAGATTTATATTGTTGGCAGCTAAAAGGAGATAACTACTGCATGTCCATCTTGTCTTGTTAATGTTTGTCTTGATAAGATAACAAACGCATAAAATACAAAAGAATGTTTAAGAATATACATAACTACAAATGCAATACATGTATTATATAGCCAATCAGCATCATCTGTACAAACTAAAACACTTTCACATCAGAATACTTTAAATTGTTAATTTAGTAAAACTGAATTCAATGGTTTCCAAGAAGAATTTGTTTGAAAGATTTTCTATCTTTAGTAATGCTGGCTATACCTGATGGTAGAGCATCATTTCTATAATCTGAAAGGCCATTGTGCCAGAGTACTCTCTGTGAGATTTAAAATAGCTCTGTACAAAGGAATTTGAGCTCTTGTTTAAATGCTGGTTATTTTAGTGACAATACTTTACAGTGGATTAGCAAAATATTTTACAGCCTTTTGATAAAATAGTTCCAGTGGTTTCTGAGAAATTGAAAATAGCATTTTGTTCATGGATGACACCTGCCTGGTGACAGATGATGCCTGACATGTGCTGACAATATCCATTGTTGATGGATGACATCTGCCAGGTGACAGATGATGCCTGACAGATGTCAGCCATAGATTCATAATATAAAATGACATTAGCTATTGGCCTGAGTATATGCATGTACTTTCAAAATTTACTTTTCAACAGCACTATCTTTATCTCAAGAATAATAATTGTCAAACATTGAGAATTTATTTTGGCTTTGTAGTAAACATGGTTATCTCAATCTGAGTCTAGAACTTTAGAAATTCCCCTTGAATTGCTGGGTCTAACTGTTATTTTCTATGCATTTTATATTGTCATTTTAGTAACAGACTTCTAATTATAACTAAGATTTTATTTATAACATTATGAACTTTCCAAAAGGAAACTTACCATTAGGTAATATTTGTTTTTTTGGAAATGCTAATTGTGACCTGAGGTCATGTAGAGGAATATATAATCTTGATTTTCTCTGAAAATTAATTATTTGTGCTACAAGAACTCGAGCTAGAATTAGTTGCATTATTGTTGTGTCCAGAAGTTTGTTAAGGCTGGAATTTGTTCATTTATTCAATTATTTAATTCAAGTGATTCTTCTCTGGAAATACAAAGAACTTTTCAGAAATAACATTCTTAGAAATGAAGCCTTGAATTTATAGTGAAATTTCAAAAATGGATTTATTCATAGATTGCATTATTGTGATCCAACAAAATATTGTTGGTACATCGCCACCATACGGGCTACTATGGGCACATAAACACTTTCAATGTTGGGTTT
The DNA here is from genome assembly GCA_028554795.2 of Sinohyriopsis cumingii. Classification (NCBI taxonomy): domain Eukaryota; kingdom Metazoa; phylum Mollusca; class Bivalvia; order Unionida; family Unionidae; genus Sinohyriopsis; species Sinohyriopsis cumingii. The sequence goes on from CM068824.1 coordinate 155,406,731, forward strand.
AATTTGGATTTCCACTAAAGTTTATTCACAACACTAATCATTAGGACTAGTGTTTGTAATTCTATGATTCTTTGAGATTTAATTGCAGTGCATACATTCCTTTTTTTACATTTTCACTTTGTGTTTTCAGGAAAATAAATTATTTGTTGAATTTTACAAAACTTGTTGCTTCTCACTCTTTTCTATTACATATTTTAAGACCATAGAGTTGTAATAATGGGTTCAAAACTGTGTATTTAAATGTATCTTTCGTTTTTCCTATTTGCCAATGCATAATGCAGAGCAATTCTGTTTTGAAAGAAATGATTGATATAATGTATACATCATTAAGCACAGAAATTAATTTTTTTTAACAACATAATAAATCAGGAAATATCCTAAAAAGTTTTTCAGTAACTGTTGTTAGTTTCTTTCATGTTATTCTAAACCATTTCAGCCCATGTTCAATAATGACTGGCATGGTTATACTTGATAAAGTGGAAAACAAATCTCACACAGCAAAGCTCTTCAGTGAAAAACAAGAGACAGCTCACCTGGCTGTCAGTAAATTTTCTATTTAAAATACATCCAGCAGTCTTGATACCAGATCGATATAATCTGTAAAAATTTAAATTCCTTTAAAACCAGTATGCTTTTCATCCACTATCATTTTATCATTCTAAGAAATTATTTTAAGAAATCATTTAAAAGTTTTATGTTCCACTTTTTGTGACTGGAGAAATAATGTATTGTTTGTTAGAGATTGAAAAGTCAAGATGAATTCTGAAGATTCAGTTTTCTTTCAGTAAAGTGGCCACATTTCATTGCAGGTGGGTGCTTTCCTTCAAATTTTTTGTCAAATTCTGCTTAGGAATGGTTCTGTTAAATTCTTCAAAGATTTGAATTCTCTATTTATAAGAATAACAGTCATGCATGATAATGAATCAGTATAACTTGTATAAATGTGATTGGTATGAATAACAGCCATGTATGATAATGCTTCAGTATTATTTGTATGAATGTGATTTGTATGAATAACAGCCATGCATGATAATGAATCAGTATAACTTGTATGAATGTGATTGGTATGAATAATAGCCATGTATGAAAATGATTCAGTATAACTTATATAAATGTGATTGGTATGAATAACAGCCATGTAAGAAAATGATTCAGTATAACTTGTATGAATGTGATTGGTATGAATAATAGCCATGCATGAAAATGATTCAGTATAACTTGTATGAATGTGATTGGTATGAATAACAGCCATGTATGAAAATGATTCAGTATAACTTCTATGAATGTGATTGGTATGAATAATAGCCATGTATGAAAATGATTCAGTATAACTTGTATGAATGTGATTGGTATGAATAACAGCCATGTATGAAAATGATTCAGTATAACTTGTATGACTGTGATTGGTATGAATAATAGCCATGTATGAAAATGATTCAGTATAACTTGTATGAATGTGATTGGTATGAATAACAGCCATGTATGAAAATGATTCAGTATAACTTCTATGAATGTGATTGGTATGAATAATAGCCATGTATGAAAATGATTCAGTATAACTTGTATAAATGTGATTGGTATGAATAACAGCCATGTATGAAAATGATTCAGTATAACTTGTATGAATGTGATGGTATGAATAACAGCCATGTATGATAATGATTCAGTATAACTTGTATAAATGTGATTGGTATGAATAACAGCCATGTATGAAAATGATTCAGTATAACTTCTATGAATGTGATTGGTATGAATAACAGCCATGTATGAAAATGATTCAGTATAACTTGTATGAATGTGATTTGTATGAATAACAGCCATGTATGAAAATGATTCAGTATAACTTCTATGAATGTGATTGGTATGAATAATAGCCATGTATGATAATGATTCAGTATAACTTGTATGAATGTGATTGGTATGAACAATAGCCATGTATGAAAATGATTCAGTATAACTTGTATGAATGTGATTGGTATGAATAACAGCCATGTATGATAATGATTCAGTATAACTTGTATGAATGTGATTTGTATGAATAACAGCCATGTATGAAAATGATTCAGTATAACTTCTATGAATGTGATTGGTATGAATAATAGCCATGTAAGAAAATGATTCAGTATAACTTGTATGAATGTGATTGGTATGAATAATAGCCATGTATGAAAATGATTCAGTATAACTTGTATGAATGTGATTTGTATGAATAAGTCATGCATGTTAATAAATCAGTTTTAACTTGGAAAGAATTTGATTTGTGTAAATAACAGCCTTGCATGATAATGATTCAATATAACTTGTACAAATTTAACAGAGCTTGTTATGCCAAGATATTCTTTTGCAAAGTTTATTAATCTGCTGAGATAATTTTGAGACTTCCTTCACTGTGATTTATAATAGCAACCAAACTGGATGGCAGATCTGTATCATTTGTACAAACTTGAATGGACTTGATGCCAGGAAGATTTCTGTTGGGTAAACTTCTGTGAGCAATATTTTACAGGAAGCTGTTAAGAGCTTGTTCTACTATTAATGAATCCATAACATGACATGAGGCATGTACATTATGTAAGAAGACATGACATATATGTATGCCATGAGGTGAGGCATGTACATTATGTAAGAAGACACGACATATATGTATGCCATGAGGTGAGGCATGTACATTATGTAAGAAGACATGACATATATGTATGCCATGAGATGAGGCATGTACATTATGTAAGAAGACATGACATATATGTATGCCATGAGATGAGGCATGTATATTATGTAAGAAGACATGACATATATGTATGCCATGAGGTGAGACATGTACATTATGTGAGGCATGTATATTATGTAAGAAGACATGACATATATGTATGCCATGAGGTGAGACATGTACATTATGTAAGAAGACATGACATATATGTATGCCATGAGGTGAGGCATGTAGATTATGTAAGAAGACATGACATGCATGTATGCCATGAGGTGAGACATGTACATTATGTAAGAAGACATGACATGTATGTATGCCATGAGGTGAGGCATGTACATTATGGAAGAAGACATGACATATATGTATGTCATGAGGTGAGGCATGTACATTATGGAAGAAGACATGACATATATGTATGCCATGAGATGAGGCATGTACATTATGTAAGAAGACATGACATATATGTATGCCATGAGATGAGGCATGTATATTATGTAAGAAGACATGACATATATGTATGCCATGAGGTGAGACATGTACATTATGTGAGGCATGTATATTATGTAAGAAGACATGACATATATGTATGCCATGAGGTGAGACATGTACATTATGTAAGAAGACATGACATATATGTATGCCATGAGATGAGGCATGTACATTATGTAAGAAGACATGACATATATGTATGCCATGAGATGAGGCATGTATATTAAGTAAGAAGACATGACATATATGTATGCCATGAGGTGAGACATGTACATTATGTGAGGCATGTATATTATGTAAGAAGACATGACATATGTGTATGTCATAAGGTGAGACATGTACATTATGTAAGAAGACATGACATATATGTATGCCATGAGGTGAGGCATGTAGATTATGTAAGAAGACATGACATGCATGTATGCCATGAGGTGAGACATGTACATTATGTAAGAAGACATGACATGTATGTATGCCATGAGGTGAGGCATGTACATTATGGAAGAAGACATGACATATATGTATGCCATGAGGTGAGGCATGTACATTATGTAAGAAGACATGACATATATGTATGCCATGAGGTGAGGCATGTACATTATGTAAGAAGACATGACATATATGTATGCCATGAGGTGAGGCATGTACATTATGTAAGAAGACATGACATATATGTATGCCATGAGGTGAGGCATGTACATTATGTAAGAAGACATGACATATATGTATGCCATGAGGTGAGGCATGTACATTATGTAAGAAGACATGACATATATGTATGCCATGAGGTGAGACATGTACATTATGTAAGAAGACATGACATATATGTATGCCATGAGGTGAGGCATGTACATTATGTAAGAAGACATGACATATATGTATGCCATGAGGTGAGGCATGTACATTATGTAAGAAGACATGACATATATGGATGCCATGAGGTGAGGCATGTACATTATGTAAGAAGACATGACATATATGTATGCCATGAGGTGAGGCATGTACATTATGTAAGAAGACATGACATATATGTATGCCATGAGGTGAGGCATGTACATTATGTAAGAAGACATGACATATATGGATGCCATGAGGTGAGACATGTACATTATGTAAGAAGACATGACATATATGTATCCCCAGATGCATCCCCTGTTGGGTAAACTTCTGTGAGCAATATTTTACAGGAAGCTGTTAAGAGCTTGTTCTACTTTTAATGAATCCATAACATGACATGAGGCATGTACATTATGTAAGAAGACATGACATATATGTATGCCATGAGGTGAGGCATGTACATTATGTAAGAAGACATGACATATATGTATGCCATGAGGTGAGGCATGTACATTATGTAAGAAGACATGACATATATGTATGCCATGAGGTGAGGCATGTACATTATGTAAGAAGACATGACATAAATGTATGCCATTAGGTGAGACATGTACATTATGTAAGAAGACATGACATATATGTATGCCATGAGGTGAGACATGTACATTATGTAAGAAGACATGACATATATGTATGCCATGAGGTGAGGCATGTACATCATGTAAGAAGACATGACATATATGTATGCCATGAGATGAGGCATGTACATCATGTAAGAAGACATGACATATATGTATGCCATGAGATGAGGCATGTATATTATGTAAGAAGACATGACATATATGTATGCCATGAGGTGAGACATGTACATTATGTAAGAAGACATGACACATATGTATGCCATGAGATGAGGCATGTACATTATGTAAGAAGACATGACATATATGTATGCCATGAGATGAGGCATGTATATTATGTAAGAAGACATGACATATATGTATGCCATGAGGTGAGACATGTACATTATGTGAGGCATGTATATTATGTAAGAAGACATGACATATATGTATGTCATGAGGTGAGACATGTACATTATGTAAGAAGACATGACATGCATGTATGCCATGAGGTGAGGCATGTATATTATGTAAGAAGACATGACATGTATGTATGCCATGAGGTGAGACATGTACATTATGTAAGAAGACATGACATGTATGTATGCCATGATGTGAGGCATGTACATTATGTAAGAAGACATGACATATATGTATGTCATGAGGTGAGACATGTACATTATGTAAGAAGACATGACATATATGTATGCTATGAGGTGAGGCATGTACATTATGTAAGAAGACATGACATATATGTATGCCATGAGGTGAGGCATGTACATTATGTAAGAAGACATGACATATATGTATGCCATGAGGTGAGACATGTACATTAAGTAAGAAGACATGACATATATGTATGCCATGAGGTGAGGCATGTACATTATGTAAGAAGACATGACATATATGTATGCCATGAGGTGAGGCATGTACATTATGTAAGAAGACATGACATATATGGATGCCATGAGGTGAAGCATGTACATTATGTGAGGCATGTATATTATGTAAGAAGACATGACATATATGTATGCCATGAGATGAGGCATGTACATTATGTAAGAAGACATGACATATATGTATGCCATGAGATGAGGCATGTACATTATGTAAGAAGACATGACATATATGTATGCCATGAGATGAGGCATGTATATTATGTAAGAAGACATGACATATATGTATGCCATGAGGTGAGACATGTACATTATGTAAGAAGACATGACATGAGGTGAGGCATGTATATTATGTAAGAAGACATGACATGTATGTATGCCATGAGGTGAGACATGTACATTATGTAAGAAGACATGACATGTATGTATGCCATGAGGTGAGGCATGTACATTATGTAAGAAGACATGACATGTATGTATGCCATGAGGTGAGACATGTACATTATGTAAGAAGACATGACATATATGTTTGTCATGAGGTGAGACATGTACATTATGTAAGAAGACATGACATATATGTATGCCATGAGGTGAGGCATGTACATTATGTAAGAAGACATGACATATATGTATGCCATGAGGTGAGGCATGTACATTATGTAAGAAGACATGACATATATGTATGCCATGAGGTGAGGCATGTACATTATGTAAGAAGACATGACATATATGTATGCCATGAGGTGAGACATGTACATTATGTAAGAAGACATGACATATATGTATGCCATGAGGTGAGACATGTACATTATGTAAGAAGACATGACATATATGTATCCCCAGATGCATCCCCTCCTTATTTAGTTAACTTTTCTAGATAATTTTTAAAAGAAGTTATAAAGAATTTAAAAAATTCTTAATAATGCAATCAACATTGCATGGTTGCTGGTAATCATTTGTAAAATCTGATTCCATATTTAGACAAAATGTCAGCCATAAGAGATTATAAACTTGGTCCTGTTTTACATAATGGCAGTTACTGTACACTTAAAGGAAAAATGACTTCATGGCAGTTATACTTTAAGGCAAAATGACTTCATGGCAGGTCTATTTAAAGGCAGAATGATTTCATGGCAGTTAGAAAATAAAAAGACTCCAAAACCCACAAACAATTAAATCAAATTAACTTAAATCAAATATAAATTATATCAAATACACGTAACACTACTTAAAGGCAGAATAATGCCATTGCAGGCCTCCTTAAAGGTAAAATGACATCATGGCAGGTCTATTTAAAGGCAGAATGACTTCATGGCAGGTCTACTTAATGGTAGATTGATTTTATATCAGTTATACTTCAAAGCAGAATGACTTTGTTGCAGGTCTACTTAAAGGCAGAATGATTTCATGGCAGTTATACTTCAAGGCAGAATGACTCCATGGCAGTTATACTTAAAGGCAGAATGACTTCATGTCAGTTATACTTAAAGGCAGAATGACTCCATGGCAGTTATACTTCAAAGCAGAATGACTTTGTTGCAGGTCTACTTAAAGGCAGAATGACTTCATGGCAGTTATACTTAAAGGCAGAATGACTTCATGGCAGTTATACTTAAAGGCAGAATGACTCCATGGCAGTTATACTTCAAGGCAGAATGATTTCATGGCAGGTCTACTTAAAGGCAGAATGACTTCATGGCAGTTATACTTAAAGGCAGAATGACTCCATGGCAGTTATACTTAAAGGCAAAATGACTTCATGGCAGGTATACTTCAAGGCAGAATGACTTCATGTCAGGTATACTTCAAGGCAGAATGACTCCATGGCAGTTATACTTAAAGGCAAAATGACTTCATGGCAGGTCTACTTAAAGGCAGAATGACTTCATGGCAGCACTACTTAGAGGCAGAATGACTTCATGGCAGCACTACTTAGAGGCATAATGACTTCATGGGCAGGTCTACTTAAAGGCAAAATGACTTCAAGGCAGGTCTACTTATAGGCAGAATGACTTCATGGCAGATCTACTTAAAGGCAGAATGACTTCATGGTAAGATTCTTACTCTCATTGCTGGTTTAAATTGCTCCAGCAGTTTTTGTTTGTTGAAACATTGAGAAAAGCAAATGTTGATTGATGACAGTTGGTACATAAATGTAAGATGGATACATGACCCATAATCACGGGTTCAGTCAACTGTATGACTTGATCAGGTAAAATACATGAAACAAGCCAAAAATATATTTCAGATGATTTTGACAAATAAAAGGAGAAAGACAATTCTGAAAGAGAGTCTCACAAATTATTGTTTAGATAAAGCGTGTAATGAGATAAATATTTACTTACATCCTGCATCTGACGGTTCCTGAAAAATAAAGAAAATACCATATTTAACTTTATCATTCATTATTATTATCTTTTGCTTTATTTACATACCATCACATGTGAAATTGTGCTTACTTCTGCTGTAGGTGGAATAACCAACCCCTGCTCTCTGCATGAAAATGATACTATCTTTGCATAATGAACTTCCTAAGCTAGACCTTATGGTGTAATGAATCTGCCATACTTTTTCAAGGTCTGTCAACATGGGATGAATGTAGAGATTATGGTGTAAGGAATCTGTCATATTTGTTCAAAGGCTGATGATACAGGATATATGTAACATATTAAGCAATAAGCAATAAAGGCTACAGTAGGTGGGAAGAAAACTGATGAAAAAATGACTCTTTTTGGATTATACACAACACCACAATATAGTTACGTTCAACAGATCAAACTGTCCATTGTTGTAGGACATCAAATACATCTGACACTGTATCAGATTCAACAGATCAACCTGTCCATTGTTGTATGACATCAGACACTTCCAACACTGTATCAGATTCAACAGATCAACCTGTCTACTGTTGTATGACATCAAACACATCCGACACTATATCAGATTCAACAGATCAACCTGTCCATTGTTGTATGACATCAAACACATCCGACACTGTATCAGATTCAACAGATCAACCTGTCCATTGTTGTATGACATCAAACACATCCGACACTGTATCAGATTCAACAGATCAACCTGCCCATTGTTGTATGACATCAAACACATCCGACACTGTATCAGATTCAACAGATCAACCTGCCCATTGTTGTATGACATCAAACACTTCCGACACTGTATCAGATTCAACAGATCAACTTGTCCACTGTTGTATGACATAAAATACATCTGACACTGTATCAGATTCAACAGATCAACCTGTCCACTGTTGTATGACATCAAACACATCTGACACTATATCAGATTCAACAGATCAACCTGTCAACTGTTGTATGACATCAAACACTTCCGACACTGTATCAGATTCAACAGATCAACCTGTCCACTGTTGTATGACATAAAATACATCTGACACTGTATCAGATTCAACAGATCAACCTGTCCACTGTTGTAAAACAGTGTAACTAATATATATTCAATCTATTATATTTATCAATAGAAACAATAGTCATATTTTGAAACACAGCAACACATTTTGATTATTTCACACCTGCTTATAATACAATCAGCCTATTTATATTTCGTGAACTTATTTGAAATTTAATATAACAAAATGAACATCTATTCTTAGTTAAAAATTGTGAGAGCATGCATAAAACAAGAAGTTCATGTGGGCCATACATAACCCATATGGCTTACAAAACAGCTGACCTTTTCACTTAGCTGGACTGAATAGCACTGTTAGAATACAACCCAATGTAATCGGCTTTCAAACTTTCAACTGTTATGCTTGTCTCATTTACTACAGTGTGATCAAACTTCTTTTGCACTTTTGGCCTGCAAACTGCATGAAAAATGACTAATACAAAACTTTTCTACTAGTTTGAACTCAAAGATTCATTCATTCTTAATTTAACATCATTCATACATGTATCTCTTTATGTACTTTTAATTGTAAATGGTTAGGTTCAATATACATTCAGAACATTTAAACATTAATTTTACTTTTACTGACAGGTGGTTCATCCACAAGCATTAAAAACAATTTAGATTATCATAAATTGTTTAGATATGCCTCAAACAATGCTTTGAAATAAGAAATTTCTGAGGACACATATTCCTCTAATTATTGTCAGAGTGTAATATCATATTCAAATTCAGCAACACACTTAACTGTCTGAATTTGGCAAACAAAAACTATAAAAAATTTTAAAAAATTGCTCTGACTTACCTCTTCCTGAAACCAGAACTTGAGAACATCATGGGACATAATCACATGACTGTCATCATGGAAATGGCATGGAACATCTACATTCCCTTGAAGATCCTTAACAGGGATCAGGCAGTCAACTCTGTATCCAACAGATCGTGGGCACTGTACAAACAGCTCAAATTGCAGACTCTGTCCCAGGTAACCAATAATATTGGTGAGAGTCTCTGTAATAAACTCTTGAGCTTCAATACATAGTTTGGAAGATGGTGTCGTCTCAGTGGCTCCCATTCTTGTCACTCGTGTAAATATGATGTATTCCCTGAATAACACAGTTAATGTGTGATGAAGATCAAGGCTGAAGATACAACAGCCACAGAAGATCTGATTTTCTGACTTCCTTTGGGCAATGGGCCAGTGAGACACGCAGGTGGCAAGCAGGCGATGGAAGATGGGAAAAGGCAGAAATTTTCCCATGAATTTGTAACAAAGGACTGAGGAGTTGCTCTTCATTTCTGGATCTGGTTTAGGAAACATGACCTCTTTTGGTGTTGTTTCCTTAAGCATGCATGGAGCAAGGAAGTATTGTTCCACCTACAATATAAATAACAAGTGTCCCACAATGGCTCATGTTCTACACTTAAAAGAAAATTCAAGGAATTCAAGAAAAACCATTAGTACTTTTCAACTGCTAAGTGTTGAAACATCACTGATATTCTTGGATTACCTAAGTCCAAATAACTATCCATTCAGGAAGAGTAGAACCAGTAAGACTTTTAATATAGCCACTATAGTTTGCATATCAAATGTAATATTGACACTGTTTTTATTTAGTTCTCTTAGTGAAAACTTCATGCAACATGGTCATCCATTCAAGAAGAGCTGCATGATGGTCACCATGATGGGCATACTGGATCTCAAATTACCACCAATTAATTTTGATTAATTAAATGTCTTCTGGTGAAACCCCCTGTCAATATCACCATCCATCCTGGAGTAGCAGTTACAAGTTTCTTAAAATGGATATTATGGTAGTCATATTGGAGGTCAGATTGGCACCATATTCACTTAGTACCAACAAAACTAATAGTCTTTTAGTGAACACAATACCTCAACATGACCATTTCAAAGTAGCTGCTGTTAGATGTCCAGATGGTTCAATTGTCATTTAGGACCAATCAGATCTTGGGATTAATGGGTATTAAAGCTTGATGCCAATCCTTCAGCTACTTAAGAGGATTAGTGGAAAACTTGTGCAACAGATGGATGACAGCTACAACGTGCAACAGATGGATGACAGCTACAACGTGCAACAGATGGATGACAGCTACAACCTGACAATTTTTTTAAATTGTCAGACTCATGTATCAGACCAGTAGAGCAAAACTGACACAATTTATAGCTAGAACCTGTACTCCATGTTTGAGACCAAAACTAAATAAAACTTGTGATTTAAAGTTAGAATTTATTAGTTTAGACCAGTTGAACTAAAAACAAATGATCTGTCACTAGCATTGCTCCAGTTATGGATGAGACCAGACTAAACAAAAATCATAAGATTTATAGCAAGAATTTGTGAGTTTAATTACATCAAGTAATCAATACAGTTTATTGGCATACACTAGTCAAGAATTTGAATATGGTCTCAGGATATCTTTATAAAGGTAATTTCTTTTCTACAATCCAATAGCAATAAAGTCCATCTAAAATGTAGTGGTAATGAGGTCTATCAAGCAGTAATATGGTCTACCTACAGTCCAGAATATCCACAGTCCAGTAGTCATAAGGTCTATCTACAGTCCAGTAGTCATAAGGTCTATCTACAGTCCAGTAGTCATAAGGTCTATCTACAGTCCAGTAGTCATAAGGTCTATCCACAGTCCAGTAGTAATAAGGTCTATCTACAGTCCAGTAGTCATAAGGTCTATCTACAGTCCAGTAGTCATAAGGTCTATCCACAGTCCAGTAGTCATAAGGTCTATCCACAGTCCAGGCGGGGGCCCCGAGTGGCCGAGTGGTCTAAAGCGCTCTTCGTTACGGATCACTGCCATCTCACCTCTGTCTGCGGCGGTTCGATCTAAGATTCAGCCAATGTGGGTATGTGAGAAAGCTTGCCAGTAGCTTCTCGAGGGTCGGTGGTTCTTTCCGGGGTTTTCCCGGGTTCTTCCTCCACCATTAATACTGGCCACCATGTATAGCCTATCATGTGCTGAAAAATGGCGTTAAACCCCACAACAACAACAACAACAACACAGTCCAGGCATAACAAAGTCTATATAAAATTATATACAATCCACTAGTCATAAGGTATATCTACAGTCCAGTAGTTATAATTTTAATTATTGTGTCACAGTAGTATTAGCAACTCTTGTTATAGTTGTAATTATTGTAGTCACAGTAGTATTAACAGTTCTTGTTATAGTTGTAATTGTTGTAGTCACAGTAGTATTAACATTTCTTGTTATAGTTGCAATTATTGTAGTCACATTAGTATTAACAGTTCTTGTTATAATTGTATTTACTGTAGTCACGGTAATAGTAGCAGTTCTTGTCATAATTTTATTTACTGTAGTCACAGTAGTATTAACAGTTCTTGTTATAATTGTAATTACTGTAGTCCCAGTATTATTGACAGTTCTTGTTATAATTGTAATTACTGTAGTCACAGTAGTATTAACAGTTCTTGTTATAATTGTAATTACTTTAGTCACAGTATTATTGACAGTTCTTGTTATAAATGTAATTACTGTAGTCACAGTAGTATTAACAGCTCTTGTTACAACTGTAATTATTGTAGTCACAGTAGTAGTAGCAGCTCTTCCTATAGTTGCAATTATTGTCATTTCATTATTTTCTAGAAACTGTGACAAGGAAAATTTCATTAATGACAATTGTATCCCACAAGTTGCTCCTATATATAAGTAGTGTCTGTCTCTCCAAACAAAAACAGGAACATAATTTATCTTCAGTTTTATTTGTTTTGAAAAGATAATTAAAAAACTTGATTATTCCTTGTATTTTTTTCTTCAAATATTGTATCCTACAATAAATGACTAGTTTGCAACTGGCATGTGTTACATCTTAAAATATGATAAAACTTCACTATATTGCTGTATTAAAGTGTCATCCTTTTATATGTCATAATTGCAGATTAAAAGGAAAAACATTAAGTCATCTATTTTCACAATCTACATAACTGCCACAGATAAGCTCAAAACTATTTTATTTCTTTGACATTTGGAATAATCATAACTTCAATAGAATAATGGTGTATTTAAATTCAAAGGCTAATGCATTTTGGAATTAGATCATATTATAATTTATGGAAATACAGATTGTAATGTAAATATATGCTTTTATTTTAAATTGACTTGATATTATTGTAAACTTATCATCAGTAATTCTAATTCAAAGTTTTATATCCTTTTGGACTGCTACATTTGATGGATTCAGTTTGGTCACCATGTTTTACATTCCATGAATGGTTTAGAAATGTTTTACATTCCATGAATGGTTTAGAAATATTTTACATCTTCAGGTCTTCACTTAAATCTGGAACACATTATAGCATTATCTTTACAAAATACAAAACTGTTGACATTTCCTTGTGTAAGAACTCTTATCTTGGATAGGTCAGGGACAGTTACAAATAGTAACCAAATCCCTCACACTGTAACTGTACTTCCTACAGATACAAAACTGCCATGACAACAGTCCCTTGTTTCTGTCAGTATTACACAGTGAATAAGCTCATTTTTGTCTTGGACTGGAGGAAACAATAACCACCAATCAGATCCAAGTGTATGTCATATTAATGCGTGATATACTGAATAAGCAGTCTTGTAAATACAATACAAGTAGACAAGATATGAAGCAAAAGAGAAAGTTCTCATTACTGTGGCCATCCTAGATAGTCACCTTCTGTTGATTTGTTGAATGGGGTGGGTGTTGTCAATAACTTCTCTTTTTCACTGACAAAAAAGAGTGATGCAATGGCTTTCTCTGATGAATTCTTAATTTTTAAAAACTAAAAGACAAAGAACTGATAACTACTTCTTACTATTCATGATTACAGTTACTTGTATAGTGTAAGCATCATTCATATTAGTTCTTCAACTAATGTATTGATAAGTATGGCAAACTGATCAAAATGTTCATGCCTCACTGCATTGTTTCACCCCTAGTAACAATGTCAGTGAAACTACCTAAATGTCAATTGTGACCAAAAGAACACAGCTTAAGTACAATCACTAAAACATGAAACCAATTTCTAACATAACATAATTTTCAATGATAACTGAAGCATTCCTTTTAATACTGTTACATGCCAAATTTTGTGTTGCAAGTAATAATGCCTAAGAAATGAACTAAATGCAAAGGTTAACAAATAATCACTTTATTAATTATAGATTATGGTGACCATAATGTTACTGAAAGGTGTAATACATGTACTCCACAAAACACATCAATACATTTTTGCATTCTTTTATGACTCTAGGAAAAATAATATCCAAGAAAAGAGCCCAAACACAAACACTGACCTAGAAAAAGTAAGTTTAAGTCAATGAATCTTGAAATACTGGTCACAGTGACTTTGTTACTAATGATGGCTTTAACACTCCTCATGTTGCAATTATGTACTAAGTTATGTGATTCCACAGGCAATAATACCCCAGATAATGAGCTAACACAAAGGTGAACATAAATCACTGGACCACAGGATATGTATCACAGTGACCTACTTTTTTGAAAAATCAGTTCTGCTCCATAAGACAAATCAAGATAACAACTTATGTGACTCTAAAAGTATGACTGTGAAAATGAGCTCCATTCAAACCTCAGTGTAGTATTGATGCTTGATGAATTGGCAGATGAGATGACATCACCAATCCATTAGCCACATCTGAATTGCAACTTGGCAAAATATGAATTTCTTGCTAATATTTTTGGTTCTTGAATACAAAGATGACTGGGTGTACTTGTATATAAATGTAAACAGAAGTAAATTTTCTCACTCTAAGGGGTATCCCCTAGGACAGCTTTGTTGCTAGAATCGGTTGTAAATCAGAAATTTGTTGGCAAAATTTTCTTTAAGTAGGATCATTTTTTTGGCAGTCTTAGGGGTTGTCCATGACTTAAAGTAATAATGTAGAAGGCAGAATAATTGCTTCTAATGCAATGTAATGTGAGGAAAGGAAACATTAAAAGAGAAGAAAAGATAAAATGCAGACCTTAGAGTCAACTAACCTTGATTTCAGACCCATCATCACTGTAACATCTTGGCCTGGCAATGATGTTAAGACGCTCCATGAGTAGCAAAATGTGTTTCTTGTTGTCATGGAGATCTGGATGATTTTCTTTTGTCCAGAGAGCATCTTAAAATGGGAAGATAATGATTATTATATTAGTATCTTTAGTTTGCACTTAATTGAATTTAGAAAAACCTGAAGAAATATAATCCTTGAAAGAGACTGACAAAGAATTCATTCTCTCCAATTAAATGTATTTACAACTATTAGATCTCTTTAGCTAAAAGTATTATATGGCATGGTTGGATATGCGAGACAGCAGTAGATCTCATAAGGTATTTTGACTGTGTAATGTATTCAAAGAAACTCTAAACTTGAGTTGCAAGATTAAGGATTGTTGTTGTTGTAGGGTTTAACGCCATTTTTCAGCACATGATAGGCTATACATGAGGGCCAGTATTAATGGTGGAGGAAGAACCTGGGAAAACCCCAGAAAGATCCACTGACCCATGAGAAGCTACTGGCAAGCTTTCTCACATACCCACATTGGCTGAATCCGAGACTCAAACCCACGCAGACTGAGGTGACATGGCTGTGATCCGTAGTGGAGAGAGCTTTAGACCACTCAGCCACTCGAGGCTCCAAGATTAAGGACTCATGCCAAGCTATAAAACATTAAGCATTCATGCCAAGCTATAAAACATTAAGGATTCATGCCAAGCTATAAAACATTAAGGATTCATGCCAAGCTGTAAAACATTAAGGATTCATGCCAAGCTGTAAAACATTAAGGATTCATGCCACACTATAAAACATTAAGGATTCATGCCAAGCAATAAAACATTAAGGATTCATGCCACACTATAAAACATTAAGGAAACATTAAGGATTCATGCCTAGCTATAAAACATTAAGGATTCATGCCTAGTTATAAAACATTAGGGATTCATGTCAAGCTATAAAACATTAAGGATTCATGCCTAGCTATAAAACATTAGGGATTCATGTCAAGCTATAAAACATTAAGGATTCATAAAAAGCTATAAAACATTAAGGATTCATGCCAAGCTGTAAAACATTAAGGATTCATGCCAAGCTGCAAAACATTAAGGATTCATGCCACACTATAAAACATTAAGGATTCATGCCAAGCAATAAAACATTAAGGATTCATGCCAAGCAATAAAACATTAAGGATTCATGCCACACTATAAAACATTAAGGATTCATGCCTAGCTATAAAACATTAAGGATTCATGCCTAGCTATAAAACATTAGAGATTCATGTCAAGATATAAAACATTAAGAATTCATAAAAAGCTATAAAACATTAAGGATTCATGCCTAGCTATAAAACATTAGGGATTCATGTCAAGCTATAAAACATTAAGGATTCATAAAAAGCTGTAAACCATTAAGGATTCATGCCAAGCTATAAAACATTAAGGATTCATAAAAAGCTATAAAACATTAAGGATTCATGCCTAGCTATAAAACATTAAGGATTTATGCCAAGCTGTAAAACATTATGGATTCATGCCAAGCTGTAAAACATTAAGGATTCATGCTGAGCTATAAAATATTAAGGATTCATGCCAAGCTGTAAAACATTAAGGATTCATGCCAAGCTGTAAAACATTAAGGATTCATGTCAAGCTATAAAACATTAAGGATTCATGCCAAGCTATAAAACATTTAGGATTCATGCCAAGCTATAAAACATTAAGGATTCATGTCAAGCTATAAAACATTAAGGATACATGCCATGCTGTAAACCATTAAGGATTCATGTCAAGCTATAAAACATTAAGGATTCATGCCAAGCTATAAAACATTAAGGATTCATGCTGAGCAATAAAACATTAAGGATTCATGCCAAGCTGTAAAACATTAAGGATTCATGGCAAGCTATAAAATATTAAGGATTCATGCCAAGCTGTAAAACATTAAGGATTTATGCCAAGCTGTAAAACATCAAAAATCATGCCAAACTATAAAACATTAAGGATTCATGCCACACTGTAAAACATTAAGGATTCATGCCAAGCTGTAAAACATTAAAAGTCATGCCACACTATAAAACATTAAGGATTCATGCCAAGCAATAAAACATTAAGTATTCATGCCAAGCTATAAAACATTAAGGATTCATGCCAAGCAATAAAACATTAAGGATTCATGTCAAGCTATAAAACATTAATGAATCATGCCAAGCTATAAAATATTAAGGATTCATGCCAAGCTGTAAAACATTAAGGATTCATGCCAAGCTGTAAAACATCAAAAATCATGCCAAACTATAAAACATTAAGGATCATGCCACACTGTAAAACATTAAGGATTCATGCCAAGCAGTAAAACATTAAAAATCATGCCAAGCTATAAAACATTAAGGATTCCTGCCAAGCAATAAAACATTAAGAATTCAGGCCAAGCTATAAAACATTAAGGATTCATAAAAAGCTATAAAATATTATGGATTCATGAAAAGCTATAAAACACTGGGATGAAATCCAAATAAATGCATAAAATCATATATCATTTTTGTATGCATTAAAATGATATTATTTACTTCATTAACGTTTCCCCTTTATGTGTATTCAAACAAAAATTCATCTTTTTCTGATTAAGGGAGAAATTATACTCCTAAATATTTAGTTCTGCAACAGACCCTTTATTGTTTCCACCAATTTAAAATTACTCTTACAAAGAGGTTGAAAGTTTAATATCCTCTAATTGTGAAAGCATCATCAATTAGAAAAATCAGTCTGAGAAATAAATTTGGTACAATGTGTGGAAACCTTTACACCAAGCTTAGTCAACTGGCCAGTACTTGGACATCTGACTGACATCAACTTAATAATAACAAATGTTGATAGCAGGAAAATGGACAGAATATAGACAGATGTACTCCAAAAAGAGTCTGGGCCACTGCCATAAGGTTGCACTGCTTTAAGAGATTGAGCTGAAATGTGGCAGATAGCAGCATCACAAGCAGCATTTATGTAATAAAGTAGTAAAACATATACACACATGGAGAGGCAGGATAATAATGGACATGCTTTCTATTGAAAGTGTGAGGATGCAACTTACTTCAGAAAATACCCAATTTGCAGTTTGTTAAATTAACATGAAATGAAAAGAGGAAATCACAGTCTGAAAATGTTTTATACATAGCAAGAAATTTACTAACCAATCAGTTCTGGAGAAAGTTTTCCACTCTTGTTAAACATGTACCACTTGTCAGTGACAGCTGGGGCACATCTCAGGACAAACAACTCAGCAGTGATGAGGGACTTGAGGGCGTCAATCATCCATTGTGGTACCAGCACAATCTTGTCTCGCAATACTTCTGTGCTGTATATGAAATTAAAAGTAAAAAAGACTACAACTCATACTCACTGAAATCAGTAAATGCTTACTCAGTGGCCTGATTCTGCCTATTTGCTGGAGGTACACTGAAAACAGACGGGGTTTTTTGCTTAAAACGGAACACGTACTGTTTGGGACAAACGGTTTTATTAAATGCAAAATATGTCTAAAATGTTATATGTACTAAAGTTTTGCTTCCAAGTAATCTTGTAAGTGATAAGTTTCTTTCTTTTCTGGACTTTTTCCAGATCAATAGGCTGTTGCCACATCTGTAAGCTCTTCATTCATGAAGGCAGTAATAGTCTCCACTGTGATGTTGCTTAATCCATTCCAGCTACGAGACGTTTATTTTGTCATACTGTATTGAACAGTGGTAGATACATTTCAGATTTCACAGCCTTATTAATTGGTGCTTATTTTGCTATAATGTATTGAACAGTGGTAGATATGTTTCAGACTTCACAGCCTTATTAACTGGCACTTACATTGCTGTACTGTATTGAAAGTGGTAGATACGTTTCACAGACTGTACAGCCTTATTAACTGGTATTTATATTGCTATACTGTAGTGAACAGTAGTAGATATGTTTCATATTTCACAGCCTTATTAATTGGTACTTATGTTGCTATACTGTATTGAACATGGCTGATATGTTTCAGATTTCACAGCCTTATTAATTGGCACTTACATTGCTATACTGCATTGAACAGTGGTAGATACGTTTCACAGACTGTACAGCCTTATTAACTGGTACTTATGTTCCTTTACTGTAGTGAACAGTGATAGATATGTTTCAGATTTCACAGCCTTATTAATTGGTACTTACATTGCTATACTGTATTGAACAGTGGTAGATATGTTTCAGATTTCACAGCCTTATTAATTGGTACTGTACTTACGTTGCTATACTGTAGTGAACATTGGTTGATAAGTTTCACAGACTGTACAGCCTTATTAACTGGTACTTATGTTGCTATACTGTAGTGAACAGCAGTAGATATGTTTCACAGATTTCACAGCCTTATTAATTGGTACTTATGTTGCTATACTGTACTGAGTAGTGGTTGATACATTTCAGATTTCACAGCCTTATTAATTGGCACTTACATTGGTATACTGTAGTGAACAGTGGTTGATAAGTTTCACAGACTGTACATCCTTATTAAATGGTACTTATGTCGCTATACTGTATTGAACAGTGGTTGATAAGTTTCACAGACTGTACAGCCTTATTAACTGGTACTTATGTTGCTATACTGTATTGAACAGTGGTTGATAAGTTTCACAGACTGTACAGCCTTATTAACTGGTACTTATGTTGCTATACTTTAGTGAACAGTGGTTGATATGTTTCACAGACTGTACAGCCTTATTAATTGGCACTTACATTGGTATACTGTAGTGAACAGTGGTTGATAAGTTTCACAGACTGTACAGCCTTATTAATTGATTAATTGGTACTTATGTTGCTATACTGTAGTGAATAGTGGTTGATATATTTCAGATTTCACAGCCTTATTAATTGGTACTTACATTGGTATACTGTATTGAACAGTGGTAGATATGTTTCAAAGACTGTACAGCCTTATTAATTGGTACAGATGTTGCTACACTGTAGTGAACAGTGGTAGATATGTTTCACAGATTTCTCAGCCTTATTAATTGGTACTTATGTTGCTATACTGTAGTGAACAGTGGTTGATAAATTTCACAGACTGTACAGCCTTATTAACTGGTACTTACGTTGCTAATTACTGTAGTGAACAGTGGTTGATATGTTTCACAGATTTCACTGAATTATTCATTTGTACTGACCTTGCTATACTGTACTGAACAGTGGCTGAGATGTTTCACAGATTTCACTGATTTATTTATTTATACTGATCTTGCTATACTGTAGTAAACAGTAGTTGGTATGTTTCACAGATTTCACAGCCTTTTGAATTGGTACTTTGTCTCATAGTCATAATCCGAATTCATCTGTATTATTTACTGCTTAGTTTAATATCCTTGTTCTGTTTGATTTTGCATGTAACAATACTAGGCTACCTGTGACTACTGTAGCCCAGAATACAGATGTGAATGTCTGATATTAATCTGCCATCACAGTGACTGTTGTATCCCAGACAATCAATATGAATATCAGAAATGCATCTGTCATAATAGTGACTATACTACTATGCTGGGCAGTATATTTGAATAATATATTTGGTGATCATTTCCATTCATTTATGATATTAATTTGAAGCAAATGTCAAAATTATTCCTTTGCTTTTAGTCTAATTAATAGTTTGTATTTCAATGGTCAAGTTCTTAAATCAACAAGTGACCGGTTCCAGTCGGCCTGAGATCAAACATCTGACTGACATGAGACTGATGGCCAAGTGGTTCCAGTGGGCCTGAGATCACATACCTGACTGATACCAGACTGAGGGCCAAGTGGTTCCAGTGGACCTGAGATCACATACCTGACTGACACCAGACTGAGAGCCAAGTGGTTCCAGTGGGTCTGAGATTACACACCTGACTGACACAAGACTGAGTGCCAAGTGGTTTCATCAGGCCTGAGATTGCACACCAGACTGAGGGCCAATTGGTTCCAGTGGGCCTGAGATTGCACACCAGACTGACATCAGACTGAGGGCCAAGTCATTCCTGTGGGTCTGAGATTGGACAATTGACCATCATCAGACTGAGGGCCAAGTGGTTCCAGTGTGGTTCCAGTGGGTCTGAGATTGCACACCAGACTGAGGGCCAGTTGGTTCTAGTGAGCCTGAGATTGCACACCTGACTGACATCAGACTGAGGGCCTAATGCAACAGTGGGTCTGATATCATGCACCTGACTGACATCAGACTGAGGGCCAAATGTAAAAGTGGGACTAAGATTACACACCTGATTGACATCAGACTGACAGCCATATTGAAAAGTGTGCATGACATTACACACCTGACATCAGACTGAGGGCCAGATGCAACAGTGGGTCTGAGATTACACACCTGACTGATGTCAGACTGACATCAGACTGAGGGCCAAATGCAACAGTGGGTCTGAGATTACACACCTGACTGATGTCAGACTGAGAGCCAAGTGCAACAGTGGGTCTGAGATTACACACCTGACATCAGACTGAGGGCCAAATGCAACAGTGGGTTTGAGATTACACACCTGACTAATGTCAGACTGAGGGCCAAATTCAACAGCAGTTGGCTAAAAAAATCTGGATCAGTAAACTGCCTGCTCTCAGCATTTTATTAAATTATGAAACACTGAATCAATCACTAATACCTAAAATTGTGTTCAACGCTTTTTGTAGGTTTGGTTTCGAATTATTGTCTCTTCATCCATCTGTCCATATGAGGACAACAGGTCAAGTTGTGTTCAACATTATGATGTCCATTGTTGGTCAGTTTTTGGTTTCCAATTTTTCATTCATCTTTCAAAAACAGGCCATCTTACTAGACAACAGATCAATATATCAGGTAACAGTTCACCCTATTAGTTAACAGATCAATATGTCAGACAACATATATAAAACAGATCACCATATCAGACAATATATCACCCTATTAAACAAATCAAGATATCAGACAACAGGTTACATTACTAGACAACAGATCAACATATCAGACAAGAAGTCACCCTATTAAACAAAAAATCTCTATATCAGACAACAGGTACCCCCATTAAACAGACTAACATATCAGAAAGTCACCTTACTAGACAATAAATTAACATATCAGATAACAAGTCACCTTATTACACAACAGATCACCATATCAAACATTATACCATATTAGACAACAGGTCACTATATCAGACAACAGGTAACCCATCAGATAAATTATCACCCTATCAGACAACTTTCAGATCACAATGAAGAACAGGTCACCATATTATAAAAGTTTGGCCTGGTTTGGTTTCATGGGTTTAATGATATTTTTCAGCACATGATAGGCTATACTTAGAGGCAAGTGTATTTGGTGGTGGAAGAACTCAGAAAAAACCCAGGAAGAACCACTGACCCTCAGGAAACTACTGGCAAGCTTTCTCACATACCTCCATTTTCTAAGGTAAGATGCAAATTCATGTGAAAGATCTGAGATGTCAGTGATCTGTAAAGATGAGCACACTGAACCACTTGGCCATCTCAGACCCAATATCAGACAATACATAACCATGTTAGACAACAGAACAGAATTATTTGTAAAAAAAATATATTGAAAGGCCCCAACGTCTCAGTCCTTCTTTGCCAAATTTGGTTCAATTCTGTTTAGTTCATGAAAAATCAGAAACCATCTATTGGTTATCAGCAGTGGCCATATTGGTTGCCTGATCAATATCAATTATACAAATTTCATGATAACAAATGACATCACTTTGCCTTTATCTTGGTGTCACTTGTATAAACCTGTAATACACAAAAGCCATAATACCTTTTTTCAAATTTGGTCAAATCCTGTTTAAGGAGTTTTGCAAAGTCATCATTTCAAATTGTTTTTATGCTTATTTAAGAAATTATGGCCATGTGAAATTGGAGACAGAAATTGTATATATGAAATTTAAAGGTCTTCAGTCCCAAATTTCAAATGTTTGTGATCAGTGTTTACAAAGAAATAATTTATTTTCCCTTAATGATAGCCATAAAGGCATTTATTCAAGGTTGCTTCCTGTCATATTTAATCAAATCCTTTTGGCAAATTTTGAGAAGATGATTAAATACTTGTTTATATTTTGCAAATCAACATCAGTCATACAACATTCAATGGGTTTTAAGGTCAATGCCGTTGAAGTTTTTCAGATGATGTTTATAGGATTTTCTCACAATCATTGCCATATGAAATGCTGACTCAGCATTATTGAAACTTGACAGGCAGTCATGCTAAAATACTCTCTGCCACCTTTGTTGAAATTTCTCCCATGGACATTGGACAACATAAAAAGGACACAGAACCATGCCATAAGTTATAGCCATATGAATTGCCATTTTTGGTCATGATGTCATAAATATCACGATGTTGCCCCAATTTGGTTACACAGTCGAAAACAATGTCAGCATTAATATTTAGATTCTGAGATCTGGGACTCTTCAGAATAATAAAATATCCAACTTTTCATACAGGATGGCCCGTACAAGTAATCAACCTTGTAAAAAAATGTTTTGTTCTTGAAGTATGCTACAATCTGCTTATATTTGCTTTGCAGGTCACAGAGGTCACTGAGAGCATCATTATTTTGGGATGTACAGTTCATGTTAAATATCAGAAGAACTACTTTTAGTCAGGTAGTATGACTTATTCCATGACTAATGTCCCATGAGAATTTTTGTGGTGAAAGCATGTCACTAATTTAGACATTGTAAAGGGACCTATAAAAAGAACAAAAAGCTACTGGCAGTCTGGAAATTTCATCTGGTTAAGTTGATGAGTCGGTGAAAGAATCAATTGATATGTGTCTTCACCTTGACCTGATAAATTCACCAGTACGAAATAATTAGGCGGATTCCACCTGGAACTTAAGCAAACTTCAGGCAAAATCTGACTCAAATGTTTTAAATCTGGTTAATACAAAGGCGGACATGGAAAATTGGAGAAGTCAAAGATGAATCCATCTAGAGTCCGTATAACTCTAAGATGGACTTTTGTCAAATTCCTGCTATATAATACATCTTTAGGCATAATTTTGGACTTGGTTGATTCTCCACCCACCATCTAGGTGGAATTAGGAACTTAGTCACTGGCACCTATTATATGAAAGGAGGAATCTGGACTTAGTTTATTTTCTAACCAACATCTAGGTGGATTGAAGAACTTAGTCATTTACATCAGTTAAATAAGGCAAAATTAGGACTTGGCTTTTGTGTGTCTGTAAAGTTAAATGACTGAAAATATAGTGATATTTTGTGATTGTAATATCACTGACAGTTCAATAAAAATATCAATAAGATATAATAAAATTTATTGTTTCTTGTACAATTTGAATGATTTTCAGCAGCATTTAATTATTTCCTGTTTCTGATAGCTGTAATTTTATTGTTTATTTTGGGCACAATTTATAACTTCTTTCCACATCTTTTCTTGTTAAATTTCTTTTACAAATTTGTGGTTGTTGTATTTTTGTTTAACTTCAATTGGATTGAACTGCCATCAAACAAGTTTTCATCTTGGTTTCTGTTTTAAAACAGAATTGCATTTGGTATTCATCATATTGATACTATTTTCATATAGCATGCAGGATACAATACCCCTATCACCAGCTAGTATTGATCATATTGATATGATTGTGATACAAAACTCATGATACAATACCCTACCATCTGTCTTGATCATACTGATATCATTGTGATACAAAACACATGATACAATACCTTATCAACAAAACACATGATGCAATACCATATTATTGTGATACAAAACATGATGCAATACCCTACCAGTGTGTATTGATCATACAGATATTATTGTGATACAAAACACATGATACAATACCCTATCATCAGTGTGTCTTGATCATACAGATATTATTGTGATACAAAACACATGATACAATACCCTACCGTTGGTATATATTGATCACTCTGATATTATTGTGATACAAAACACACGATGCAATACCATACCATTAGTGTATATTGATCACTGATATTATTGTGATACAAAACATGATACAATACCCTACCATCAGCGTGTATTGATCATACTGATATTATTGTGATACAAAACACATGATACAATACCCTACCATTAGTGCATATTGATCACTCTGATATTATTGTGATACAAAACACATGATACAATACCCTATCATCCATGTGTATTGATCATACAGATATTATTGTGATAAAGCACACATAATTGAATGCATCTATCATCATATAATGATAAATAACATCAGTTATAAAACTATTCATGAAATGTGACATCATACATACAAATATACATACATACATACATACATACATACATACATACATGACCGCTCCGGTGGCCTAGTGGTTAGAGCATCCGCCTCGGATGCAGGAGGTCGTGGGTTTGATCCCCGGCTGAGTCATACCAAAGACTTACAAAAATGGTACTAACAGCTGCCTCGCTTGGCGCTCAGCATTAAGAGGTTAGTGTTAGGACTGGTTGGCCCGGTGTCAGGATAATGTGACTGGGTGGGACATCATGCTACATGTCTGCGGCATGATGCCCCAGTGCTAGACATCACTATAAACTGACACATTGCAGACATCGTAGCGATATGACTGAAAAATTGTTGAAGCTACTTTAAAATTCCAAATCACATCACATACATACATACATATGTACATACATACAGCCGCGAGTGGCCGAGTGGTCTAAAGTGCTCTCCATTACGGATCACTGCCATCTCACCTCTGTCTGCGTGGGTTTGAGTCTCGGATTCAGCCAATGTGGGTATGTGAGAAAGCTTGCCAGTAGCTTCTCCTAGGTTGTTCATTCTTTCTGGGGTTTTCCTCCACCATTAATACTGGCTGCCATGTATAGCCTATCATGCACTGAAAAATGGCATTAAACCATACAACAACAACAACAAACATACATACATACATACATATATGCACACACACGCTCATACAAACATATATGCACACACACATGTATGAATGCATGGACACACACATACATACATACATACATACATATGTACATATGTACATGCATGCACACACATGCATGAATGCATGGACACACACACATATGCACACACAAACATACATACATTCATACATATACACACATGCATGCATGCATACATGCATGAATGCATGGACACACTATGCACACACAAACATACATACATGCATATACACACACACATGCATGCATGCACACATGCATGAATGCATGGACACACACATATGCACACACACATGCACATACAAACATACAAGCCATGATGCTAGATATGTTGTATTATGAGTGAAGTATCACAGTCATGATACAAGCAATACAAGCCATAAGGATAGGTGTGTTCAGAAGTTCAGTTGGTAGAGTACCAGACTTGTAATCCATAGTTAGCAGGTTCAATACCTGCCAAGGAAACCTGCTTTGGTGCATCCTTTTGAAAGGTATTTGCATCCCGTTTCCCCAGAATGATATATATTACAAATGCAGTTGAAACAACAACAAAAAAACAATACAATGCCTGTAGACATACATACATACATGCATGCACACACACATGCATGAATGCATGGAGCCACACACATATGCAAGCACAAACATACATACATACATACATACATACATACATACATACATACATACATACATACATATATAGATATATATATATATATATACACACACACACACACGTGCTTATCCCTTTCATCCCAAAAGTTTTTTGTTTATTGGATGCTATTTCTAGAACATGCTACAAGAGCCAGCTTTGATCATCCAGACATTTTGTATAAAATATGGGCAGGTAAAAGTAACTAAGGCAAAGTTGTTCAATCTAATTTGCTTCCGTGACCAACTCCATTGAGCCTAATATGAGGTATTATTGTAAAAGCTAGTTTGGTTCCCTGACCATCTGAACTGAATCCAATTTCAGATACTATTGTAAAAGCTAGTTTGGTTCTCTGACAAATTCCACTGAATCTAATATGAAACCCAGCTTCAGCTCAAACAAGGACTGGTTGAGATCTGACTCAAATGATCCTATTCTAGTAATTGTTGCAATTATTTCTTAAGGCCAAAATATACTGCAAGAGTCATGTCAGGGAAACATATGGTGCCATCGTAAGGGTTGGCATATCACATGCTTAAGTATTATCTGTTGACTGACATCATTGTTATCAATTTCCATAATGTATAGAAAACAGGACTGACATTATTGTCAATTTCCATAATGTAAAGAGAACAGGACTGATATCATTATTGTCAATTTCCATAATATATAGAAACAACATAAGTTTCAAGTAAATGTTCATTCTTTAAACACACTGACCATTTGCTACTGTTGGCAATATTGCCAACAAATGTGACATATTTCAAAGGACTTTGATGCAAGATGGTGAAATAAATTACTTTACAAGTATGTTATCTCAAAACACATTATCACAAATTAGTATAAAATGATAATAATACTAATTTTAAAATACAAGAAGTTTCAAGAAAAATACTAAATCATCAGCTGAAAATATTTATATTTATCTTGCATACTACACATGGCAGAAAATTTGCTATGTTTAGTTCTACCTAAAACTAATTATCTATAATCATAATTTTCAATGTCACTTAAAGAATGATATGCTTACATTACATTCTACATAAAAGTAATTATCCATAATTATCATCTCTATTGTCACTTCAAGAATGATCTGCTTACATTACAATCTCCATAAAAGTAATTATCTGTAATTATCATCTCCATGGTCACCTAAAGAATGATATGCTTACATTACAGTCTCCATAAAAGTAATTATCTGTAATTATGATCTCTATTGTCACTTAAAGACATGCTTATGAATCATGGCAAGAAAAAAAGCATAATGGGAAACAACTCCAATCTCACCTAAAGTAAAGTATGTTGCCAATGTCATGATTAAATCGAAGAAACAAATTCAATTCTTCCATGGGTATTGGAACATCTTCTGCCTGGTTGATGTCTTCCAATAGGGTCCGAGGTATCACCTGTAGACAAAAATGAAGAAGACCATTCAATATATACAATCATTTTCTTTGTTAATTTCATAGTTATTATTTTTTTGTTAAAGTTAGTGTTTCTGTTATGGTGTTCATTTACAAATGTGATAAGTACCACACAATGTCCATGTGAAAACATGTTTTCTATCATTTAATGCAAATTTATCACCTTATAAATATATTGCTTTTATTTAACACACTCTGATAATCTAAAGTTTCTGCTGCACAATCATGAAAATAATGTAAGTTACTTGGTTTTAAGTTGTCCAATTTCTCAGATATTGAATTCAATCAAGTATTTTTGAGAAGAAAAGCACTCCCTGCTCTACAAATGTACTTTAAATGAAATGTGCTTCCAAAACTGTTCTGTTCATACTATCATAGAATGCATGTATGTTGCATGTAATTGTGATCAACATTTTACTGTCCTGAAACATGTTATACAATCCTGTAATATTAATGAATGGCTGTCAGTTATCATCCAACTAAACCTTTCTCTCACTCTCTCTCACACACACCCATGTAAGGTGATTACTGGCTGTCAGTTATCATCCAACTAAACCTTTCTCTCTCACACACACACCCATGTAAGGTGATTATTGGCTGTCAGTTATCATCCAACTAAACCTTTCTCTCTCACACACACACCCATGTAAGGTGATTATTGGCTGTCAGTTATCATCCAACTAAACCTTTCTCTCGCTCTCTCTCTCTCACACCCACCCATGTAAGTTGATTATTGGCTGTCAGTTATCATCCAACTAAACCTTTCTCTCACTCTCTCTCACATACACCCATGTAAGGTGATTATTAGCTGTCAGTTATCATTCAACTAAACCTTTCTCTCGCTCACACACACCCATGTAAGGTGATTATTGGCTGTCAGTTATCATCCAACTAAACCTTTCTCTTGCTCAATCACACCCATGTAAGGTGATTATTGGCTGTCAGTTATCATCCAACTAAACCTTTCTCTCTCTCACACACACCCATGTAAGGTGATTACTGGCTGTCAGTTATCATCCAACTAAACCTTTCTCTCTCTCACACACACCCATGTAAGGTGATTATTGGCTGTCAGTTATCATCCAACTAAACCTTTCTCTCACTCTCTCTCACACACCCATGTAAGTTGATTACTGGCTGTCAGTTATCATCCAACTAAACCTTTCTCTCTCTCACACACACCCATGTAAGGCAATTATTCGCTGTCAGTTATCATCCAACTAAACCTTTCTCTCACTCTCTCTCACACACACCCATGTAAGGTGATTACTGGCTGTCAGTTATCATCTAACTAAACCTTTCTCTCTCATATACACACCCATGTAAGGTGATTATTGGCTGTCAGTTATCATCCAACTAAACCTTTCTCTCGCTCTCTCTCTCTCACAGACACCCATGTAAGGTGATTATTGGCTGTCAGTTATCATCCAACTAAACCTTTCTCTCACTCTCTCTCTCTCACACACACCCATGTAAGGCAATTACTGACTGTCAGTTATCATCCAACTAAACCTTTCTCTCACTCTCTCTCACACACACCCATGTAAGGTGATTAATGGCTGTCAGTTATCATCCAACTAAACCTTTCTCTCTCTCACACACACCTATTTAAGGTGATTATTGACTGTCAGTTATCATCCAACTAAACCTTTCTCTCACTCTCTCTCTCTCGCAGACACCCATGTAAGGTGATTACTGGCTGTCAGTTATCATCCAACTAAACCTTTCTCTCGCTCTCTCTCTCTCACAGACACCCATGTAAGGTGATTACTGGCTGTCAGTTATCATCCAACTAAACCTTTCTCTCGCTCTCTCTCTCTCACAGACACCCATTTAAGGTGATTATTAGCTGTCAGTTATCATCCAACTAAACCTTTCTCTCTCTCACACACACACCCATGTAAGGTGATTATTGGCTGTCAGCTATCATCCAACTAAACCTTTCTCTCACTTTCTCTCACACACACCCATTTAAGATGATTATTGGCTGTCAGTTATCATCCAACTAAACCTTTCTCTCGCTCTCTCTCACACCCATGTAAGTTGATTATTGGCTGTCAGCTATCATCCAACTAAACCTTTCTCTCGCTCTCTCTCTCTCTCTCACACCCATGTAAGGTGATTATTGGCTGCCAATTATCATCCCACTAAAGCTTTGGTCCCCAGAACCTATACATGTCTAACTCCCATGGCTTTTACTCAACTATGCTAACAAATTTTGTTCCCCGAAAAGTATATTTGTCTAACTCAAGTTGTTTTACTCAGTTATGCTGACAAGAATTTGATCACCCCAAAAAGTCAAGAAAGTTCAAATATTTCAAAAAATTAAAAAATTGTTGCAATTACCTTAAAATTTATTCAGGTTTTGTACATAAGAATACAAATTTGCATATTAAATTTCTTAAGTTTCCCTTGATGTTTTTTTACCAATCATGCTAAGAAGGAATTTGTCAAAAAATCAGTCCAAAGGTGCTAAATGCATCAAATGTTAATCAAGAGACACTCAAAGTGACTGATGTTCTACTAACCAAAATGAACTTCCAGAAAATCAAGTGACACTCAGTGTGACTGATGTTCTACTGTCCAAAATGAATTTCCAGGAAAGTGAATTTTAAAGTAAATTATGTTTCTCCAAGAATACTTACCCAATTAAATTATGTTAGGAATATTAGCCTGCTACCTCGTGAATTTTAGCCAAGTGTGGGCTAAAGGCTCCAATTTATTCAAATTCAGCAATGTGAAAACCCAGTACAGATTCCATTTTGGAAACAGTGAGGGAATTGGTTGACTGAAATAAAAAAAAATTCCATATGCCTAATATTTAATCTACCAGGATGCTAGAATGCATAAAATATCATAGAGCAGTTGCCTTTGATAGTAATTGGAGTCAACAGCTTTCCTCCAAGAGCCAGAGAAAAAGTTGACCAGTTCAGGGATTGAGACACTCAAAAGGATGATGTTATGGTATGGCATCAGTCCCTGAAATCATGCCATTTTCCCTCGTAAGCTTTCAGAGTGGAGGGCATTCTTGCTATCGAGATTCTCTCCACAGTTAAAGGTTTAAATTATTTGTCTCACAAGGCTGTCCTGATAAGAGCCAAATGTGCAGAAGACAGTCCTGGCAGGGAAGGCACACCTGTGACTGTGGTTGCTTTAGAAGATTTGTGTTGGCCGGAATCTTCCTGGGCATACCTATCACTAAATCAAGTAGATGGAGATTGTCACACCAATGTAGAAACTGCCAAATCAAAACTCATAGGTGTGGATATTTGGTGCCCCCCCCCCAGTTAAGGAGATACGTTAACCTATTGATGACTGCTTTGCCTGAGCGTTGATTCCAGAAATGACAGACATTGAGGACAGTCTTGAATTTTAGAAGGTTAATGTGTAGAGGGTGCTCCACTGTCTCCGATGTACCACTGAGAGTCGTGAAGTTGGGCACCCCAACTTTATGTTCTGGTGTTGGTACCATGCCTTTATGTCTTCTTGGGGATTCTCCAGTGGAATCCCCATAGTCAGCCAACCCGGGCTGTGCCACTGACACAGGAATGATCACATTTTGGGCATGATCATGCCTGTTGTTTTATGCACCCCCTACAAATGACCTTGTTAGCAATGGTACTCAAGTTCCTCTGACCCTATTCCCTTCGACTTGAAAATGGGCACCATTGCTAACAAAGTCATTTCTATGGGGTGCAGGATCAAGTCTATTGCCATGTTTGCAAGAACTCTCTTGCTGAAATCCAAATCCTGTTGGAAACATACTCAACAAGTTCGACAATCCTAATAACGTGAACAGCAGGGAGTTATCTCACATTCAGGTTGATAATAAAGTCCATACCCAGATGGACAAAAACTGGAATAGACAGGTCTGACTCATCCCAGTTCACTAGAAAATCTATGATTAAAAAGTGAAGGAAAATTGTTTCTGCCTTGGCGTAAGAAAGAACTTACCATATGTTTATGGAGGATGTTATCCAGGTTTGCTGTCATCAATGCAGATGAAGATGACCGGAATCAGGTAGCAAAGAATCCATAATGTTGCTAAAACCTCAAGGGTTCATGTTGAGGCTGAAGGGTAGGACTGCTGAACTGTGTCACAGGAAGCAAA
This sequence comes from Sinohyriopsis cumingii, assembly GCA_028554795.2. Taxonomy (NCBI): domain Eukaryota; kingdom Metazoa; phylum Mollusca; class Bivalvia; order Unionida; family Unionidae; genus Sinohyriopsis; species Sinohyriopsis cumingii. The sequence goes on from CM068824.1 coordinate 155,438,900, forward strand.
ATGGAGAAAATCTATTGATGTGAGATACAGTGAGTCTGAAATTGAAGGAGGCAGCCCTCCACAGGTAGGCTCTCTGTAGGTGGTGGGTAGGGTAGGTCAATGTTTAGAGTTAGGAGGCTTAAAAGTGGAAAAGCTTGGGTTTTATGCTACCTCTGTGTAGTTAGACTGAATTCTCCTGGCATTGGGCTGGAATATATTGCACATCTTACCGGAAAAAAATATCCTGCTTATTGTCTCTATGCATTGGCAGGTCTGATTGTTTCAAAACACCTGTCTGTGTTGAGTAGTGAATTGGAGGGGTAGTTCCTAAAGCTGCCTGCCTCTGAACTTTTCGAATTTTCCTCCAAAGAAGAATGGTGACCCAAACAGGGTCATCCATAAAGACAGGGTTAGATGATGCTGAGTGACGTGGACTGCATACATGTGTCACATCGTATCTGGTTGAAGTTGGCTGAAGCAGTCAACATATTTGCTTTTAAATCTAACATTGAAGATGTAGTGACTAAGTTTCAGACTAGCTAGGACGTTTCAGCATCCAGCACATATTTGTCCAATTTTCAAACAGTTGAGCAGACATGTGACCTGCTGCTGTATTTGATTCAAGGGCCAGGACACCAGTACTGTAGACATCTCACTGATTGTAGTTGAAGGGCCTGTTGGACAAATAGATTTCTCACTGAAATCTCTGCCATATTTAGGTTATGTTGAGGGCAGCATAGCTAAATGGACGGATTTGTCACTAACATCCCCGTAAATCAAAGTTGGCTGGACTGTTTCGATGAGAATGTCATCATGCTTGGATGGCCAGTGACTGCTGGACAGTTGGTGATGGCTGGACACCTGGTGTAGTGTAGGTGCAGTTGTATTATGAATTTGATTTTATGGATCTGATAAACACCAAAGGCCATGCTCAGACATGCAGGGAACTTATGCCCACCTGGCAATTATTGTTCTGGTGAAACCCCCCAAGTCATAATGACACTATCTGAACCAACCATATATGGCAATTAGTGTTCTTGTAAAAAAACATGTCATAACGACACAATCTGAACCAACTATATATGGCAATTAGTGTTCTGGTGGAAACCCCCATGTCATAATGGTACTATCTGAACAAACCAGATATGGCAATTAGCGTTCTAGTGGAAACCCCCATGTCATAACAGCACTGTCTGAATCAACCATATATCGCAATCAATGTTCTGGTGAAACCCATTCCATAATGGCACTATCTGAACCAGCTATATATGGCAATTGGTGTTCTTATGACCATTAGTGTTCTGATGAAAACCCAATGCCATAATGACATTATCTTAACCAACTATATATGGCAGTTAGTGTTCTGGTGGAAATCCCATGCCATAATGACAGTATCATAAAAGGTCTTCTTGTGAAACCTCATGTCCATATCAATTTTTGTTAGAAGGAGTGGCAATAACAATGTTTTCAGGATGGTTGCCATGGTGACATTATTAGACCTTAATAGGCATTTATGTCATCTAAAGTCATCTAGACATGATAAGAAGACAGACAACATGCTATCCCATCAGCCCTTGAGTCTATGACAGAGTTCCTGCCACAAATTTAAAAAAAAAGATACCAGACTTTTTTCAGACTAGAAAATATAAACTTCCAGACCTATCAATGTGACAAAAGTAGATTGATTTTCAATGTCTCAGCACAAATACCAGAAAAACTCATGGCATGTTTTTTTTCAGTGTATTTATCAGCTATATGCATTCACATTAAAGGTTTCCAATGAAAGATCTTTCAACACCTTATAGTCATTTCTCAATTTTAAATGAAATTTTTAACACCTGGAAAAGTACTTTTAAAATTTTAGACCCTTTCCAGTTTTCTAGATATGTGCAGCAGTAAACCTGTTATGTCCAGTAAAGCTACAGCATGAAAGAGGTCATCTGCTACTGACCATGTTATGTCCAGTAAAGCTAAAGCATGAAAGAGGTCATCTGCTACTGACCATGTTATGTCCAGTAAAGCTACAGCATGAAAGAGGTCATCTGCTACTGACCATGTTATGTCCAGTAAAGCTAAAGCATGAAAGAGGTCATCTGCTACTGACCATGTTATGTCCAGCAAAGCCAAAGCATGAAAGAGGTCATCTGCTACTGACCATGTTATGTCCAGTAGAGCTAAAGCATGAAAGAGGTCATCTGCTACTGATCATGATATGTCCAGTAAAGCTAATGCATGAAAGAGGTCATCTGCTACTGACCCTATTATGTCCAGTAAGGCTAAAGCATGAAAGAGGTCATCTGTTACTATATATCCAGTAAAGCTAAAGCATGAAAGAGGTCATCTGCTGCTGACCATGTTATGTCCAGTAAAGCTAAAACATGAAAGAGGTCATCTGCTACTGACCATTGTATGTCCAGTAAAGCTAAAGCATGAAAGAGTTCATCTGTTACTGACCCTGTTATGTCCAGTAAAGCTACAGCATGAAAGACCTGTCAGCTGCTACTGACCATGATAATGGGATAAGTTTAATATATGTATCACTAAAATGGATCTTCGAATGATGGACAGAAATACAGGCAGAATGCAGCAAACAATATGCCTCATTCTGCTATAACAGTGCAGGTATACAATAATCAAAGTTATCATTCATCTTTTAAATTGTACTTGTCAATGTGTACCTTGATTCCAGAAGCCTTGAGCCTCATCAACTCTTTTTCCAGGGGGAGCCATCGTGCTGGTACCTCCTCTCCCCAGTATGGCTGCTGCGATGCCACTTCTACAATTTTCCTCTTCAAATCCTCCAACCTGCTGTCTACAATAGTATTGTCAATTGCAAAGTCCTCATCAACCAAGTGAAACCTGGTAGGTTTGTTCCTTAGATAAGATCGGATCTCTTTGAAGTATCTCTCACATACCTCATGACGATACCTCTATAACAGAAAGAAGATATATAGACTTTTTAGTTTAATGGAGGCTGCTCATACAATGATTGAATGACTTTGGGTATTTGGACTATGTAGTTTAATGGAGGCTGCTCATACAATGATTGCATGACTTTGGGTATTTGGACTATGTAGTTTAATGGAGGCTGCTCATACAATGATTGAATGACCATGGGTGAATTTGTGTCATGTTGTCAGGAATTATACATTTGAATTTTTCAGTTCATACTTCAATGAATGCACAAATCCTTAAATGATGCAAACACTATGCAGTTTAAACCAGAGACCCAGGTGGGTGTCTATATCACCTAACAGCAAGAATGCAAGAACAGTACGATATGAAATCTTGGTCAATAGGATGCATTCTGCAAACATTTTTTTCCAATGCTGTTAATTGTATATGTCATGAAAACAATTGTTTCAAGGCTTCTCTAGTTTTTCTATCTTCTCCATATGTAATAACATATCAGCATTATTTTGTAATGTATATTTAATTTGTATTGTGTGCTTGACCTTTGTCCATGATTGTGGGTAGCATTTTGGCCAACCTGACTTTTGTGGTGTTCAATCCCTGCAATCATTTACTGCTGTCTTCAGATTTAATTGGAGAGGTATTATTTATTAAAATTACTCACTGGAATTAAAAAGTGCTCATTGTCATTGACTTTTTGGAATAAAACTTTACTACTTTGGAATTATTGTGAATATATTCAAAGATATTCTGGATTATAGTAGTGTGATACATTAAGACTAGCAGTATGTCAGCACATTCAAGACTATTGCTGCATCAGCACATTCAACATTATTGATACACCAGCACATTCAAAACTATTGGAATTAATTCTAAACCTTGTACAGTGTTGAACTTGTGATAGTACATTTAGGATTATGTTCATCTTAAATTTTCATTGTGTTCAACAGAAACAAATCTTTTGTTGAATTTTAGTAAACTTGTTGGTTTCACCTCATTATTTTATGTCGTTTAAAGCCACAGAGTCATAACACTTTGTTCAGTACTGAAAGGCTGCAATGATAGTATGCTGTGTATCAAAGTTGGTTTCAGTCCATTTCTTTAGATGAATCTATTAGATGTTTTTCTACTTTCCATGGTAGATTAACATGTTACAATCCGAAAGCCATCTTTGTAAGTAAGCTCCTTCTCGTCTGTCACATTTGGCCAAATTATGTTGATTGGTTTCTGGAAGAAGTCATTTAAATGTTTATTTTTTTAGCAGTGGTGGCCATATTACAAGACAGATCAAAATTATTTTTATAAATCTTCAAGCCAGAATGCTTTTAATCAAGACTGGTCAGGTTCTTTGCAACTATTTTGGAAAAGAAATCACTGACTGTCATTTACTTTTTATTTTTGTTTAGTGATGATAGCCATACTTGATGGTGGATTGACATCATTTTTGTACACAGCTGAATGATCTTCCATAGTCAAGCCACCTTGCTCTCTGCCCAAGTTGATTAAATTATATTAAGCAGTCATGGAGTAAGTATCATTGTTGTTTTTTTTATTATTACGTTTAGTAACAACAACCACGACGGATGACAGATCAGCATCTTAAGTACAAATTTGAAAGGTCTTTAAGCAAGGTTGCTTTCTTTCCAATACCAGCAGAATCTGTTCAACATTTATGGGGATTACAAACTTAATTTTGCTTTCTGATTTCAGTACAGGTGTCATGTTTGATGATGGACTGGTACCAGGTGTACAAAATCTTAAAAAAAACTCTAAGCAGGATGCTTTTCAATTTTGGTCATATTTTTCTTGAGCAGTTTTGAGAAGTCATTTAAAAGTTGCTTTAATGGCAACCAGATGAATAACACCAACTGTTCAGATTAAAAACTTATTTTCATTGTAAAGACAATAACTGATCATGTGCTGAACAATATAACCTGAGCTGAGATATTGACCATTCCTTCTTTCAAAGGTATAAATGAGATCCTTCTCTTCACACTAGGTCAGATCCTTTCAAATACCACATTAAAGGTCCCACTGGGTCCTGTAGAAGACCCAGTGGTGAAAGGTCTCACGAAGAAAACAACTGCCCATGAAAAACAGCCTGCTCTTAGCAGTGAAAACTGGGCCCAACTTGAGTGAAAACAGCCAATCACAAAGAATGTACCTCCAGAAGGGTGTCAGAATCAGTCTTGGGATTTCCATTCTGATACACAGTACCCATACAAAAAGATTGAGAGTTCAGTCTACGACTGACTGAGGTGTGCCATTGCCCTTTAGCACTAAGAACAATCTTGAATAAAAACCTGGTGATTTTCCATTCTGAACAATCTTTACCACCCTTTTGGAGAGAAGACTGTCTGCTTCCTGCTGCAAAGCACAGACCCAGAATTATTCTCTTGGGATGTTGTAGTAGCAGGGTCCTTGGACAATGGGGTAGAAATGCTGAATTTGATCTGGAGACCTTCTAACATTATCTGAAAGATCATGGATTGTCGAAGTAGAATCTTTCCCATTTCATAACAAGGTGGCTCTGTCTGCCCTCAACTTTGATACAGGGATATGTAACATAGATGGCATGTGCATGGCATTATTTCTTTTAGGGAAAGAAGCTAATGTTGAGAGAAAGAGGCAAAAAATAATATATCTTTGTTTCTTGTTTTCACTGACCCTTGAGAATCAAGTTTCTGAATGCTGAGGGCCTGCATACCTTTTTCACCACCATGACTGTCCAAGGAAACCCTTCATGTTTCCCAGCTTTCTGTTCAAGAAAGATCACTGAAGTCTCTGATGATGGATCTGTCTGAGATTTGTCTCCATGGAGGCCTGCTTACAACCTTCCACCTGACCAATGAAGTCTCTGATGATGGATCTGTTTGAGATTTATCTCCATGGAGGCCTGCTTATGACCATCCCCCTGACCAATGAAGTCTCTGATGCTGGATCTGTTTGAGATTTGTCTCCATGGAGGTCTGCTTACGACCTTCCACCTGATCACTGAAGAGCATGTTTCACGACAATGGCTGAGGTCAGTGTGGCCTGGTGATGTTCCTTAAGGAAAGCAGATGGAGAACCTCAAGTTTTAGATTCATCACCACTGTCATGGCATTATAGCAAGTACGTAATGCAGCCCCATTCAGTACATCACAGAAATCATTCCCTACCATGGTCAGTGGGTATAATGGCAGGTGAAGATAGGTCATGTTCTGCTTGCCAAAAGATTGACATTGATGCCACCACTGACATATTCCTGTAACATGCATAGACTTGCTTCATCTCTGTTGAAGGCTGGGTCTTCTGACTTCTGTATGAAACACATGCATGTCTCATTGTATGCTTTGTTAAAATCTGACAGCAGTCACAGACTTGCTACATCTCTGTTGAAGGCTGGGACTTCTGACTTCTGTATGAAACACAGGCATGTCTCATTGTATGCTTTGCTAAAAGTTGATGTCAGTCATAGTTATGAGAAGAAGTTATGACTGTTGACATTTGGATCTTGTATCAGTCTATCTAAACAATGCAATAAAGTCCACCATTTTATCAGACTGTGGTAACTTTTTAAAGTTGGGTTGGTCCTTGTTTTCCGAGAAATCAATAGGTGCTGGGACTCTGCACAGTCTACTGATGGGACAAGGAGTTACGGGTAAAATTCAGGTAGTAGCAAATTAGAACTTTCTCAGTTGTTGCAAAAGGAAACTGTACCTTCTCCAGTCATTATCAGATTAAGTAAAAGAATGAAGCTTGTAAGCTTCATCATACAGCAAAGACACATATGAATCCTATGATATACAACATGATGGCGCAGCTTCCTGAGACAGGCTGTAAACCATACCGAAAGTCCATCCAGACTATGATACAATAGCTTGAAGACAATCACTGGCCTATTGTCTGTGTCCAGGCAAGGATTCAGGGATTTGGGACAGACATGGGATATCATATTATATAACATAATATAAGTCCAGGCATGGATTCAAGGATTTGGGACAGATGTGGGATATCATATTATATAACATAATATATGTCCAGGCATGGATTCAAGGATTTGGGACAGATGTGGGATATCATATTATATAACATAATATATGTCCAGGCAAGGATTCAGGGATTTGGGACAGACATGGGATATCATATTATATAACATAATATATGTCCAGGCATGGATTCAAGGATTTGGGACAAATATGGGATATCATGTCATATAACATAATATATGTCCAGGCATGGATTCAAGGATTTGGGACAGATGTGGGATATCATGTTATATAACATAATATATGTTCAGGCAAGGATTCAGGTATATGGGACAGACATGGGATATCATATTATATAACATAATATATGTCCAGGCAAGGATTCAGGGATTTGGGACAGACATGGGATATCATATTATATAACATAATATATGTCCAGGCATGGATTCAAGGATTTGGGACAAATATGGGATATCATATTATATAACATAATATATGTCCAGGCAAGGATTCAGGGATTTGGGACAGATGTGGGATATCATGTTATATAACATAATATATGTTCAGGCAAGGATTCAGGTATATGGGACAGACATGGGATATCATATTATATAACATAATATATTCAAAACATTCACAGGCTTGCTACATCTCTATCAATGGCTGTGACTTCTGTATGAAAAATAGGCATGTCTTCTAGAATGGTTCATTAAAATTGGACAGCAGTCATTGATATGACTTTCCCAGGTCAATAATAGAAAATTAGCACAATGGCACTAAATTGGCCAGAGTAATATGTGTCTATCGAGACACTATAATGGGTGGACCCTTACCTGTGAGTGTCGTTATTCTGCTGCCAGTATGGTATACATGAGATTTTCACTTGATTGTGTGTCAAGTTTAAACTACAGACATTTTAGTGCTGAATGTGTTTTTGCTTTTTTATAGGAAAAAACAACATAATTACTTAAACTATCTGATATAGTTAGAAAGATTTTCTATTTGATTTTCAAACCTTTTATCAAGTTACATTGCATCCATCTGCATAGTTATAATGGCGTGTAAAAAAAGAAATGATTATCTATTTAAAAATGTGGACTACCAAAATTTCTTTTGTACTACCATAATTTTCCTTCTAGAAAACCATTGGACTACCACAAATATTGCATATTTGTCCGGGGCCCCAAGTGCCGAGTGGTCTAAAGTGCTCTTCATTTCGGATCACTGCCATCTCACCTCTGTCTGCATGGGTTCGAGTCTATGATTCGGCTAATGTGGGTATGTGAGAAAGCTTGCCAGTAGCTTCTCGTGGGTCAGTGGTTCTTCCTGGGGTTTTCCTGGGTTCTTCCTCCACCATTAATACTGGCCGCCATGCATAGCCTATCGTGTGCTGAAAAATGACATTAAACCCCACAACAACAACAACAACATATTTGTCCTTTACTCACTACTCCAATAAGAAACACTAAAATTTAGCCATTAATACAGTCTATGGTTTTAGTTAAATCAGCACTGAAATTTAGCCATTAATACAGTCTATGGTTTTAGTTAAATCAACACTAAAATTTAGCCATTAATACAGTCTATGGTTTTAGTTAAATCAACACTAAAATATAGCCATTAATACAGTCTATGGTTTTAGTTAAATCAACACTAAAATATAGCCATTAATACAGTCTATGGTTTTAGTTAAATCAGCACTGAAATTTAGCCATTAATACAGTCTATGGTTTTAGTTAAATCAACACTAAAATATAGCCATTAATACAGTCTATGGTTTTAGTTAAATCAGCACTGAAATTTAGCCATTAATACAGTCTATGGTTTTAGTTAAATCAACACTAAAATATAGCCATTAATACAGTCTATGGTTTTAGTTAAATCTAGACAAACCCATGGTTATTCCCATTTTTGCAAGTTTCTCTGTGAAATAGTTTATTTCGAATTTCCATCAGATGCATTCAATTTTATGACAAGAAGTTACTGAAAAGGAAATTTTTTTCAGGAAAAGTTAATTGACCTCTGATATTTTACATAGATCATCGATATTGGGCCCAGTGCCATTTCAGGAATACTCGGATTGTACAACAGGCCTGGGCCACTTCAAAACCAAGCATTGTACCTTGTCCTGAATTAGTTTTTGCATTGGGCTACTATAACTGGTCCTAAAAACAACATAAAACCACTTCATAGCTAAGACAATTTTAAGTTTCAAGACCTACAGGAAGTTGTTTTATGACCAGCATTGCTCTTGATACCTGCTGAATAAGGAAATCCATTTCTAAATTACTCATTTCTGCATTAAGAACATGTCTTAAATCAATGATGTCTTCTAATTTCTATCAATTCTAAAATGATTGTTACTCAGAACCCATGTGATTTAAAAACTCATCATGCCATTATTTGCAGAAGATCTCTTTTGGTAACTAAACAAGCTGGGTAACATATACATACTTGTATAGATGACACAATTTAACTATAGATCGATCTACATTAGGTACTTTAATCTGGACAACCAGATTTACAACTATTTTTGATGACAATATTTTATTAAATATTTTGTCAGGTCAGCAACCAAGTGTTTAAAACTATTCAATAACTTTGCCACACAAGTTTCTAAGTTAAAAATGATAAAACAATTTTAAGTTTGTTATGCTTGCTAGACAAAACATATGTTTCCTATTGCAGACAGTTGTTTTTAAGCATTATATACATATATATATATATATATATATATATATATATATATATATATATATAGTTAATGTGATTCTAAATTTCTTTTACAATGGAGGAAAAAGTGTTACAGGATCAGCAAATAGGGATGGTTGGCCCATGGGAAACATATTTTGTAACTGTCAAATTCATATAAAAAATCTTAGAAAAGGTTGTTCTATTCCAGCTGGTATCTCATCTAAATTCAAACAGTCTTTTTAGCAATGTACAATTTGCATATCGCCCTTGCCACAGTACTGAAACTACTCTTCTAAAAGTAGTTAATAACATTCTCTCTGCGTTGGATAGCAGAAAGATTACGGTCATCTCCTTCCTTGACTTGTCTGCCTTATCTGACACAACTGACCATGATATATTACTTCACTGTCTCCAGCATGTATTTGGCATTCATGATACAGACTTGCTGTGGTTCAAGTCCTACTTGGTCAACAGGACACAAATTGTATCTGCAAATGGAATACACTCCAGCCCAGTTGATCTGTGTTGTGGTGTTCCACAAGGGTCTGTTCTTGGACCTGTTCTCTTCATTCTGTACACTCAGTCACTCTCAAGTGTCATAGATCATCATCCAGTGTCTCACCAACTGTACGCTGATGACACTCAAATATACAAACCTAACCACCCAACTGAAGTTGATTCTACCATCCATGGTGTAGAGAGGTGCATTTCTGATGTGAAATCATGGATGACACGTAACAAGCTGCAGATGAATGATGATAAAACTGAGGCCATTCTGATCACAACACAAAGACTTTCTAATTCACATCCTTTACCTCAAACAATAAATATCAGCAGCACCAACATTAAATTCACACAACCAGTATGAAACCTAGGTGTTACTCTGGACAGTGCTCTCACATTACACCAACACGTCATGAACATATGCAAGGCTGCATATCTTGAGCTGAGACGCATCAGCTCAATTCGCAAATATCTTTCAGTTGATGCCACTAAAACACTTGTGTGTTTATTAGTACTTTCAAGACTAGACCATTGTAACGCAATTCTGTCTGGTTCATCTCAATATCTGCTCCAGAAACTTCAAAAAGTTCAAAACACAGCTGCTCGGATCATACTTAGAGTAGCACGATCAGATCACACCTCCCCGCTGCTCTGTACCCTAAACTGGCTATCCATTCGATCCAGAATCAACCACAAAATTTGTTCTCTGTGCTACATTTCACTGTAAGACTCTAGTCCAACATACCTATCCGACCTCACCCATGTGTATACACCAGCATGATACTTACGCTCCTCTTCTGACAATCGTATACTCATTATTCCCACTATGAAAACAAAGTCATATGGACAGCGTTCTTTTGCATACCAGGGCCTAGGAATGTGGAATGAATTGCCCACTGAACGTAGACACAAAGACACAGTGATTACATTTAAGAGGGCTCTCAAAACTCACTTATTTCGACTCAAAGAACAAACTTAAAGACCTAATAATGTTTCCTACCTTAAATATTCTCAGCATGTTTAATGTTTTCTAATTTCATGGTGTTTGTTTTTTTAATCATATCATTATATGTTATTTATCTTACAGGTGTTGTCTAATGTTGTAAATCGCTTAGAGCTTCTAAAGATTAGGCGCTATACAAAGTCCTCATTGTTATTATTATCTATATATACATCATGGGTTGCAGAACAACTAAACTTCAAACATGTGAACTTGGTATTATAAGAATATAACTGCACAGTTACAAGAGAGTGTGAGTGACAAGAATGTCTGGGAACAATGAATAAACTTGGTATTAGAATTGCACAGTTACAAGAGTATAGGAACAATGAGTGAACTTGATATTATAAGAATAAAATTGCACAGTTACAAAAGAGTCTAGGAATAATGAATTAACTTGGTATTATAAGAACAGAATTGCAGTTACAAGAGAGTCTGAGAACAATGAATGAACTTGTTATTATAAGATTATAACTGCACAGTTACAAGAGAGTCTGAGTTACAAGAGAGTCATGGAACATTGAATGAACTTGGTATAATAAGAATATAAATATAACTGCACATTTACAAGAGAATCTGAGTTACATTAGAGTCTGGGAACATTGAATGACCTTGGTATTATAAGAATAGAATTGCACAGCTACAAGAGAGTCTGAGTTACAAGAGAGTCTGAGTTACAAGAGAGTCTGGGAACAATGAATGAACTTGGTATTATAAGAATAGAATTGCACAGTTGCAAGAGAGTCTGGGAATGCTGAATGCACTTGGTATTATAAGAATAAAATTGTACAGTTACAAGAGTCTGGGAACAATGAATGAACTTGATATTATAAGAATAGAATTACACAGTTAGAAGAGTCTGGGAACAATGAATGAACTTGGTATTATAAGAACAGAATTGCAGTTATAAGAGAGTCTGATCAGTTACAAAAGAGTTTGGGAACATTGAATTAACTTGGTATTATAAGAATATAACTGCACAGTTACAAGAGAGTCTTGGAACAAATTGTAAGATTGTGAAAGGCTTGATGCTGTCTCCAAACTAGAAATAGCAATGAGCCATTTAAAAAAGTACAAGCCATGATTTATCCCCCATCACATATCCTGGAATATTTCAATTACAACTATAAATGGATCTACATTATCCCCCAACACCTATCCTGGAATATTTTAATTATAAGTACAGACGAATCTATATTAGGTCAACTTAAAGTTGGATAACCAGATTTACAATTATTTCTGATGACAAGATTATATTAAATATTTTTTGTCGGGTCAGCAACCAAGTGTTTAAAATTGTTTCAGTCCATAACACTACTCTATGGCAGCAAATTGGGACCAGAATCTATATGACTTCTTTTGAAACCTTAACATTTTCTTACGCTGTAAACTACCTTTTTTCTTTCTGCATCAAGTCTCCTCTTCTTCCTGATTTGCCAGAATCTTAATTTCGTCTTTGTCTCGGACTGATCTACAGCTGGGATGGAATGGGCACCTGTCAAAGAAAATGTATATGATGCAAACTTCAGGTCTTCTAACTCTCATGAAAAGAACATTTATAAATAGAAGTAAAAATATCTTTAAAAGTCTAAAAGAAAACTTTACATGTTGACTGAACATGGGGCTGACCAGGGTCTGTGTGTCAACACCACCCCAAACCTACATTACAAATCCAAAGAGTGGGATAAAATGGCATCAAACTGAATTACAGCAAAACACAGTGGATTATAGACATATTGTCACAGCTTATCAGAGTTAATCAATGACTACTACCCATATAATACTGTGGTATCCCTCTTTACAGCAAACAATGAATTCTAGAATAATGGACATGCTGTCACAGCTTATCTGAGTAAATCAATGAATATTAGCTGTAAAATACTGAGGTGTCCCTCTTTACAGTAAACAATGAATTCTATGAAAATGTTTATTTATTACTTAGGGTCACACTGATGTCATCAATGACTGACATGTTGGTTATGTTAATATTGTACTTAGTAAAACACACTGATGTCATCAGTGATTGACATGTTGGTTATGTTAATATTGTACTTAGTAAAACACACTGATGTCATCAGTTGATTGACATGTTGGTTATGTTAATATTGTACTTAGTAATACACATTGATGTCATCAGCGAATCAACATGTTGGTCATGACAGTACTGTACATAAACATAGCAAAACACCTGCATCTCATAAATGAGTTGACACGTTGGTCATGTCACTATTGTAATTAACTAAGTAAAACTCCTTGATGTCATCAGCACATGTGTTGACATAATGGTCATGCTAATATTGTACCTAACTTTGTGAAACATTTCTGACAAACCAAATGTCCCCTCATTGAATGTTATAGAACAAGCATCCCCTAAAGTGACTGACACTCTGCAGACCATAACGAATCTCCAGTAATCTTCTATGTGACGAATTCTTCTTTTTAACTGACCAGTACTGAAACCATCTATGATATTCTTCAGTGATAACATGATTTTCAAATTGGCAGCTCTCTCAGCCATATTAGATTTAAGATTGGCACCACCTTTATTTAGAATGAAGTGACATCATAATTATGGCAGGTAAAGATAAACATCATTTCAATTAGGACCAAGTAGATATCATATGTCTTTTGGTGAGAAGACCAAGTAGATACCATATGATTTATTTTGGTGAGAAGACCAAGTAAATTCCATGTGATGTCTTTTGGTGAGAAGACTAAGTATATACCATATGATTTATTTTGGTGAGAAGACCAAGTAGATATCATATAGTGTCTTTTGGTGAGAAGACCAAGTATATACCATATAGTGTCTTTTGGTGAGAAGACCAAATAGATACCATATGATGTCTTTTGGTGAGAAGACCAAGTAGATATCATGTGATGTCTTTTGGTGAGAACACCAAGTATATACCTTATAGTGTCTTTTGGTGAGAAGACCAAGTAGATACCATATGATGTCTTTTGGTGAGGAGACCAAGTAGATACCATATGATGTCTTTTGATGAAAAGACCAAGTAGATACCATATGTTTTTTGGTGAGGAGACCAAGTCAATATGGTCATCCACTTAGAAGAAGTAGTGACAAGATTTTCAAGATGGCTACTATTGAATGGAAAATTGGTCTCTGGATGATTCTTATGGTGGTAATACAGGATGATGGGTTTGCTCAATTATCATCATGCCAGATATTTTAATGAAAACCACCTGCTAATGTAACCAGTCACTCAGGGGTATTGACAAGAAAGTTTTCACTTGGTGGCCAAAGGGTACTATTATCACTTAAGAAAACCATTGGATGAATTTGTGCGTACATTTTCATGGCAATCCTCAAAAAGGTTTAGAAGTAGTGATACAATCCTTGTACTTACAGACAACTGGACAATGTACAACAGGCTTAAAATCCTTGTACTTACAGACAACTGGACAATGTACAACAGGCTTAAAATCCTTGTACTTACAGACAACTGGACAATGTAAAACAGGCTTACAATCCTTGTACTTACAGACAACTGGACAATGTTCAACAGGCCTACAAACCTTGTACTTACTGACAACTGGACAATGTACAACAGGCCATCACAGACAACTGGACAATGTACAACAGGCCATCACAAATGCTCTTCAGGTCTATCACCAGTCAACTTCAAAACTTTAAGGACATAAGGGCAATAATTCTAACATCAAAGGGACTGATACTTTAATGCTGAAATAAAGATGTACAAGAATTTAACGCAAGACCATTTCTTTCTTTCCAATGCTGAGTAATAACAAATGTCTCTGAAGGTTTCCTCTTTGCTGCTATGATTAAAATACTAGTTGTATGGTTGGCACCAAGTAAACATCTCCATGCCAATGTGATTTTTGAGATGGCCACCATGGAAACTCTAGTGGATGTAAGATTGGCACCATTTTCAACAAGGACCAACTACAGCTATGTATAGTAATAATTCCTTTTGGTGAAATCCCTATGTTAATATGACCATACATTTTGAAAAAGCAACAATAGCAATACTTTCAATATGGTCACAATGGTGTCTATATTGAGGGTCAGATTGTATAATTTTCAAGGAGACACTGTAAG
This sequence comes from Sinohyriopsis cumingii, assembly GCA_028554795.2. Lineage (NCBI taxonomy): Eukaryota > Metazoa > Mollusca > Bivalvia > Unionida > Unionidae > Sinohyriopsis > Sinohyriopsis cumingii. Next base: position 155,454,042 of record CM068824.1, read on the forward strand.
AAGTCTCTAATGAAAACTTCGTGTCAAAAAAAACATTTCACTGAGAAGGATTAGGGAAAGAAAGATTTTCAAGATGGATGCCATGGCAGCCACAGATAGCACCAATTGGCACCATTTTCATTTAGAGACAACTACGATTTGTATGAATTCTGGTGAAAATCCATGTTAATAAGGCTTTATTTTCTGGGGGATTAACCAAGGTTTGTCACTAGATTGGCACCATATTCACTGGGAACCAAATGTTCATGACAAAAGTTCTTTCAATCAAAATCCCATATAGGTATGACATTTGTAGAAGAAAAGTAGCATTAAAAATATTTTCAAGATGGTAGACATATTAGATGTTAGACGAGCACCATTATCATTTAGGACTCGACAGATTTTTGGACAAATGTATCTTTTCAGTTTCAAGGGGATCATCCAAGCACTGTTTAAGAGGGGGCAGTAATAATAAACTTGTAACAAGTAAACAGAGAACAGAAAAAGTCCATCCCATAGGGCTAATGACAACATATAGTTGTAACAGATGCCTTGTAAAGGGTCTCATTTGCTAAAATGTATTCAGGGAAGCCTTAAACAAGAATACCTTTCACAAACAAAATTGTGTCGGATCTAACAATGATGTGCCATAATCCCCAAAAATGGGGAATGCAAAATGACAGAAATAAACATGTACAAAAGTTCAACAAATTTAAGCAACCAACCAAAGGTTAAGAAATGTGAAGCCACAACTCCTGTAAAATGACAGCATAGAATTTAGCATATTTAACATTTGATATCACACATCTTTATTCACTGTAATGAGAATATAAATGTATGTACCCCCTATTGTTTTGTCTCCCTATGTATTCTAGATCACCAAATAGAAATAAACTTTCAATCATATGTACCCCTACTGTTTTGTCTCCCTATGTATTCTAGATCACCAAATAGAAATAAACTTTCAAACATATGTACCCCTACTGTTTTGTCTCCCTATGTATTCTAGATCACCAAATAGAAATAAACTTTCAATCATATGTCAATGTAATACTGATGACTACTGCTTTGACAGATATTGATGTGGTCACTGACTCAAAATGATAAGTTATTTTTCATTCATCCAAATGTTTAACCAGCTCATGGATCACAATGTCTAGCGATCTGCTTAATCATTAGTTGTGGAGCATGTCAACAGTTTTGTTTGCTACCAGTTGACAGCACCTTCAGTATATCCAACTGTTTTGATTGTTACCTAATGATAGCACATTCAGTGAATCCTACAGTTATCTGAATACAGATAAAACATTCCTTTGTTTATTTTCTGACTCAGTTTTATTTTTTCATCACTGTTGGAAACAAACTTTCTTGCTAATGACATGAAACTTAAAAATTCTTAATATTTGGTGGCTAGAAAATTGAAGGGTCAGATAATTTTGAGTTAATTAGAGTAACATCAGAAACACTATTTGAAGAATTACTGATTTATCATTTTGATTTTAAAAAAAATAGTATCTTCTACTTCTGTTTCAAGTACTACCATCCCTGTAGCAATATGTAAGGGAGAAAACTGCTATCAGGTCATATCATTTACATGTACCACAGTTTTTTCTCCTTGAGAAATAAATTTGACCTGAAATGCCTTTGACCGTGTACTTGTTAATAATATTAGAAAGGCCATACATACATTTTGTTACTATTAGTAACAATACAGAATATATTTGGTAAATGAGAATGGAGGGTGTGAATCCCTCCAAACCAAAATGTATACATGCCTAGTCAGAGGCATTCAAGCCTGGACAAAAGCTCTATTCAGTAGCTGTGGAGAATTTGCCTTGTTGCTAGGTCAGAATTATAGGGATCAGTCACTTATTCCTAAATGGGTTAATGTGAAGTCAAAGAGAGATTTAATTTAGGTTGACAAATAATAGGTATTGTTCTGTCTGTCTGCCTGTATATATGTATTAACACATTAACCCCTGGCGACGAGTATACTCGTCGTACTTTACACCCCTGATCTCCCGCGAGCCTCGCTAAAGTGGCTGAGTTTGCATAGCTTGTCTCCCGAGCGCCGAGTTTAAGAGGCAGTATTTAGCAAGGCCTTTCTCCCGCACGACGAGTTAACTCGGCGCAAACCATTGGTCGATTTAAAGCCATTTCCTACTAATGCAGGCAGTTTAACCAATCAAATTTTAGCTTACATTGATAGAGCACACATTGCTGAACAGCGGGAAATTTTTTTCACTTCGATATCAGTTGATTTAGTGAAAATATTTCGATTTCAAAATGATGCAAATTGATGAGAATCAGCCTCTAGGAGCAGACTTTTTCTTGACGGATTCTGATGGATAATTTTCTGGATTTTAATCAGACGAGATTGATAGTGACATCGAAAAAGCTACTGAAAATAACAGCGGTAGTGACGAAAATGAGAATGTTGAAGAAGAAGAAGAAAATGAAAGTAGAGCTGATCGATGATCGTAAATGATAAAACACACATTGACTAGAGGCTATACCAACTTACCAAGGACCAGCAACGGATTTAGACCCTGATGCAAATGCATTTGATTTCGTGGAGCTTCTTTTTTCTTTTGAATAATCGTTGAATAAATGTTTGGGAAATATACGTTGTTAACATGAGTGTTCATAGTTCAAGGTTTGTTAAGTGTTTTATTAGTTTTAAAAATTTCAGTGAGAATTCTTAGGAAGAAAGGTAAGTAAAGAGCAAATAAAATATGCCCATTTGTGTACAGTATTCACAGGATGTTTAGTTTACAAGAGACGACAAGTGGAATTTTTGTGTACATAAAATATAATTATTTCATGTGTTGATGGTGTTAATAATTCTTTGTGAATTCATAATGGATTTTATCGATTATTCACGGCAAGAGAAGCAAATTGGCAAGTACATCATTTGTTTTCACCATCATGCATTAGTTTTATTTCTGCATGTGGCATGAAATTTATACCATTATGTATGTAAGTTTATTGAGAACTGCCGTGCCAAATTTGAGCTGAATTAAATGAATGCAAATAAAATAATAACAATTTTATTGTAAGTAGCCCCTCTATAAAAATCTGCAATCCAATTGCTGTCAGCTAGTCTCAGGGATACAGGCACTGGAAAGGCTAACACTGCTCTAGGTGATCTCTGCAAGTATGCTTCAGGGGACTGCCTAGCTGTTTGGCTCAGGGGTTAATGTGTTAATAAACAAAAGTCCCAAGTGGGACTGATATTCCTCACTTGTGTAGTTGACATATGCAAGCTTGTAATTATGCAAATACATAGATATTGAGAAATGGTAAACAATCCCTCAACTTCAAGGTTTACTGCAGAATATAATAATCTTAGTATTGGAATAAAAAATTATACTTAGACTCTAGGTAACAAAGTTAGAATAAAGCAAAGCAAAATGTTTGTGTGTGTGTGTGTGTGTGTGTGTGAATGTTATCTAACATTATGTATAGGAAAATTTCCCCTTGTGTTTCAAGAATTTAAAACATGGCAGTTTGCAGATGGAATTATGTTACAGGGATCGTCCTGGGCTTCGCCAATGTCGCAAATTGCGATTTTTTTTCCTTATTGGCGACAAAAATATCCCATCTGGCGATTTTTTTGGCGACAGACTTTTTGGTTATTTAATTTGTACATACAATCATAGATTTGGACTGGATAAATTAAAAGGGAGAACGAAAGGAAGCCACAAACTTGACTAAGCAATGCATTGGAATCAATCTGTTACACAAACAATCCTTTGTTCGTATTGACAACCCCATCTTTACAGTGCATTGTTACATCATAATCTGCTTATGCTGACATCTGGGCTGAGTACTGTATGCTGCGATACAGTCAATCATGCTACCGCACTATACCTACAACTGACCGACTTCTGAAGACGTGAATAGAACAGATACAATTAATTGAATGGCTAAATCTTCTGTTTTTTTTTTTTTTTTTTACATATACCAGTGCAATAGTTTTGCTGAACCTTCATAGAAAACCGATAACCTTTGAAGTACCGACTACTGTGTATAAATACAAAGCAAATGGAAAAATCTCAATCACAATTATGTCTGTCGCCAGTGCAGCATTTTACTCATTGTTCTTTTCCTTTGGCCATCAATCAGTGTTACGGCTGCAGAGACTTAAACTCCGAAACAAGAAATAGCACAAAAAAAACCAACCAGTTTTGCATAATTAATAATAATTATTTATTTCTCAAAATACAAGAGTGAAAGAATCTCTAAATTGGGTGTGAATTTATGCTTATATATACGGTCCAATATTGCCAGGTGTTGACTCGTGTAAGTTTCATTCGTGGGAATGGAGATCATATTTTGTTTGTCGAGAAAATTTATACAGCATTCAGTGATCATTCTTGGGATTTAGGAAGCAATTCACTACAAGCTTTGTGAAGCTAGCCATGGGGGGGGGGGCTGCTGATAGACTACTGGTGTCACCTGTCAGTGCTGTGGACTGTGAACGTAGATTCAGTAAGATGAACCTCATAAAAACTGACATCAGAAATAAACTCTGCATCTCGTCTCTCGAGAATTTCATGAGAATCAGCACGTACAGATGTGAAAAATTAGACTTTGAAACTGCATTCAACAAGTGGGCAGCCCTAAAATTGCGACGGATCTTCATGTAACACTTTGTAACATTTTGTTAATGCTTGTTGTAATTAAAGAATTAAGTAACCCATCTTTTGTAATTTTCATTGCCTGTTACATTAATAGACTAAATTAACCCTTGGAAAAATGTACACTACTTGTTCTGGCGACACTTTTTGAAAATTGGCGACAAAATATTGAGGTTGGCGATTTTTTTGGCGACAGCTTTTTAAAAGCCAGGACCATCCCTGTTTTACACCAATTTGTTCCCAATTATGGTTTGTTTTGCTGCGCTCATGTTTTTCTTCAGCATCGACTGCTCCAGTGGCCTTGTGGTTAGAGTGTCCACCTCAGATGGATGTGGATGGTTGCGTGTTCGAATACCAGCCAAGTCATACCAAAGACATTTATAAATGGTACTAACAGCTGCCTCACTTTGTGCTCTGCATTACGAGGTTAGTTATTAGACTGGTCGGACTGGTGTCAAGATAATGTGATTGGGTGGGACATCATGATACACGTCTTTGGCATGATACTCCAGTGCTAAATATCACTATAATCTGCCATGCTTTAGACATTGTAGTGATATGACTGAACATTTGTTAAAGATACATTAAAAATCCAAATTACACACACACATTCTTCAGCATCAGGTGGAATACACAAATATCCCAGTATTCACATGTTAACACCTGATTTTTCAGACAACTTTCATATACCAGATGAAGCACAATGGTCATCAGATTCTCCATTAAGACTACACTACTGCTGCTGGTGAGTCAAAACATGGTTTCAGATTCAAGTGTACGGGCTTACCTGATGATGAACGAATCAGCTCAAAACAAATGTTTTAAAGAAAATTTGATTTATTACTCAGAGAATAAATTATGTTTGAGGTTTTCACTTGTGGGCAATTCAAAGCAGAAGGCAAATATATTGGATTAATTTCACTAATTGCCACTTAAATGATGTGTATGATATTAAAGGTCTGGAATTTATAGGCAGTCGTCTTACATGTACACATTCTATCAAGGTGATGATTGTACATTAGGACACGATTTCTCATCAAGCTGTGTATGCATGTACGTATGTATGCACGTACATACGTACGTATGTATGTGTGTGTATGTGTGTATGTGTGTGTGTGTGTGTATGGATGTATGTATTATGATTGTATGTATGTGCATGGGTTTGTGTGTGTATGTAATGTATGTGTTTTTGTGTCTCATCTTCAAAATTAAAATTCATTAGGTTTAGTAGGAATATACTTTAATATGTGACATACAAGTGAAAAACTTGTACTTCCCTAATAAGTGTATTAAGTGAAAGACTTGTACTTTGCTTATAAGTGTATTAAATGAAAGACTTGTACTTCGCTTATAAGAATACAAAGTGAAAGACTTGTACTTTGCTTATAAGTGTATTAAGTGAAAGACTAATGTACTTTGCTTATAAGAATACAAAGTGAAAGATTTGTACTTCGCTTTTAAGAATACAAAGTGAAAAACTTGTACTTCCCTAATAAGTGTATTATGTGAAAGACTTGTAGTTCACTCATAAGTGTATTAATTGAAAGACTTGTACTTCCCTAATAAGTGTATTAAGTGAAAGACTTGTACTTTGCTTATAAGAATACAAAGTGAAAGACTTGTACTTTGCTTATAAGAATACAAAGTGAAAGACTTGTACTTCGCTTATAAGTGTATTAAGTGAAAGACTTGTACTTCGCTTATAAGAATACAAAGTGAAAGACTTGTAGTTCCCTAATAAGTGTATTAAGTGAAAGACTTGTACTTCCCTAATAAGTGTATTAAGTGAAAGACTTGTACTTCCATAATAAATGTATTAAGTGAAAGACTTGTACTTCCCTTATAAGTGTAGCAAGAAAATGATATTTCATACATTAGTGTATTAAGTGAATGACTCACATTTCACTTATAAGTGTAGCAAGCAAATTACTTGCATTTCACTTACAAGTGTAATCAGTGCGTGATTTATATCTTGCTTGTAACAGGCCTTGTGTGGCTGAGTGAAATTACTTGCATTTCACTTAAAAGTGTAATCAGTGCATGATTTATATCTTGCTTGTAACAGGCCTTGTGTGGCTGAGTGAAATTACTTGCATTTCACTTTAATGTAATCAGTGCATGATTTATATCTTGCTTGTAACAGGCCTTGTGTGGCTGAGTGAAATTACTTGCATTTCACTTACAAGTGTAATCAGTGCATGATTTATATCTTGCTTGTAACAGGCCTTGTGTGGCTGAGTGAAATTACTTGCATTTCACTTACAAGTGTAATCAGTGTATGATTTATATCTTGCTTGTAACAGGCCTTGTGTGGCTGCCATCTCACTTCTGTGTAGGTTATCTTGCTTGTAACAGGCCTTGTGTGGCTGCCATCTCACTTCTGTGTAGCTTCCAGTCTCGGGCTTGGTCAAAGTGGGTATGTGAGAAAGCTGACCATAACTTCCCATGGACTGATGGTTTTTATCATAGTTTTTACATGTTATTCTTACACCAGCTATACTGATCACTGTGTGTAGCCCATCTTGCACTAGTAAATGACGTTACATCCAATACAACAATATATCTAACTTATAAGTGTATTGACTGAAGAATCCCATTGAACTTAGAAGCATATTAAGTGAATGACTTGTATTTTAGTTATAAGTTTATTGACTGAAGAATCACATTGTACTTAGAAGCATTATAAAGTAAATGACTCATATTTTAGTTATAAGTATGATATGCATCAATTGCAAATTAGACATTTTACTTATAAATTAAGTACATTTAATTTATGAGTGAATGCCTAATTTGCATATATAAACCCAGTTATTAACCTACAAGCCACATACATGCCCTTTATTAGTAATGAATATAAATTACTTATATGCCATATACAAATTATTTACAGAATAGTGGAGTACATAGTTACTACCCAGTTTATTAATGTGGCTGTCATTCAACTTCTTTCCTATCTCAGCATAAAATAGGACATGTCATATGTACATATATATAACCATACCAATGTCTGACATACCATCTATAAAACTATCTAATACAGGGTATTTTGGATTGGGAATGGGAAGCTGTGGTGAAGACACTGGATTCATGATGACAATTTCTAGCCACTATCTAATATAGGATATTTTGGATTGGAAATGGGGAGCTGTGGTGAAGACACTGGATTCATGATGACAAGCTTTCTGACCACTATCTAGTCAGCCTGGATTAATATATGCATGATTGTCAATCATTATCAAACTCATCTGAGGTTTTCATGACATAAACTTACATTCGAAATCTGAATAACATATGAGAAGAAATATAGCTTCAAATGTGTTAACTAGCTGTATTCATGACAGAAATTTACAATCAATAATTATCATAAAAATTACACCTGTATTAATTAATTACTTGCCTTAAACATGTTCAACAGGAAAGGTGTGTGTCATTGATACTAAAAATATATATTCACTAAATTCATGCATTCCCAAGATCTACCTGTAATGCTGGAGTCTGTGGTTGTCTCTGCTTTCCCTTTTGATTTCTGTGGCTTAAAAATCTTCTGCAGAGACCCAAGGAAGGTGGAGGCCCTGGGCTGTTCACTTGTACTAGTAGCAGCATGTGTTGTTACAGTGGGTAGGGTGAATACTGTTTCAGATGACGTGGCCTGTGTCTCTGACTCAACTTGTTTGGCTGGCAATTTTTTCTAATCCAAGAAATTAAACAAGATTGGTCAAACTATCTTGCAGAAAATATGTACAACAGTATATTAGTATCCAGCAGGGAGTAGTACAGTATATTGGTAAGTCCTGCAGGGAGCATTACAGTATATTGGTAAGTCCTGCAGGGAGCAGTACAGTATATTGGTAAATCCAGCAGGAAACAGTACAGCACATGTATACTGGTAAGTCCAGCAGTACACTATACTGGTAAGTCCAGCAGGGAGCAGTACAGGATACTGGTAAGTCCTATGGGAAGCAGTGCAGTATATTGGTAAGTTCAGCAGGGAACAGTACAGTGTATTGGTAAGTCCAGTACAGTATATTTGTATGTCCAGTACAGTATATTGACAAGTCCAGCAGGCAGCAGTACTGTATATTGGTATGTCCAGTATAGTATATTGACAAGTCCAGCAGGCATCAGTACAGTATATTGGTAAGTCCAACATGGAACAGTACAATATAATGGTAAGTCCAGCAGGGAGCAGTACATGATATTGGTAAGTCTAGCAGTAAGCAGTACAGTATATTGTTAAGTCCAGCAGGAAGAACTACAGTATATTGGAAAGTCCAGCAGGAAGAAGTTCAGTATATTGACAAGTCCAGCAGGAAGCAGACATATACCTATGAATATTTTCCCAGTATGCTAGCAATATCAATGAGTAATTCCATAACTGTTGCATCATCTAGCCAGTTCTGACCAACTTAAAGTCAGGCACTATATGACATCAGCTGTACTCAAACATTAGAATTTCACAGAGTATGGATCTTTTAAATGTTTAAATTGTTTCCCTAGGGAGGTATTTTGTATACAATTATGCAGGACTTTACCCGTTTCATAAAAGTCAGCTTTGACCCTGGGCAAATTCACTATAATTTTCAACCTGTCCTCAGGCAACCTGAGCTTGCCATATCATAATGTGCAGTGTGTCCCCCAGGGGTGTAAAACTCAGGGTGAAAAAACAACAACCTTGGTGTCAGAACTGGGGGTCAAATAAAAAATGAAGGGGTCAAAAATGTTGACAAATTTTCATCTGACTTGTACTTTTTCAGCATGAAATAGGATATTGCAACTTGCACTACAGACTCTCTCTCTCTCTGAACATACAAATAAACCAACATGCACGATTAACATACAAATGCATTGTCCCTTCAAAGAATAATTTTATTAGTTCATTTTTCTTTTAAAGTCATACTTTTAACAGTATCCTAATAATCTTTTTGAAGCAATATTATAGACCAACACATTAAATACAAGCCAGTACAAAAAAGCTTAATAAATCTTTTCAACCTAATGGCAGTTAATTTACTGCCTGTCATAGAATGTGTACTATCATCGGTTTCATTGTACTTCGCCCTAGAACAAATTTATCCAAAAATCAAGGAATCCAATGATTCATCTTCTTTCTAATAAGTTACACTTGCACTTTAAAATCTTTCTTTTATTGCAGCAAAGTTTAAAACCAACAAAATCTGCAATGACCCCCTGACTTTGTAATCCAAATAAACGCATTTGTCTCGGCAAGTTTATTGATTTCTTTGTTGCGAAAGAATGTCTTGGGTTATAATGTGTTCTCCAGATATTTTGTGGCGAATGAGGGCAGATTTGTTAAATTTCTTAAACCCTGTCATGATAGGTTTATACACTTTTGCAGTCTTTGCAAGCACGTGATCAGAAGTCACACCAGTAATCCTAATGTATGTGCCGTATTCCAGTCAAGGGAATTATTTTCTCCATTTTCATTAATGTTAGATCCACAGTTACTCTTTTGTGTTCTGCTTCTTTCACTTTCTTTGCTAATGATTCTTAGTGCACAATGTTTTAATCTGGAGATCACTTTCTAGTGCAACAAGCATTGAGGTTAATTAAGGTTCTCACTGGATAGTTTCGTATTTTGACGCCTCCCTAACTTTTAAGGTAGAAGGCATGAGCCTAATTATCACAAGCCTAGCATTTATAAATTCACATAGAAGCTAAATCTGTAATGTGGATGAGATTTACTTTGAGGTAGGCTTGGAAATAGGTTGGCTTGTTGGTGACTGCCTGTCACAGTTAGACGAGCATTGGAGATCAAATGCATAACTTGGTCTGCAAATGAGCAGCCAACTTGGCTTACCTATTTACATGCATTTGTTACAAGGTAAATATCTAACAATCTAGATTCCCCTACTCAGCAATTCAAGCATCTAATTGATGAAATCATTGCCAGGTTCCCCTACTCAGCAATTCATGTATCTAATTGATGAAATCATTCCCAGGTTCCCCAACTCAGCAATTCATGTATCTAATTAACAAAGTCATTACCAGGTTCCTCTACTCAGCAATTCATATATCTAATTAATAAACGCATTACCAGGTTCCCCTACTCAACAATTCATGTATCTAATTAATAAACGCATTACCATGTTCCCCTACTCAGCAATTATGTATCTAATTAATAAACCCATTACCAGATTCCCCTACTCAGCAATTCATGTATCTAATTGATGAAATCATTACCAGGTTTCCCTACTCAGCAATTCATGTATCTAATTTATGAAATCATTACCAGATCCCCCTACTCAGCAACAGATTCCATTGCCAGTCTCAAAGAGTTAACAACAGATAATTTTTAGTCAGATATGGTTACATCAAATGCTTAAAAAATCATTTTGAAGTTTTTTCTCTCACTTTTTATTACAAATATTAGCAAGAATTGGGTATAGATTTAATGGCAATAAGGGGAAAAAAAACCTTGTGAATCAATATTGCTTTGTCATGTACCAAAAGAAAAAAGAAAAAGATGAAAAAATAGCCTCCATAGCACATGGCTGGAAATATTTTGGGTTTCAGGTGTCATCGTAATGATGGGAACAAATAACTAAGGTGTCATTGTAAAGTTAGGAACAAATATTTAAGGTGTCATTGTAAAGTTAGTAACAAATAACAGTACATGTATTCAATATTTGGGTTTCAGCATAAAGCTCACAGAATAAAACATGTCACATAATGTTTATAATTTTGTTCTCATAATAGTATAGAAGCTATGTCAGACAAGTGATCAACTCTACTGAGGCCAATCAACAGAAAATAATACCATAGAAAAAACTCCTAAATGCATTAAATCATATTTGTTGAAATAATAATAATGATTATATAGCATGTTCACATAAACCAGTGCATATATGTTTCATTTTATACATTGTTTGATTACTACTCTTAGAACACACTTTGTATTGTTAACTTCATGAGTAAATATCGCAAGCAAATCTCCATAACGGCCATACACTACATGCATTCACACTCCCTGTGTCCTGGATAACTATACAACCCTTAAATGACATACACCTGAACTCCTGTGTCCTGGATAACTATACAACCCACAAATTACATACACCTGAACTCATGTGTCCTGGATAACTATACAACCCACAAATTACATACACCTGAACTCATGTGTCCTGGATAACTATACAACCCATAAATTACATACACCTGAACTCATGTGTCCTTGATAACTATACAACCCATAAATTACATACACCTGAACTCATGTGTCCTTGATAACTATACAACCCATAAATTACATACACCTGAACTCATGTGTCCTTGATAACTATACAACCCATAAATGACATACACTTGAACTCTTGTGTCCTGGATAACTATACAACCCACAAATTACATACACTTGAACTCTTGTGTCGTGGATAACTATACAACCCATAAATTACATACACCTGAACTCCTGTGTCCTGGATAACTATACAACCCATAAATTACATACACCTGAACTCATGTGTCCTTGATAACTATACAACCCATAAATTACATACACCTGAACTCATGTGTCCTTGATAACTATACAACCCATAAATGACATATACTTGAACTCTTGTGTCCTTGATAACTATACAACCCACAAATTACATATACTTGAATTCCTGTGTCCTGGATAACTATACAACCCATAAATTACATACTCTCATACTCCTGTGTCCTGGATAACTATAAAACCCATAAATGACATACTCTCATACTCCCTTTGTCTTGACTAACTATTCCTTTGAATTCTTGTCTTTAATTCATTAGCTTTTTATAAACATTAATTTCAATGCATTCTTTATACATTAGCCATGACGCAAGCATGTTCAAATCATTTGATCACTTTTGAGTTTTGTTCTAAGGCTGAACTCAGCTTAACAGCAATTTACTAACTTAACTGAATGACCATATGTTTTGTTCTAAGGCTGAAGTCAGCTTAACAGCAATTCACTAATTTAAACGTAATTGACACAATTTATGACTTTAGAACAGGAAATAAAAATAACCATGCAAAGCTAGCAGTTGTTTAATAGGTGCACATTTAATGTAAGGCCAAGTTGTACATGCAATAACCAAATTTACACCCAGCAATCATACACCAAATTAAACGTAAGTAAAAGTGCTTTTAACAATAGGTAATGCATACAAGGATTTATTAATAACCAGCATAACCAATGAGCAAAACCCAAACAATTATTTTTCTAAAAATATCTAACCCTATGCAAAATATGAGACTGTATAACATCACCTAGACAACAGCATGGTGATGCAGATGTTTTGCATAATAAACTAGATTTTGATTGAAGCATCTGAGGTACTCGTGTAAATTTAGTACAGTGGTTCCCTGACCAATTCCAATGAATCAAATACAAAACTCCAATCCTGAATCAAACATGGTCATGCCAGTATCCAGAATTAACTGTAAATAATTGTATTTCCATAAATAAGTCTGCATTTTTGGGACCATTTCCAAAAGACTTAAGGTAAAATCATACAGGTTGACAGGGCTTTAGCTGTAATGCACAGAATGGATTGACACAAGATGGTATCATGATGACTAAGCAGGCCATGCACAGCTGAAGTGCACAGAATGTACAGACCTGCCAACCCTGACAAGTCCATCTCAGTAAGGCAGTTGATTTTTTCCGTAAGTTTGGCCAGTTTACAGTAAGGTGTAACAAAATATCATAAACTGCTAATGTAAAGCTGGAAAGCGTAATTAAAAGTTAGGTATTCAGAACTTACAGTGACGATAAACAGGTTCAACTTAAAAGTTTGTAATGTACACATAGACTTTATTTACCACTAGTACAGTGCACAAATTTTAGTTCCAAACCCTATGCAGCTCAATAGCTTGCTGCTCTCTCTCAACTTGACATAATTCCTGGAAATTCTTTTTCCATTTCACATGACGACGACAATCATATTTCCCGCCACGAGTCATACTCAGATTGGCATGTGATGTCAAAAAAAAAAATAATTGTGTCCCTTCCAGCTGTAATTCACATGAATCTGAATATTCCTTTTTATTTTTCCTGTGTTGATTTTTAACACTTTTCAAGAGGCTTATTTACCCTTTCGTCTTAAACATGCATCGCTTGCTGGATACCATTTTTAAAAAAAATTCTATGAGCAACAGTTTAATCATGCAGATGCTTTACATGAATAAATAGCTGCAGTTTAAAGCGTCTGATGTGCTGCTGTAAAGTTAGCCTGGTTCTTGACAAATTTCACTACTTCTATTATGAAACCCGGATCCAAATCAGACACGGATGAACACATTTTCCGGATTTTTGGCAATGATCATTTTTCCATAGTTTTTGCTTTTATGCTGTAAGTCCTTATTTTAAAGGCAATTTTTGTAAGACTTACAGCAAAATTGAAAGAGTTGGCAGGTCTAATTTATTGCCACAAGATGGTATCATGGTGACTAAGCAGGCCATGCACAGATGTAATGCACAGAATAGATTGCCACAAGCTGGTATCATGGTGACCAAGAACACCATGCACAGCTGTAATACAGAGAATGAATTGACACAAGATGGTATCATCATGACTAAGCAGGCCATGCACAGCTGTAATTCACAGAATGGATTGACACAAGATGGTATCATGGCAACCAAGTAGGTCATTCACAGCTGTACTGCACATCATGCATTGACTTGAGTTGGTAGCATGGTGACCAAGTAAGCCATGTACAGCTGTAATGCACATAATGGACTGATAACAAATTTATAGCATGGTGACCAAGCAGGCTGTGTACAGCTGTAATGAGCAGAATGGACTGACACAAATTTATAGCATGGTGACCAAGCAGGCTGTGTACAGCTGTAATGAGCCGAATGGACTGACACAAATTTATAGCATGGTGACCAAAGAGAAGATACACAGCTGTAATGCAGAGAATTGATTGACATAGTTGCCATCATGGTAACCAAGCAGGCCATGCATGGCACTAATGCATATAATAATCTGATGCAAGTTGCTATGGTTTCAAATAATATCAATCAAATTTTTAAAAGTTAAGTTCATATTTTACCTGTAATCATCAATGTAAGAACATTAATTGCCAAATTTTTGCAACTAAAATGTCCAACTTTCCGAAAACATGCAATCATTACTACACTGTAGTCATTGCAGTCAACTTTGTTTATCAGAGACATAGCACACACGCTAAAGTCAATTTTGTTCATCAGTGCCAGAGCACACTAGCTAAGTTGACTTTGTTTATCAATGACATAGCACACACAAGTCATGGCAGTTGACTTTATTTATCAGAGACATAGCACACGCTCTAGTCATGGCAGTCGACTTTGTTTATCAGAGACATAGCACACACTGTAGTCATGGCAGTTGACTTTATTTATTAGAGACATAGCACACGCTTTAGTCATGGCAGTCAACTTTGTTTATCAGAGACACAGCACACACTGTAGTCATGGCAGTTGACTTTATTTATCAGAGACATAGCACATGCTCTAGTCATGGCAGTCGACTTTGTTTATCAGAGACATAGTCATGGCAGTTGACTTTATTTATCAGAGACATAGCACACACTGTAGTCATGGCAGTTGACTTTGTTTATCAGAGACATAGCACACACTGTAGTCATGGCAGTTGACTTTATTTATCAGAGGCATAGTACACACGCTAAATCCAATAAGTTTGCAATTGATGCCTGGCAAAGTAATCGCATCATGTCTGATATGGGTTGACTGTATCTCAGGGTTTCTAATGAACTTCAAATCACATAATGTCTGATAATGGGTGACCTTATCTCAGGGTGAATCTAATGATCTTCAAATCACATAATGTCTAATACAGGGTGACCTCATGTCAGGATTTCTAATGAACTTCCAATCACATGATCTCTGACACAGGGTGACCATATTTCAGGGTTCCTAATGACCTTAAAATCACATAATGTGTGATACAGGGTAAACTTATCCCAGGGTTTCTAATGAACTTCAAATCACATAATGTCTGATATGGTGTGAACTTATCTCGGGGTTTCTAATGAATTTCAAAATCACATAATGTCTTGCACATGGTGACCATATCTCAGGGTTTCTAATGAACTTCCAATCACATAATGTCTGACACCAGGTTACCATATCTCAGGGATGGTGACCATATCTTGTGGTTTGTAATGAAATTCCAATCACATAATGTCTGACACTGGGTGACCATATCTTAGGGTTTCTAATGAAGTTCCAATTACCAAATGTTTGATACTGGGTGACCCTATCGGGATTTCTAATGAACAACAAATCACATAATGTTTGATACACGGTGACCTTATCTCAGGATTTCAAATTGACTTTAGTGAAAATCAGGGCCCATGAAGTATGAAAACAGGAACAGAAAGATATGCTAGCTTAGATGGCAGAGTGCAGGACACGTAATTCAAGGCTTGCATGTTTGATACCCATCCAGGTCAGCTACCTTTGGATGTCAATGAGAAATTAACTCCTATTTTCTTGGCATCCAGGTCTGCTGCCTTAGGATGTCAATGAAAAAAAAAATAACTCCTATTTTCTTGGCATAGAGGTCAGCTGCTTTAGGATGTCAATGAAAAATTAACTCCTATTTTCTTGGCATCCAGGTCAGCTGCCTTAGGATGTCAATGAAAAATTAACTCCTATTTTCTTGGCATCCAGGTCAGCTGCCTTAGGATGTCAATGAAACATTAACTCCTATTTTCTTGGCATCCAGGTCAGCTGCCTTAGGATGTCAAAGAAAAATTAGCTCCTATTTTCTTGGCCTTCCAGGTCAACTGCCTTAGGATGTCAATGAAAATTTAACTCCTATTTTCTCGGCATCCAGGTCAGCTGCATTAGGATGTCAATGAAAAATTAACCCCTATTTTCTTGGCATCCAGGTCAGCTGACTTAGGTTGTCAATGAAAAATTAACTCCTATGTTCTTGGCATCCAGGTCAGCTGCATTAGGATGTCAATGAAAAATTAACCCCTATTTTCTTTGCATCCAGGTCAGCTGACTAAGGTTGTCAATGAAAAATTAACTCCTATGTTCTTGGCATCCAGGTCAGCTGCCTTAGGATGTCAATGAAAAATGAACTCCTATTTTCTTGGCATCCAGATCAGCTGCCTTAGGATGTCAATAAAAAAAAAAAATAACTCCTATTTTCTTGGCATCCAGGTCAGCTGCCTTAGGATGTCAATGAAAAATTAGCTCCTATTTTCTTGGCCTTCCAGGTCAACTGCCTTAGGATGTCAATGAAAATTTAACTCCTATTTTCTTGGCATCCAGGTCAGCTGCATTAGGATGTCAATGAAAAATTAACCCCTATTTTCTTGGCATCCAGGTCAGCTGCCTTAGGATGTCAATGAAAAATTAACTCCTATGTTCTTGGCATCCAGGTCTGCTGCCTTAGGATGTCAATGAAAAAAAAAATAACTCCTATTTTCTTGGCATAGAGGTCAGCTGCTTTAGGATGTCAATGAAAAATTAACTCCTATTTTCTTGGCATCCAGGTCAGCTGCCTTAGGATGTCAATGAAAAATTAACTCCTATTTTCTTGGCATCCAGGTCAGCTGCCTTAGGATGTCAATGAAACATTAACTCCTATTTTCTTGGCATCCAGGTCAGCTGCCTTAGGATGTCAAAGAAAAATTAGCTCCTATTTTCTTGGCCTTCCAGGTCAACTGCCTTAGGATGTCAATGAAAATTTAACTCCTATTTTCTCGGCATCCAGGTCAGCTGCATTAGGATGTCAATGAAAAATTAACCCCTATTTTCTTGGCATCCAGGTCAGCTGACTTAGGTTGTCAATGAAAAATTAACTCCTATGTTCTTGGCATCCAGGTCAGCTGCATTAGGATGTCAATGAAAAATTAACCCCTATTTTCTTTGCATCCAGGTCAGCTGACTAAGGTTGTCAATGAAAAATTAACTCCTATGTTCTTGGCATCCAGGTCAGCTGCCTTAGGATGTCAATGAAAAATGAACTCCTATTTTCTTGGCATCCAGATCAGCTGCCTTAGGATGTCAATAAAAAAAAAAAATAACTCCTATTTTCTTGGCATCCAGGTCAGCTGCCTTAGGATGTCAATGAAAAATTAGCTCCTATTTTCTTGGCCTTCCAGGTCAACTGCCTTAGGATGTCAATGAAAATTTAACTCCTATTTTCTTGGCATCCAGGTCAGCTGCATTAGGATGTCAATGAAAAATTAACCCCTATTTTCTTGGCATCCAGGTCAGCTGCCTTAGGATGTCAATGAAAAATTAACTCCTATGTTCTTGGCATCCAGGTCAGCTGCCTTAGGATGTCAATGAAAAATGAACTCCTATTTTCTTGGCATCCAGATCAGCTGCCTTAGGATGTCAATAAAATAAAAATAACTTCTATTTTCTTGGCATCCAGGTCAGCTGCCTTAGGATGTCAATGAAAAATTAACTCCTATTTTCTCGGCATCCAGGTCAGCTGCATTAGGATGTCAATGAACAATTAACTCCTATTTTCTTGGCATCCAGGTCAGCTGCCTTAGGATGTCAATGAAAAATTAGCTCCTATTTTCTTGGCCTTCCAGGTCAGCTGCCTTAGGATGTCAATGAAAATTTAACTCCTATTTTCTTGGCATCCAGGTCAGCTGCCTTAGGATGTCAATGAAAAAAAAAATAACTCCTATTTTATTGGCATCCAGGTCAGCTGCTTTAGGATTTCAATGAAAAATTAGCTCCTATTTTCTCGGCATCCAGGTCAGCTGCATTAGGATGTCAATGAAAAATTAACCCCTATTTTCTTGGCATCCAGGTCAGCTGCCTTAGGATGTCAATGAAAAATTAACTCCTATGTTCTTGGCATCCAGGTCAGCTGCCTTAGGATGTCAATGAAAAATGAACTCCTATTTTCTTGGCATCCAGATCAGCTGCCTTAGGATGTCAATAAAAAAAAAAATAACTCCTATTTTCTTGGCATCCAGGTCAGCTGCTTTAGGATGTCAATGAAAAATTAACTCCTATTTTCTTGGCATCCAGGTCAGCTGCCTTAGGATGTCAATGAAAAATTAACTCCTATTTTCTTGGCCTTCCAGGTCAGCTGCCTTAGGATGTCAATGAAAAATTAACTCCTATTTTCTCGGCATCCAGGTCAGCTGCCTTAGGATGTCAATGAAAAATTAACTCCTATTTTATTGGCATCCAGGTCAGCTGCCTTAGGATGTCAATGAAAAATTAACTCCTATTTTCTTGGCCTCCCAGGTCAGCTGCCTTAGGATGTCAATGAAAAATTAACTCCTATTTTCTTGGCATCCAGGTCAGCTGCCTTAGGATGTCAATGAAAAATTAACTCCTATTTTATTGGCATCCAGGTCAGCTGCCTTAGGATGTCAATGAAAAATTAACTCCTATTTTCTTGGCATCCAGGTCAGCTGCCTTAGGATGTCAATGAAAAAAAAAATAACTCCTATTTTCTTGGCATCCAGGTCAGCTGCTTTAGGATTTCAATGAAAAATTAACTCCTATTTTCTCGGTATCCAGGTCAGCTGCCTTAGGATGTCAATGAAAAATTAACTCCTATTTTCTCGGCATCCAGGTCAGCTGCCTTAGGATGTCAATGAAAAATCAACTCCTATTTTCTTGGCATCCATGTCAGCTGCCTTAGGATGTCAATGAAAAATGAACTCCTATTTTCTCGGCTTCCAGGTCAGTTGCTTTATGATGTCAATGAAAGATTAACTCCTATTTTCTTGGCATGATATAGAAAAAATGTTTTTAAAGTGTCATTCAAAACAAAACGATCAACCAATTTTCAGTAACCTGAAATAATTTTTAGAGGCATAAGACTTCAAAGGAACATTTATTGTGAGGTGAGCGATTACATAGGTTCACCTTCTTTCACTCAGCAATATGTCACTTTTGATGCGTAACTTTACCAGTCAAAAATAGGAAAATTCTTGAATTCTTGTGTTTTGTATGCAATACATACATTGCACACAAACTTGTTAGCAAATACTGACTGAATATAAAAAGGAGTAAAAGAAAACCATTATAGCACTTCTGATATTAATGGCTTTAAGTTTTACCTTTGAAATTTTATCCACATGTGTTCCTACCAAAATCACAGGAGGGATGCCGGCTTCAGGGGATGGTGCACAGGAATGTATGGAATTTAGCCAAACTTCAACCAGTTCTGAAAAAGCATAAAAAACCTGTTTAAGTTTGATAATTTCCATCAATTTGAAAGTCAAATAGAAGAAAAAAAACAAATCCCTCTGAAATAGCTTAGTATGATATTTCAAGAGGCAACCCTTGATAATTTTAAACACTGTAACATAAAAACTAGTGACACAAAATTACAGTATAGGATATACGTATTGCAGATTATCAGCAGGTTTGTGAGATATGTTCATCTTTATGACATATTTTTGAGATATGTTCATCTTTATGACATGTGTGAGATATGTTCATCTTTATGACATATGTGTGAGATATGTTCATCTATATGACATGAGATATGTTCATCTATATGACATATTTGCCAGATATGTTCATCTTTATGACATATTTCATTCTTGCAAAAAGAAGCTTCAATAATGAATCAGTCTAAATGAATATAGGCGCATACTGAAGTTCTGTCCCAAATCCAAAACTCCAATGATATCCTATGGTACTGAAGTAAAAGTTAAACTCCAATGCTATCCTATGGTACTGAAATAAAGGTAAAACTCCAATGCTATCCTATGGTACTGAAATAAAGGTAAAACTCCAATGATATTCAATGGTACTGAAATAAAGGTAAAACTCCAATGCTATCCTATGGTACTGAAATAAGGTAAAACTCCAATGATATTCAATGGTACTGAAATAAAAGAAAGCTTTAACACTGAGGCTAATCTAATGTGTGGATGCATATACTGATATGTACATGGAATCCATGGTGATTATTATGTCAAGGTTCAGTCAAACTAGACTTGACAAAAGTAGAGGTTTTCAATGCTCTTCGTCTATATTCCATAATCTGTGTATTTTTGTAAGAATTATATTTTGTTTCCTCATGGTAATAAAGCTTCGATCACAATGTTTATAATTGTATAAAGTAACAAGGAATTAGCTTATTATTTTTATGCTGGCACAGTGGTAGTAGATCAGAACTCACCATAAACTTTACGCTTTATAATCCCTTCACTATCAAAATAACACTGGTCAGCTACCAGATCAGTAATCTCTCCACTGACGTCTGAAACCAAGAGGTAAATGGCTCTTCTTGTCAAGAATGTCTGGTGTGTTGTATAAAATGCAAACTGGCCTGCAAAGTCCCATGTTGTCAGTGGGGAGGTTTTGCCAGTGTCTGTTTTCAATTTAGCAGCATTTTCCTGCAACAATTTTAACATAGCCATGGTGTTTGTTTCAGACTGGGAAAGCTTCTTCTGGACTAAAGTTGGGGGGATTTTGTCTTGCTCACTAGCAGTAGATGAAAGACTTTGGTCAGATTCTTGCTGAGGAGAACGATGGTATAGTACTTCTGTATCCTTATCTTCGACAGGAACAGGAGCCCCTTCATGAGTATTAAGAGTTATCTCTCCTTCAGGTGGAATCATGACCAGTTCTTTATCTGTAACACTTGCATTGCTATGAGTTCTCTTCCCTTGTGGTAGGCTCTCAGCCTGTTCTTCATTTGCAATCTTGTCCATAATTGATTGTTGCTCAGACAAGACTTTGGCAAGGCGCTGCAGTTGATAATCCTGTTCTGCATCTGTAAATAAAATGAAGAGAGAATACAACTAAATTCTGCTCTGCCTCACGCAATCAAGCTGGCAATGAAATTTAAAAACTAAACTAGGATCATGATTTACCATCTCATCCATATACAAGTGCTACTATTTGAGCATGTGTTACATTGGTCACTTTGATGGGCATATTGGATGTCCACATACAGACCCTCTAATATCCAAGTAGGTGTTACACTGGTCACTGCGATGGACATACTGGATATCCTCATACAGACCCTGTAATATCTAAGTAGGTGTTACATTGGTCACTGTGATGGGCATATTGGATGTCCACATGCAAACTCTCTAATATCTAAGTAGGTGTTACATTGGTCACTGTGATGGGCATATTGGATGTCCACATGCAAACTCTCTAATATCTAAGTAGGTGTTACATTGGTCACTGTGATGGGCATACTGGATGTCCACATACAGACTATAATGTCTACGTAGGTGTTACATTGGTCACTATGATGGCAATTCTTGATGTCCACATGCAAACTCTCTAATATCTAAACAGGTGTTACATTGGTCACTGTGGTGGGCATATTGTATGTCCTCATACAGACTATAATATCTAAGTAGGTGTTATATTGGAAACTGTGATGGCCATACTGGATGTCCACATGCAAACTCTCTAAGGAGGTGTTACATTGGTCACTTTGATGGGCATATTGGATGTCCACATGGAAACTCTCTAGTATCTAAGTATGTATTACATTGGTCACTGTGATCGACATATTGGATGTCCTCATACAGACTATAGTGTCTAAGTAGGTGTTACATTGGTCACTGTGATGGCAATACTCGATGTCCACATGCAAACTCTCTGTAAATACTGTAGTAGGCCTATCAGTGAGTCAATGACCCAGAAATGTTTCAAGGACACATATGCATGCACAAATCCTTAGTCTCCCTCAAAACATGTGAAAAACATTGTTTTTGCCTTGAAAACTTTATACTTTGGTCCCCAGAATTAAGGCAGGCATTAGTGATGACGTGCTTGTACATACATACAAACGTACGTATGTAAATACATACATACATACATACATACATACATACATACATACATACATTATTGCTTTCTCTGCACAAATGGGAGAAATCAATGCAACCAGCATTGTCCCCTGGAAATCTTCTCTCTGCCTTTGGGATCTAGGACCTGATTCACAACTTTGAAACTGTTCTCACACAACCTTTAAAGTTACGTGTGTTATGTATATTTAATTTAATTGTTTGTTTGTTAGTTCTAAAACATTTTTATTTCATTACGTGCTATTGTAATGTAACATTGTATACTGGACTTGACCTTGTCCAAAATTGAGTTCATTTCTGCTTGACCTGATTGACATTTTTTTTTAAATTTCATTTTATATAAACTACTACTACAAAGCTAAATTATTGCCTTTGAATATGGACTTGATATCAGGATCATTATTAATAGAAGTAAATATGTTTATTTGGGTAAAAGTTTTGGAGTTTCCTATGTGAATTATACATAATCCAGGTTATTGTTTTGTAACAATCAGGATCATTCTTGAAGGTTATTTTCCATTAGGTTATTTTTATATATACAGAAAATGCTAATTGTGACCTAAGGTCAAGTACAGAACTATATATATATATATATATATATATATATATATATATTGTAACTGTAAGGACTTGGTCATTTGTGCTTTAACATATAGCACTCTTAAGTTGCTTTATATCTTTTGACCAGGAGTTTTGGGCTGAAATCTTTTTTCGGTTCAAATTATTGAATTCAAGTGATTATTTTCTCTGGAAATACCAAAAATTTGCTCTGATAAAATTATTGGATAGGCACATTCACTGGAATTATCAGTATATTCCAACCTGGAATTATATTCTGTGATTCAACAATACACAGTTGACACATCAACACTTCAAAAGCCACCACAGACACGTCATTGAGTTCAGCTTTGGGATTCTTTCTGGACTTTTACTGAATTTCATTCAGGACTTTAAATTACTAGGACTTCTGTCTGTAATTCTCTGATTATTTTGGGATTTGATTCGCAATACCATAAGTTGTTTTTTCTCATTTTCACTTTTGTATTCTAGGGAAATAAATATTTTTGTTAAAATTTTCAAGGCTTGCTGTCTTTTACTCTTTTCTGTTACTTATTTTTAGAGTATAGACTTGGCATTGTAAAAAGAATTAATTTCTCATTAGCATGGTTACTGGACTTGACTTTACCGCTATTGGACCCTGAAGGCATAACCTGAAACAGATTAAGATACCCACTCTAGGGTACTATAGTGACTAAGAAATTAAGTCATTGGACTCAAGATTCAATTCCTACCATCAGATCCTTCTGTAGCCTCAAAGTACCCTTTAAGGACTCTTCATTTCTACTGATTTCTTTTCTTTTCTTGGGGGGAGGGATTGATATGTCAATTAAATGCACAATACTAATTACTGTGTTATTAGTAGATATACCACCATCACTCTCCTATGTTTGAAATCATTGTATATCTAGAAGTGTGTGGTTTAGAATACATGAATGCACACAACATTCTCATTTTATCTTTCTAATGCAGTTTCTATTTGAATCACTGGTTCCTTATATGTATTTTAATGTAACTTCATCTGTATTCCTCTAACACAAACCCCTAGGTCCTTCTGTATTAAGGTGGGCCCCGAGTGGCCGGGTGGTTTAAAGTGCTCTCTGTTACAGATCACTGCCATCTCACCTCTGTCTGCGTGGGTTCGAGTCTCGGATTTGGCTAATGTAGGTATGTGAGAAAGCTTGCCAGTATCTTCTCATGGGTTGGTGGTTCTTTCTGGGGTTTTCCCGGGTTCTTCCTCCACCATTAATACTGGCCACCATGTATAGCCTATCGTGTGCTGAAATATGGCGTTAAACCCTACAACAACAACAACAACAACAACAACAATCTGTATTAAGGTTTCCTGGCTAATGGCTTATATGGTTAAGTACAGATACCACTCACCATGCAGCTATGTTACAAAGCAGGTTAGCATGCTGCAGAGGATGATTAAAAGCCAAAGGGTACATACAAGAAACAAAAAGCAAAAAAAGATGTAAATTGCAAAATATTAACATGTTTTTTATTTCTGGTGCAAAATTTGTCCACTAATGAATCTGTTGTAAACAAAATCCAGGATTCACTAAGTTCAATGATGTTGTGGGCATATCGCCACTTGTTAGCATGTGATTGGCTTATACATGGTGGTCAGAATAACTCATGGAGAAAGAAGCTGGGAAAACCCTGTGAAGAACCACTGAGCCAGTGCAAGCTACTGGCAAGCTATCTCACATCCCCACACTGTATGAGATGGCAGAGAGCAGTAAATATGAATGCTTTGGACCACTTGGCCCTGAGAGACTTCCTATGCTCAGTAATATTCAACATACAAGATGCATTTATATATTGTAAGAAACTGTAAAGATTTCAGTATACAAGTGAATTATATTGGCATGCAAACATCATAGCGGCAATCTTTAGAAAAGTATATATTGAAATGCTTACTAATATTTCCATTCAAAGAGTTCATCACCAAAATACTATATTGGTCTTAGTTCATCCAACACATTTTATGAATGTTATCTTTCCCACTGGAATTAGGCAACGTAAATGTTATAAGGCTTTGTGATAATTATGTTTATTACATAACCCTGACAGTGCTGTGATGTATTTGCATAACCTCACTACAGATGCTGAAGTTTTTTTTTTATGTCACTGGGAATGTTGTTCAATACCAGTGGACCAGTATATTGAAAACTCTTTTGAAACAATTCCTTATTTGGCCTTGGTATAATGTAATTTTTACTTCTCACAAGCCTTAAATTTGGATAACATCCACATCTCTTTGCTTAGGTAGACAGGAATGGTTTTTCTGGATACTTTATATAAAAAATTGGCCTTTCAAAGAAATATTATTTTGTGTATTGGTAAATTTAGTATTCATTTCATCCTGGATATTGTCTATAAGTTGATCTGGAATTAAAAGGCATGCCCTCTTTTGGAGAACTTTCAAACGTTTTGTCAAGTTTGAATTAGAGGTATTGCCCCAAAATACATGTACAATGGAATAGTCCAGATATTCCTAATATCATTTTCATAAAATATGACCCTACACTGAATTGTATGTTTTGATTTTTCCAAGTAGCTAAAGATAAGAATTAACCTTTTTTGAAGCATGTTTAGTATGAATAGACCAAATTAGGCTGTAATCTATGAATACACCAATAATTTTATCATGAAAGGTCACATTAGTGTTCCCATTGTCAAATACA
This sequence comes from Sinohyriopsis cumingii, assembly GCA_028554795.2. Classification (NCBI taxonomy): domain Eukaryota; kingdom Metazoa; phylum Mollusca; class Bivalvia; order Unionida; family Unionidae; genus Sinohyriopsis; species Sinohyriopsis cumingii. Next base: position 155,479,691 of record CM068824.1, read on the forward strand.
ACTTGGAGTTTGTTGCTGTCTAGCCCTGCATACAAACACTTTTGAGAAAATCTCATCATATGCACATATTGTCAAAAACATGGCCTCATGCTAAAAAGAAGGCAGCACTCCCAAAATTTAATACTATCTCATTCTACCTTTACATTCGAAAATCAAAGAACTCTCTAAAACATTTTCAATATTTATGGTCACTAATTTGTAACAGTAATCCCAAAAGAAATTAGAGAGAGTACAAATATAAATGCATTTAATTAAAATCTAATTTAGTGGATGAGAAGTTGAACCTGTTTGATTTAACAATTTCATTACAATTTAAAGTAAAAATTCTCAAACCTTCAATTTGTGTGTCTCACTACAGTGTATGCTGTATAAATTCAGATGGTGCATGTTCTGCTAAATTTTGTTGCATAGAAACCAATGATTTACTTGGGGATGGGGTGGAATATTCATTCATGTGGGATCGTTTTTCTTTCTTGTCCCTCTAGGTTGGGATCGTTTTTCTTTCTTGTCCCTCTAGGTTGGGATCGTTTTTCTTTCTTGTCCCTCTAGGTAATGAATTTTTTTTCAACCAATGTAATGGCTATAATAGGTCATTTTTTATATCAATTAGAAGAATAATTTTTCATGCTATTTAAAATCCCTCCAAAAATAAATTTCAAAAATGTAATTGAAATCAGTGAGATATTTCTGTTTGCCAGTGTAACTGATTCCTTTGTACTACTTTGGCAATGAACAAACTTTATTAAGTAAATCTAGATATTCTCAGTTCAGTCTAAAGTCAGCTGTAAAAATCTTAACTTTCTTTCACCAAAGACAACAAATAAGGGTCATTACCACAATGTTGCAACCAAAAATCTACAAGGAGGAGGGAAATAGACACACACAGATTTGGATTCATAACATACTTTTCTCCTGTGTTATCCACTCTCCAGTTGTCAAGGAAACTTGGCAGCATTCTGTCTGAATATCTATCCCCTCTGTGCTCTGTCTGTCACTTATATTCACATCTTTCCCCAATAGGTGCTTTGTCAGTGTTGTTTTACCAACATCATATGGACCAACCACCATGACCCTGATGTTGTAAACCTTCTCTTTTCCATCTCTAAGAGCCTTTTTGAACATCTCAATGGACCTTGTATCCATATTTAGGACCTCTGATGGAATGATTGGATCTGAAATAGAAAGACGACAGTAAATGCAGGATTCATTCTAATTTTTAATGATATATTTTACACCCTAGTAATTAAATCAAATGCATGAAAATTGAATATTAAATTTTGCATGAAAATTGAATATTAAATTTTAAAGCCCTATCTATATTTCTTCTCTAAATTTTTCCTATATGAAAAAATTCACCTTTTTCTTCCAAAAAGCGGGGGGGGGGGGGGGGGGGCGGGGGCTTTGTTATGTATTACTAAATAACACAACACAAAGGTTGCAACAATGGTGAACTAATGACCACAGTGAACCACACTCCGGACATAACACCACAATGTCCAACTAATGACCACAGTGAAACATGCTCCTCATTTACCACCACAATGGCCAACTAATGACCACAGCAAAACACACTCCTGATACTCCACCGTAAATTGCCAACTAAATAACAGTGAAATGTGCTCCTGATAACACCCACAATAGCCAACTAATGACCAGTGAAGCTTGCTGCTGATTATCCACCACAATAGCCAACTAATGATCACAGTGAAACATGCTATAGATATCATAACACCACAATGGCCAACTAATGACCACAGTGAAACATGCTGTTGATATCATAACACCACAATAGCCAACTAATGACCACAGTGAAACATAATATTGATATCGTAATACCACAATGGCCAACTAATGACCACATTGAAACATGATTTGTTGTTGTTGAGTTTAATTATAGTGGTGTGCGCACATGCTATAGATATCATAACACCACAATGGCCAACTAATGACCACAGTGAAACATGCTATTGATATCATAACACCACAATAACCAACTGATGACCACAGTGAAACATGCTATAGATATCATAACACCACAATGGCCAACTAATGACCACAGTGAAACATGCTATTGATATCATAACACCACAATAGCCAACTGATGACCACAGTGAAACATGCTATAGATATCAGAACACCACAATGGCCAACTAATGACCACAGTGAAACATGCTATTGATATCATAACACCACAATGGCCAACTAATGACCACAGTGAAACATGATTTGTTGTTGTTGAGTTTAATTATAGTGGTGTGCGCACAACTGTGCATGTGCCACTTTTTTCTGACTGCACTGCAGCCTGTTAGTTGGTGCCACCTCCCCAAGGCTTTTATGGGTTCAAGGAACCCTGATAGTTTGGCCTCAATCTGTGAGTCCATAAAGGTCCCTTACAGTTGAATGGTTGGCTGTCAATAGTGGGAAGGAGAGCTCAGGAATGGTCCTGGTTGCTGAATGACATCGCTGGTTTCTTGTTGCATTTGCCTGGGGTTTCTTGCGTTTTTTTGTTTTTTTTTCTTCTTCAAAATGTTCTGAAAAGGGTGTGTGTTCTATGCTGTTTATAAAGGCTGTTAGTAGAAATCATGTGAGTAGTAATGTGGGATACCGTAGCCTCAATGGGAATTAACATTACAGACACCCCTGGGAAGGTATAGCCTCAATGGAAATTTAACATGGAGAAAAATCGTGGGAATGTATAGCCTCAAGGGAAATTAACATGGAGAAAAATCATGGGACGATATAGCCTCAAGGGAATTTAACATGGAGAAAAATCATGGGACGATATAGCCTCAAGGGAATTTAACATGGAGAAAAATCGTGGGACGATATAGCCTCAAGAGGAATTGAACATGGGAATAGGGGACTGTATAGCGTCAAAAGGAACTTAAACAGGGTGGGACTGTATAGCGTCAAGGGAAATTAAACATGGGATTTTTTTTTTTTTTTTTAAATTTTTTTTAAAAAAGGGGTAGGCAATCGAAAGTCATTCTCTTTTCGAGAAATGTGGGTGGCCCTGAAAAGGGCCTTTGGGTTTATGTTAATATGCCCTTAACATAAAGGGCATCTGCGGCATCTTCTTGTCCTCAAGCTGCGTCTTGCTCGAGGGCCATAAATCAGTGTCCTCTTGAGGCAACCTTGTCTTTCTACGTACACTCTTCTTATCCACAGACTGGTGTCTGACTTGTCGACAATGGTCCACTTGGACCGGACATACATGAGCATGTCTGTCCTAAACATCATGGAAGACACAAGGGTGGATGATTCGACTGTGGTCCACATCTTGAAGCGACGAGAACAGGTGAATCAATCCAGTGAACTGCGCTTATTTATAGGTAGAGGAAGGATTGAAACGGATTGAGTTCATTCACCAATCCGAACACGCGTTACAAAGTTCAGTCAGCCCGCAGTGAGCAGTTTGTGACGTCATGTGTCTATATAGATTCGCTAGCGCCTGTGTGCAGTCAATCTATGCGACAGTGATTCAACATGACGGAAACTCAGAAAACGGTTCATTGGGGTGCACCAGCAGTGGAGACCACCCAAGGGAACCAGGACTTACTTTCAGAAGAGGTACATTGGGATTTTGTGGATTTTCTTACCTCGCAAGAATTTGTTCCGGAACCTTCGTCACCTTCTTCATTACCGCAAGTGGAGAATTTTAGACAGAGACAGAAAGAAGAATTGGAGAAATTTATACAACGACAAAAGGAAGCGGAACAAGCTTTTCTCCTACAGCAACAGCAGCAAGAAGAAGAAGAGGTAAGAAAAAAACAAGAAGAAGAAGAAGTAGCGGCAAAGAAACAAGAGGGTGAAAATCAAACGGTCACGGTACTGTTGGACATTTTAGCGGAGTTAAGAAGTCTGAAACAAATGTATCAGACTTCTTTATTACGACCGAAGAGAATACGACCTTCCCGAGCTAAACACGTTAACCCTGTGACTAAGCCTACCGTACCACCCTAAGTGATTTCAACCAAATCATCATCATCATCAACAGTACGCAGTCCAGAAGTAGGCCTTGGCCGTGGCAAAGGCTTAAGGCAGTTAAAGTTGATTGCTTAAACTCACCCCTACACCAAAAAAGGCCCTTTTCAGGGCCACCCACGTCTCTCGAAAAGAAATACAATTTCAATTGCCAATAACTCAAAAAAAAAAACATTTTACCTCTATAGTACGTGTATATGAGTGCGTGAGTGTACGTTCTTATCTTAAAATCAAAACTCAAAGACACTTACCTTATATAATTAATTTATTCTTTTATCCATAGTTACAATCCAATTCACAATTCACAACAGAGCACTTTAAAAAGTCCATAGACTTCTTCTGTCTCCTTGTTTAGTCTCTCTGTTTTTTGAATTTCTTCACCGTCCTCTTCTTCCTCCTCACTTTCTTCCCTTCTTCTTTTCTTCTCCTGTTTTTTTTTCTTCACCTGTCTGCTTTCTTCCTCTGAAGAATCCCTCTTTTCTTCTGAAGAATCCCTCTTTTCTTCTGACTCCTCTTGTTTCTTTTTTGGGCAATCTGGAGACTAATGTCCTTTTTCTTGACAATAATAACAGGTATCTTGACTTTTGTCTTTTCTAGCCCGTTTTGCTTTTTTGACGGTCTGGACACTCTGAAGACCAATGCCCTTTCTTCTGACAGATATAGCAAGTATCTTGACTTTTATCTCGAAAGGAACGAGAGTAGTCCGTGGGCTGGTCTGAAGAGAATTTTCTAATGACCCCTCGCAAAGCTCTGATGAATTGTTCCATCTGGATAGTCTCTTCCATCGTTGTGCTCGGTTTGAGAGTGAAATGAATAGTGAAAGGACAAGACACACACCCTTTTATATACGCTGGTCTGTCATGACTATAAATTAGTCTATGGTGTTTAAACTTGAGTCATTTGACGTTTTGCACTCAAGATGAAACGATCCTATTCATTCGAGAAGAAAGAAGAAGAAAGTAAGAGGCAGAAACGTGATCTATCACCTCGTACCAGAGCTGAAGTCTTGGCACAAATTCATGCCAGTGATTTTGAAGAGGACATGAGTGAACCAGAATCCCAACCATCTAAACCAAGTTCGCCACCCTTAGTCAACCCTGAAAAATGCTATTCCATTCGAGAGACTGAAAAGCGCTCCTCTAGAAAATTTAGAACCACGGCATACAAATACACGGTGAAGTTTAAAGATTTCAAGGCTGAAGTACCGTTAGAGAAAGCAGAAGTGTTCATCACTGGGGTGTGGGATTCTTTGCTCACCACACTCAAGCAACAATGTCTACCCAAAGAAGACGATCGCTTGAGACTTTCCATACAACACGACGGTTTGAAATCCCGTTTGGATCGAGTTTAGCACCCCGGCAGAATTGACCGCTTCCAAAGTCATGGACAAGATTCAACACGTGCAACAATCTAATGACCAGTTTGACATCACCGATGGAAAAGCCACACTGGACATGACCCACGTCTCTCCTCCTCAAGGGACTGGACGCAAAAAAGATGTTATTGGTGAACGAGCTTCACAGCAATAAGCGTAGCCTCGTCCAAATTCACAATTCTCAAGACCAGATGTGTTTAGCCCAAGCCATCGTGGTGGGACGAACCTATGCCAACAAGAACGACACGGCAGAATGGAAAAGAGCCTGGAAAACTATTCGACAATCGGACCGAGCCAAACAACGAAACGAAGCAGAACTCCTGTTGCAACAAGCCGACTTGCCCAAAGACACACCCTGTGGCATTCCTGAAATGCAAAAATTGCAAGATGTCCTAGCTCCACGATACACCTTGAAAGTGTACCTCAAGAAATGCGTGGGCCTCTGTTGTTTCGAGGCCAAGATTTTAAGGACGGAAAATACATTCATGTCTATTATCACGATGACCATTTCGATACCATTACCAGTATCACTGCATTCCTGGGATACGGTTATTACTGTGAGAAATGTGACTATGGTTATAATAATCGAGAGCAACACAAACATTGTGGATTGAAATGCTCAGGATGTTTGGCCTCTCCACCCTGTCTGAGCGAAGGACCAGTGCCTTGTTCAACTTGTCTGCGAACGTTTGTCAGCCATACCTGTTACCAACAACATCTGAAGACGCAAGGTTCACAGCAGAAATGTGCTTGTCAACTGCTGAGATTGTGCCCTACGTATGGACAAGGCCTACGTACCAATAATGTCAAGGCACACGTATGTCGAGGAAAGAAAAAATGTCACATTTGTCACAACATCGTGGACTTGGAACACCAATGCTACGTGCAAAAATACCAACCCCCACCAGAGAAAGAGGACGGTCACAAGAAGAAAGGCAATTTCATCTTTTTCGATTTCGAATGCATGCAAGAGACCGGTATTCACATTCCTAATTTCTGCGTGGCTCATCGAGCGTGCGAGAAGTGCATTCAGGAACCTATCTTCAGTCATTGCCCTCACTGCAGCAAGATTCCCGGAGTGCGTGAAAAAATCTTTCGGGGACCGAACACGTTAGCCAATTTTGCCCAATGGGTCTTAGACCCCGTCGACAAGACGTGGAGCCAAGAGGACATCGAACGTTACGGAGATTGTCATCGTCATGCCACGGTGATGGCTCACAATTTCTCCGGATACGATGGACAGTTTCTTTTGAGGTACTATACGGAACAAGGCACCGAACGACCTAAAGTGATTTTGAACGGAGCCAAAATCATTTCCATGCAAGTGGGACAAGTACAGTTTAAAGATTCGATGAGTTACTTGGCCATGCCTTTGAGTCGAATGCCTAAAACATTTGGAATGACAGAAATGGCTAAAGGGTACTTTCCACACTATTTCAATAGGAAGCCAATCAACATGCCGTTCTACCCCATTTACCTGAGGCTCACTATTACGACCCCGACAACATGCGTACCGAACAACGAGAAGATTTCTACGCTTGGTACCAGGCTCATGCCTCAGACCCTTTCGACTTTCAGGAAGAAATGTTAAAGTATTGTCGTTCCGACGTGGACATTTTACGACGCTGCTGTGGAAAATTTCGAGAACTGTTCATGGAACACGGAGGGGTGGATCCTTTGAAAGAAGCTTGCACCATTGCCAAAGCGTGTTCCTTAGTGTATCGACAACAATTCATGCCTGAAAACACCGTGGCTGTCATCAGTCCTCAAACGACCCACTTTGTCAAACGTCAATACTCGGTCAAAGCCCTACGCTGGTTACATTACTTGTGCGACAAGAAGACAAGTGGATTCAGCATGCCCGCAACGGAGGGGGTGAAAAGACCATCGGAACGTATTCGGTCGATGGCTGGGACTTAGAAAACCCCAAGATCGTGTACGAGTTTAACGGTTGCTTATTTCACGGATGTCCCGTCTGTTACCCTGACCGTGGCACTAAAAATCAGTTTTTGCAACGAACCATGGAAGACTTGTACCAAGACACTTGTCAGCGACGCCTAATGTTAGAACAGCAAGGATACCAAATGGTGGAAATGTGGGAACACGAGTATGATCACCGTATGAAAACCGATCCCGAGTTTAAACGCCTCGTGGAAAGTTACCAGTTCATGGACCCGATGAACCCGAGGGATAGTTTGTACGGAGGAAGGACCAATGCCACCTGTTTGCTGTACCAAGCCGACGAAGAGAAAGGAGAAGAAATCAAATACTTGGATGTGTGTTCGCTGTATCCCTACGTGTGCAAATATTGTCGCTTTCCTGTAGGGCACCCGCAATTGTTGACGGAACACATCGACCTGGTCAACATTCGACAATACGAAGGCTTGATCAAGTGCAAAGTTTTGCCTCCCATGAACCTATACCATCACGTCTTACCTCACCATTGTCAAGGCAAACTGATGTTTCCCTTGTGCCGTATTTGTGCCGAAACGTGCAACCAAGACCAACCTTGTCAGCACACCCAGGAAGAACGTGCCTTGACGGGAACCTGGGTCAGCGTAGAATTGTTCAAAGCTCTGGACATGGGATACCAACTGTTAGAAGTGTACGAAATTTGTCACTTTCCCAAGACACAACAATACCACAAGGGTGACCCCAATCAGACAGGCATTTTCGCTGACTACGTGGATGCCTTTTTGAAACTGAAACAAGAAGCCAGCGGCTATCCTTCCTGGTGTCACACTCACGAAGACCAAAAGACATTCAAAGAGAAATACTATGAACAAGAAGGCATCACTTTAGACCACATCGAGAAAAACGAAGGCAGGCAATCGTTTGCCAAAGTGATGTTAAATTGCTTGTGGGGTAAAATGGCACAACGACCGTGTTTACCTAAGACGGAATATTTGACAGAACCTTCCCGCTACTTCCAGATGATTCACGACAAAACCAAATACATGAAACACGTGGACGTCGTTCGCGAGCATTTGATCTTGGTCAATTACGAAGAAGATCTGGACTTTGTACAAGACGACCCTTTTGGAAATGTCATCATTGCGGCTTACGTGACAGCTCATGCTCGCTTAAAATTGTACGAAGCTTTAGAACTGTTAGGGGAACGCGTCCTGTACTTTGACACGGACAGTTGCATCTACATTCATCACTCGAGTCAACAGCACCCTGACATCGAAGGAGACCGTTTAGGAGCCTGGACAGACGAGCATCCCGACGACAAGATTCTAAGTTTCGTCAGTGGCGGTCCCAAAAATTACGGCTACGAATACCGGGACCCACAAGGAGAAGTGCACACGACGTGCAAAGTGAAAGGACTGATTCTGAATTATCGTACCAGTCGTGTGGTGAACTTTGGGGTATTGAAAGAAGCCTTGCAATCGGGAGAGGATGAACACTTTAAAGTGACCACCTATCAACCGAACAAGATTGTACGTTTACCCACTCACCACATCGTCAGTTGGCCCTTGGAAAAAGTCTATCAAATCGTGTACCAGAAGCGAGTTCGACTTCCCAATGATTTCACCTTACCGTATGGACACGTTGGTATAAAACATTGGTTGTAAGAGGATAGTCACCCGCTAGAAGGATGGCTTCGCCACAGCAAGAATCGAGTGAGAAACCCGATGAGAACTCCAAGTTCAAACCCTACCATTTTCCAGTCTTCTTACCTGACTATTGTGATTGTGCCCGTCGATTGGACACGTTTCAGAAATGGCCTACGGATAGGGAAGGATTACCTTCTTCGCATGTTTTAGCTAGAACAGGATTTGTCTACTTGGGACCTGAGTCAGGATAGGGATACGAGGTACAGTGTTTCGCTTGTGGACTGAAGTTACGAATGGATCTATGTATCTATAAAGATTCAGCTATTCTGGAACATACTCGATGGTCTCCGCACTGTCCTTAGCTTTCTATGGCCTTTCCACCCATCACACTACGGTACAATTATGACGGTACCTTAGAGACGGTACCTTCCAAAACAGGACATAGAAAACATAAAAAAAGAAAGATGTACAAGCTGGAGACTGCATTGCGACTAGTATAAAAAGGGGGCTATGGTCAAGATCGATAGTTCATTGTGACTACCAAGACCGAGCGAACAAGATGAATACTTTCAGAGAAACACAAAACAAGTTGTTTAGAAAGGCACAATTCAAGTGTGGGGCTTCTGAAGTGGAATGCGATTGTGAGCCTTGCGATGGGTACGATGCTGTACGTTGTGACCTTAGCGATGCCGTAAAGCATCATGGGAACTTTGTTCTCACTACCCCTATCATGGAAAGTGATGCTGTGCGTGTCAAACCGGAGGGATGCGAAAGCGATGCCACTCGTCCTCTTGGACACTTTGCTTTCGTTTTAAAGGTGAATATTCACCTTCACGTCTACCCCCCTACGGATGTCATCCAGCCCTGAGCAAACTCCTACCCATGTCATTCAACCCTCATTGAAACGAACCTGTGAAAGACGAATATTCGTTTCCTGTGCGTTTGTCGGAATACTGCGACTTTGAAAATCGTCTTCAATCGTTCAAAGGAAAATGGCCTAAGTATCTGGGAGGACCGACCCCCGAAGAATTAGCCAGAGCCGGATTGTTCTACTTGGGCGAAGGAGATAAAGTCAAGTGCTTCAGTTGCGGTGTGTCACTTCACCACTGGGAACCGCAAGATTCGGCCTACGTAGAACATGCTCGATGGTCACCGAATTGTTATTACTTACCCTTAGTGGGACCGAGACATTGAAGTAACTTACCATAATCTGTTCATGGATACTTTACAAGAGAACATTCGTGCTTTGCCTGTGGAGTTGAGAGAACGCATTTACCGAGAGCTGGTCAAAATACAAGTCAAACGTAAAGAACAATGCATCCGCTACGTCACCAGATCTTTAACCACTGGTACCTGAATGGTATAAGAGAACTGATTCGTCAGAAATTGTTTCAATGGTCAGACCTTGTTCAACACATTGAGTTATTGAATGAACGAAATGTTCATTATTTTGGTTACTTCGAGATTCACCTACAGCAATACATCGAGGAAGACAAGGTAAAGGATTACCGACATATTTTACGAGGAATCTACTTAGCGGAAGAGGAAACTTCTAAACGAAGTCTGACGTTTCGGTTACAGTATGCAAGATTTAGATTCCCTACTGGAGAACGAAGATCTCTGGCTAGAAAGTACGTGTATTGTTTCCGAAACAAAGAGACTTTAAAAACAGGCTGCCATGCCACGACTTTTATCACATGTAATCCAACAGATTCCGTGGAGGGAACTCAATAACCATATTCAAACCGTGGATCATTACCATCGATTATTACAAGAACTGTATCCATTCAATTTGGGTCGACAAGTGGTGTGTGTCTTAGTGACTTGTTTTCTGGGATTACGTTTACCAGCCGATTCTTTGTGGACTCTTTACGATCAGTACTTACCACATCCCCCATGGCCTTAAATGGTCACGAAAAACTCCTTTTGCTCAAAGCCTTGCGTTTTCATCTGGATACTTCTCGACCTCAACAGGAAAAAAAGATTCGTCAACTTTTAGCTACCCAAGACGTGTATGACGATGTGTGTGTAGCTTGTGACTTACATCCCCACTGGACAGATGTCCGTGCCTGGAAAGAATGGGATTTTGAGGCTTGGACCCAAGAAGTGGCCCAGTATGGATGAGAGTTGTTCAAGGAAAAAAGTTACTTTTCAATCTGTGTTAGTGACGGTGCCAGAAGAACCTGTCACCCAGGACAGGACTGTCGTGGACAGACCTGAAAGACCCTTTCGGGAGGACACTTGTGTGACCTTACCCCCTACTATAGAACTGGTCAGAACTTTACCCAAAACATGTTGTACAGACACTTGTGTTTATTCCACGTTAATGGTTATCATGTGCCTTTTATCCTTGTACTTAAGCCTTTGGCTTTTATGTATTTTTGTCTTTCGTATTCATGTTTAAAACATTCAATAAACGTGTTCTGAAAAAGTATATAAACTCTCGTCTTGTTTGTTTTCGTGTCACAAGTGACATTTCTGACACTATGGCTACCTCTGCTGTCTCTGCTCCCTCTTCCTCCACTGTCAAAGTCATCGACGAACACTTAGATCGTGCCAGTTGGGAGGCTTTGTATCTTCGCCATCCCTTTAACATGCTCATTGCCGGACCTAGCGGTTCAGGCAAAACCGAATTCGTCAAACGTTTGATCGAACATAAACATCATTTGATCGATCGACTACCTCAGCGGATCGTGTGGTGTTACAAAGAGTGGCAATCGGCGTACAGCCTCTTGCGAGAAAGTCAAGGCGATTCCATCGTGTTTGTGGAAGGCATTCCTAAAGAAGACGATGGCATCGTCTCTGACTCCCGTCAAACCCATTTGGTCATTTTCGACGACATGTTAGGAGAAGACGAAGAAGAAATTAAACAGTGGTTCACGCGCAAAGGGCATCACCGTAATGCCAGTGTCGTTTACATCACCCAAAATTTGTTTCAACAAAGTAAAGCCCATCGCACCATCAGTCTCAATGCGCATTACGTGGTCTTGTTTAAAAGCCCTCGAGATAAATCGCAAGTGCAAGTCTTAGCCAAACAGTTCGGAACGCCTTGGCTGACTCAGGCGTACGACGATGCCACTCAAACTCAACACGCCTATTTACTCGTCGATTTGAAACCTACGACCCCCGATGATTTGCGATTTCGTACCCACTTGTTCCACCACTGGTGCCAAGACGGAGGGCCTGTCCTGTACACGTGTCCGTCCTCGACTTAATTTCACTCCACATAAAAAAATCTATAAAAACCTCAGACCCTTTTCGTCTGTCTCACACAACGTCAACATGACGTCCCTTCAGTCGCATCTTCCCGTCAAATTGATTCGTGTCTTGTATGGCATCAGTCGAGAAAAAAATCCACAAACACGAGCTCGTGTCTTAGAAGCTAGTCTCAAAGAAGTCTTACGATGGTTCACGGTGACGGCACGTCAATTACTACAAGGAATCATTCAGATTCCTCATCAAACCAAACGCTTTTTCGATCGAAACAAAGTCGCTTTGACCCAACTGGCTGATCCCCGCATCGACACTCAAACCAAAACACAAATCATTTTGAAACCTGGAGGGAGCGGTACTCTAGGAGGGGTCATCATTCGCTCTCTCTTAAGATGGGTCCTAATGCCCCCAAAGTTATACCCAAGAAAAAAGTACAACGAAGCCCCAAGAAGAAAAAGAAAAAGACCAGGTCCCCAAGGAGAACTTCTCCAGGGGCGAGACCCTCCTCTTACCAGACACCACCCCGGAAAAAGAAAAGAAGCTCTCAGAAAAAGAAACCGAGAAAAAGTCCCCAGAAAAAGAAAAGACCACAGAAGAAAACTAGTCGCAAGAGAGGCACTTCGGCCAGGACGCAACCTTACACTCGCAAACCAGTGACTGCGTCTCCGGCATCCTCACGTTCATCCACTTCTCCGTTGATGACACCAAGAACTGAAGAGTACTTGGAGACATTGATCACACCAAGAACTTCTCCGTTGATGACCCCAAAAAGAACTTCCCCAGTGGCAGGACCCTCCAATTTAATGGCAGTGGCTGCTGCTCACAAAGTACCTTTTCCCAAAATCAAATTTCAAGAAAGATCGGGCATGTTACAAAGTTTACTGGATTTGTCCAAGCAAGAACTGGCTCGATTTAGTCCGTTACGTATCCCTGCACGACGTGTCATGCCTGTCCTCAAACTAATACGACGTAAAGACAATCAGTGGCGACGCGTTCCAGTATAAAAAAGACCTGTGACCAAGTCGGGTATCAGTGTTTTTGGTGTTGAAGACTCAAAGATGTCACCCTCCAGAAAACATCCCTCTTCTAAACAACCCCAAGGAAAGAAAAGGAAAGGACTGCCTCCTCGTTTAGTCAAACATGGGGACATGTTATCTGTCCTGTCCAAAGCTTCTCCACCCCTACGAAAAAAACTGATTCAATCAGCCTCCAAAGAGGTCATCGATACCGTGTGCGAATGTTGTTTGAACGTCTTGAAAGGCACGATCCCTTTGTCCAAACACTAGAAACAATGCTTAGGCAAACATCGTCACGTTCTGCGTCAAATAGTTCAAAAGAAAATCCCCCTCCGACAAAAGAAGAAGATGTTGGTCCAATGTGGAGGCATTTTACCCCTGTTGCTAGGCCCCTTACTGAAAGGAGTCTTGGGAACCATGTTGGGAGGACTGATGGGAGCAAGATAAAAAGGCCCTCTGGAGTCCCAAGATCTCAGAATCGACCCGTGACATCCCATGGAAGGACGAAAACTAGCTTTAGTGCCTTACAAACGATGGATGGAATACCATCGTTGGCAAGAACAACGAAACCCGCATTTACCTCCCAATTCCCATTTGAGCGAAATGTCCCAGTTACAACACGAATAACAAACCTTGATGGATCGTCAAGATTTGTCCGAAACAGAAAAATCGCAAAAGTACGGTCAACTCTTGCAACGACTGCAACTCTTTCACCAAAAAGCTTTAGACGAAACAGCTCTTCCCACTCTGAAAGATTTTAAGACCTTGATGAAAAGTCCAGCACCATCACTACCACCACCACCACCACCACTACTACTACCAGTGACCAAGACAGATAAAAGAGAAGAAGAAGAAGAAGGGTTTCAAACTCCACCAGAAAAAGTACGCAAGTTAACAACACCACCTACCTCCAGAATTGGATGGATTAAAAAGATGATGACCACCCGTTCTGCATCAGAAGAGAAAAAGAAGGTTAAGACAGAAGTGAAATGAGAAAAAATATACCCTGTTCAGGCATTCTCCTCCTCCTCCTCCTCGACACCTATTGCCGGTCGCACACGCAAAGCATTACAATCCAAAAAAATACCCCAAGAGAAAAAGAGTAGCTTCTTCCAAGAGTGGGTGCCTTATTAACACACCAACCAACACAAAAAAATGGAAAAAGTCTTAGCCAGCATTTACTACGATCCCTCCCATCCTGCAGGTTACGCAGGAGTTCAAAAATTGTATCGTGCTGCCAAAACTCGACTGAAAAGTCTCCGTTTACCTCAAGTGCAACGATGGTTACAAGAACAAGCTACCTACACTTTACACAAACCCATTCGACGCAAGTTTGCCAGAAGTCGCACCCGAGTGGAAGGCATCGATCATCAATGGCAAGCCGATTTAGCCGATGTCTCTCATTTGGCCAGCTACAATCGTGGCTACAAATATTTGTTTTGTGTCATCGACGTCTTTTCCAAATTTGCCTGGGTCGTACCCTTGACTTCCAAATCGAGCAGCGAGTTAGTGCGAGCCCTGCAACGAGTGTTGAAACAAAGCGGTCGTCACCCTCTTCGATGGCAAACGGACAAAGGCACCGAATTTCTGAACCAAGCTTTCCAAAAAGAATTAAAGAAACGTGACATTCATTTTTTTACCACCGAGAATCCCGAAACCAAAGCCAGCATCGTGGAACGTTTTCAACGCACTTTGAAAGAACGCATGTGGAAATATTTTACGCATCACCACACTCTGAAGTACATCGACATCTTACCGCACCTGGTGCAAGCGTACAACCAATTTTACCATCGAAGCATCGGACGTGCCCCGCAAGAAGTGACTCCCGACAACGAAGTACTGGTGTTTGAGCGCCTGTTTGGTACGTCCCCGACGAGGGCTGTCCGCAAGAAAAGTGGAGAGTTGACCGTAGGAGATTGGGTGCGCATTGGCAAAACCAAACGCACTTTCGACAAAGGTTACTTACCTAACTGGACGACCGAATTGTTTCGTGTCACTGGACGAGTGCATGGCCGTCATCCTGCTGTCTATAAATTGGAAGACATGAACGGAGAAGTACTCAAAGGAACGTTTTATTTGCCCGAGTTACAACGTGTCACCAAAAAAGAAGACGACGTGTACGACATCGAAAGCATTCTCGAACGCAGAACCCGTAAAGTGGGCAAATGACGTATCAAAGAAGTCAAAGTACGTTGGAAAGGATATCCACCCAGTTTTGATTCTTGGATCGACACTTCGCAAGTCATCGACTATAAAAAGAAGTGACCATCATGCCCTTTCACACAGACGCAGCTACGTCGACCACTCCTTCACCTAGTTCTTCTCTGCAAGATTTACAAAAACAACCCTTGTGGGTGTGGTCCGGAGAACGTGTGCCTAAAACGCAAATCGTCTTTTTCTGCCAAATCTTCGTGGTGTATTGTGTCATCGGGGCAGCCATTGCCAATTTGAGTTTGCAACAAGGAGACAAACAATTGTGGACCATTTTATTGAGCAGTTGCATCGGTTACCAGCTTCCCAATCCCTCACTGAATTCTCCTCGAACGGGAACCACGGGAACCTTGTGTCCAGTCCCAGTGCCAGTCACCACTCCAGCAACAACCACAACGAGAACCCCATTTTGTGCGGAGACACGCCTCTGACGTCCAGTAACCCCACGGAGAGCCACATAACTCTGGAATTATGATCACCAAAACCAATTTTACTTAACCTTACCCAGTGACAGTTCCATGGAGGTGTTTCCCAATAACACGTTGTGCTGTTACACGGCCAAATTGCCTCAGGCCATCCCCTTAGATCACGAAGCCCATTGGGAAGTGGCTTTGGTAGAAATCATTCACCCGACTCAAATCCTCAATGTCCTTCCCAATCAAAAATTTTTTTCAGTGGAAGTTCATGACGAGCAAATGCAACAGTACTTGAATACCAACGTCAAATATGATCACAAAATATATAACCCAGAAACTCAAAAGACGACCTATCGCTTGATCATTCCCCCAGGCTATTATTTTAGTGGTCAACATTTGGTCAGCACCATAAGCTCTAGGTTTAATGTCGTGTTTCTGAAAGCTTTGGAGAGTGTCAGAAAAAGTGTCACCCTGGAGTACCACAAAGTAGATCGTCGCTTCCTGATGAAATTTCCTGAGGGGCACAAAATGTTGTCTTTCTTAGTTTGTCCTGAATTGTTTGACATGTTGCGCGGGGACATGGACATGAGGATGGCCATGATGAAGAAAAACGAATTGCCAGTCATTTCCGACAACGATTCTTTTAGCAAGTTCTTTCGTACCCCAGTAGAACTGAACCAAGGACTGAATTTGATGTTTGTGTACTCCGATGTGGTGGAGAACAACGTGGTGGGACACACCTCCGTGCCGTTACTGCGTGTCATTCCTTTCAAAGTGGATTCTGCCACGAACGCTGACGAGGAAGGTGGAAACACTTATCACGTCCAACGCGAATTTGTACATCCTCACTATTTGCCCGTCAGCAAATCTTATTTGGACACGGTCAACATTGCTATAAAAGGAGATCTGGGACAAAATATTCCATTCACCAAAGGGAAAGTCACAGTGAAACTCCATTTTCGAAAACGATTCTCTCACGACTCGTAAGTCATGTATCCAGTGTACCGAGGGGTTGCTCGACAGCGAGGACACGGTTTAGGAGATATGTTAAAATCAGCCTTTCGTTCGGTGGCCCAAGTCTTGAAACCGATGGTGACACGCGGATTGCACGCTTTGAAAGATGCGGCATTGACACACGGCAAAGAATTTCTCCAAAATGTCATCATCGACAAACAAAACCCCAAAGAAGCCTTGTTGAGGGCAGGCAAAAATGTCTTGTTGCAAACCGGCAAAGACCTTTTGGGCCGACTAGAAACACCTATAAATGCCGTGCACGCTACCAAGTCAGGCATTCAGCAAGGACAAGGCAGAAAGAGACGACGAAGAAAACACCCTTTCACCAGACTTCACACGTCTAAAGCTAGAAAGGCAAAGAAAAGAAAAACCGTTCGAGACTTAGACGTTTTCGATTATTGAGACACAAAAAAATGATGCACCGAGAGTCTTGCGCCTGTTCCAAGTCGGAACTGGATCTGTTTGCCATGCCACCCACTATGATGCCATGCAAGAATTCCAATGGGTGGAATTTCACCCTGTCTCCTCTTTGACGGATTGCGCTCCCATCGAGTTTGAAATCAAAGGTCAGCCCGAAGATTACATCGATTTGAATACCAGTTACTTGTACCTGAAAGTCAAAGTTCTTGATAAAACAGGCGGTGTTATAGATGACGAGCCAGTAGCTCCCGTCAACAATTTCATGCATTCCTTGTTTAGCGGAGTGGACTTCTACTTGAATAACAAACTAGTCAGTCGTAGCATGGATACTTACCCTTACTGTGCCTACCTGGAAAATCTCTTGACGTACGGAATAGACGCCAAAAACACTCATCTCAATGCTTGTGTGTTATGGGAAACTGACGATGCAGGCGAGTTTGACAAATTGGAAATTGATACAATGAGGGATTTGTAGAACGAAGAGACAAAATCAAAAATGGCCAGAGTTTAGAACTGATGGATCGTTTGCATTTGGACATGTGGTTGCAAGAAAAGTATTTGCTGAACGGGGTGAATGTTCGCCTGAGACTGAATCGTAGCAGCGTCACTTTCCATTTAGTGGCTGATAGTGACAATTACAAAACCATCATCCAAGAAGCCAGACTCTACATACGTCGTGTGGAAGTGTTACCTAAAGTGGGAAACGACATTAGTCAGACGTTGAGCAGAACGACTGCCAAGTATCCCATACGACGCGTGGAAGTGAAAACCTTCACCATTCCTGCTGGACAGCGATCCATGATCGAAGATCATCTGTTCCAAGGGCAGTTACCCAAACGTTTAATCCTTGGTATGGTCGAGAATAGAGCCTTCAACGGAGTCCACGATCAAAATCCTTGAGTTTAAACATTACAAAGTGTCCAAGATTGAAGTCAGTCGCGATGGTAAAACCTTGTGTACCCGACCTTTCAAACCTGACTTTGAGAAGAAGAATTACTTGAGGTCGTACTTGTCCCTGTACGAAGCCACGGGGCAGTTAGGAACCAACACCAGTCACGGTATTACGTACGAGGATTATGCAGGAGGCTATGCTTTGTGGGCTTTTGATTTCACTCCAGACCAAGGCAGCGACGAGGGACATTTCCACCCTATAAAATCTGGTCAGATTCGTGTGGAACTTCAGTTTGCAGAAGCTCTAACTGAGACGGTGAACGTCATCCTGTATGCAGAATTTGACAATACCATAGAAATCAACAGTTTGAGAGAAGTCATTCTAGACTATTAGAAGCCATGGAAGACTGTTATCGTTCTTTACCTAGTGGAGAAACTTTAGAGATGAAATGTGAGGAGACTGTGGAAGAAGTGATCATGATGAAGTCCCGATGGCCAGAACAAGAAGCCCATTTAGTCTCTTGTTTTGCCAAACACTTGGTCGAAAAAATGACGGAATTGATCAAGAAAAATTGCTATGGATGTCAAAACGATCATCCCAGTCAAATTCAACACGATAAATGCCTGATGTTGAGTCAAGAAGAAAAATTCGACGAGTATCTGGACGAGGCTTGGAGTCTAATCTCGGACGAAGACGTGTTGCACCAGTGGCATAAAGACTTGCGTGAACATTCTTGTCCACCATTAACCACTTAAGAGATCCATCGTATCCAAGCTCTCCTGAATCAAAGTGAGGAGACGAAGCTAAACGCCTTTTACTTGTCAGACATTTTCAAGCAAAAAGTCAGGATCGAATTGATGACATATTATTACCTGTGAAGAAGAAGAAAAAAACATGGATACCTGGGAACTTTATTACCTTTTGAACCACAGTTCGTATACGTCTTCTTGGAATCCTGTCGTCTGTGCTAAAGATGAACTCCCTCATCGCAAACCTCAAAACCATCTAGCTTACGTGATCAACACGGACGAAAGTCATCTCCCAGGAACCCACTGGGTAGCCGTCTACTTTCCTCAAGAAGGATGTGTGGAATATTTTGATTCGTATGGATTGCCCCCTTTGGAAGACGGTATCATCGACTTTATGAGAAGAAATGCTCAGACCACCCGATTCAATAATGTGAAATTAGAAGGCAGAATCCTTGGTGTGTGGACAATATTGCGTGTATTTTCTGCATCATCGCAGCCTGGGCTATTCCTTAGAACATTTAGTGACTCATTTTGATCCTCGTTCTTCTTCTAGAAACGATGTGAAAGTAGATCGATGGTTTTGTGACCATTATGCTTATCTTTTGTCTCAAGCTAGGAAACGTAGTGTCCATCAATGGCCTAATGACTTCTAACAGTGGAAATCACAATTTCATTCACAACGTTGTCAGCCCTGTTTAAAGTAGACTGTAAATTGAAAAAAATGTTTGTGATTTGAAAAAAAATGTTTGATATTATAATGTTGGATTATTGTTAAAAATGTTAGAGTTGTTGTTGGTTAGTGTTAAGTGATTTTGAATAAAAAAATGTTGTGTTTTTAAAAAAATGTCTTTGTCTTTTGTTTGGCTATAAGAATGTTGATTCATGCTCTTTGACTTCTCTCTATCTCTCTCATGTCACTCATTGAACGTTCCGGCTCGAAAACCGTAGAGGGATGTTTTCCTTCACGTCCGCGCTTTGAATTTAAGAACCGGGGCAGTTTTCCAGTCTAACCATCGATTGTCGACTCATCCTCCTACGAAGATGTGCTCCAAACTAGCTAAGCTAAACGAAGCCTACGTGAATTTGCATAGGGTCAGACACAGTCTGATACCGAAAGCTGAAGAGGTAGAGAATGTGAGAATGCTAAAAGTCACTGAAGACCTGATAGAAGAGCTCTTCAGAGAAGAAGTGAACAGGGAGAAAGAAGAATGGACAGAGAAGTACAGACTTCAGAGGCAGCAGCAACAGCAACAGCAACAACAACAACAACAGCAGCAGCAGCAGCAGGAACCTGAACCTGACAGAGGCTTTGTCGATTGTCGTATCGACACCAAAGAGTTCTTCTTCTCTTTCCGAAGAAGCAGACCTATCGTCAGAAGGTCTATCCTCAGAGGACGACGCATTCTTAGAAACTAAAAGATTGCCATAGCAAACAAAAAACAGCCCTTTTCAGGGCTACCCAATACTCTAGAAAAGAAATAACAATTGATTTGCCAATGTGTGTAGGTAGAGTAGTGTGAATATAAACACTAACTCTTTTTATAGTGTGAGTGTATGTGTTTGTGTATAAGATTGTGTGTTAGTAAGTGCTAAGGTACGTTGGTGTGGATAGTAGATTAAGATCAGGTCTTTTTTGTTGTTAGAGGTGTGGGGACAGTAGATTTGGGGGTTTGATTGGATTGCTTTGCGTATGTGAATAGTATATTGAAGTGATTAATGAATTTTGTTTAGAATAGTAATGGGCAGTATAAAAAAGTGAGTGAGTGTTTCTTTAAGGTCCGCGCGTTGTTTTGGTTATGATCTAGGTAAGATCAATTTTATGTTTTTAGGGGGATGTTTTCCATCACGTCCGCGCTTTCACTATAAATTGAAACTCGCTGGGCAGTCTAGCTACCCTTGTTGATTGATCAACACCATAATGAATACCAGAATAAGCAAACTTCTTGAACTCCAGATACATCTGGAATATGTCAGGCGCCTGTTAAATGAACTGGCCGCGGAGGCTATAGTAGAAGAGGAAAGAATAAAGAAGGAAGAGGAGGAGAGAAGACAGAGGGAAGAGGAGGAAAAGAAAATAGGAGAGAGGATGGCTTACAAGATACCAGAGACAGATGATTGGGGTGATGAAGCTAATCATCCTCCCTCTGCGCTCCCATTCAAACGAGTCAACTGGAAAGATTGGAGTAGAAGATGCGTGTGTGGTTCCAGGCCGGGAAGGTGCCAGCATTAGATAGGTGCATCTGGAGTTCAAAAACAAACAGCCCTTTTCAGGACTACCTAAACCTTTAGAAAAGAAATAACAATCAATTTGCCAATGTGTGTAGGTAGAGTAGTGTGAATATAAACACTGACTCTTTTTTCCTAGTGTGAGGGTAGGTGTTTGTGTTTGTGTGTTTGTGTTAGTAAGTGCTAACGTACGTTGGTGTGAATAGTAGATTATGGGTTTGTTTATTGTTTCTTAGCGTATGTGGAGAGTATAGTTTGGGTTTTGTAACAGATCACGTACGATTGTGTGGATAGTAAATTATGGATTTTGTTTTAATGATTTGAGTGTGTAAATAGTAGATTTGGGGTTTGTTAAATGTTGCTTCACTTATGTGGATAGTAGATTATATGAAATGAGAAAGTAGGGGGATGTTTTCCTTCACGTCCGCGCGTTGTTTGGTTATGATCTAGGTAAGATCAATTTTGTTTTGGGGGATGTTTTCCATCACGTCCGCGCTTTAACTATAAAACTAACAGTGTTTGCCATTGGAGCCCATTCCACGGAATAAGCAAACAAGAAGATGCCAGCAGCTTCAGCTTTGTACAACAATCTTATGGAAAGTTGGTATTGGATGGTGGATGGATTGAATGTAGCAGAAAGGCTTGAACAGGAATGGAAGCATGCAGTGACGAAAGACTTCGTCTCAAGACAAGTAACCATCCTCCACTTAGCAATCGATATTGTGAAAGAAATGATAGAGGATGAGGAGAAGAGAATCAGAGGTTTAATTAACCCACCGTATGTGAAAGTGGGCAAGTTGAAAGAAGCCATAGTTTATGTGACGAGTGTAAGATGTTTTTTAGAAGACATTGTAGAATGGACAGATTGGTCTTTTGTGAAGTGGGGCTTAGACAAGCTTAAGAAAGCGGAAGAAGTAATGAAGAATGTGCTGACCGAAGAGGTCAAGAAGATCAAAGAAAAGTGGTCAACGGAAAGAAAAGAAGAAGAAAATAGAAAGAAAAAGGAAGAACTAGAGAAACTAAACGCTAACTGGATGAAAATCCAACAGAAGTTCCGAGCCATGGGTCACCCGGACTGGATACCGGAAACAGAAAAGAAGAAGAAAGGAATGATGGAAAAAAATAGGAGGATGGTGGAAGAAGTTAAGGAGTTAGATGAAGAAGAAGAAGAAGAAGAAACCCAAAGGCCCTTTTCAGGGCCACTCATAGGTCTCGAAAAGAGAATGACTTTCGATTGCCTACCCCTTTTTTTAAAAAAATTTTAAAAAAAAACAAAAAATCCCATGTTCAATTTCCCTTGACGCTATACAGTCCCACCCTGTTTAAATTCCTTTTGACGCTATACAGTCCCCTATTCCCATGTTCAATTCCTCTTGAGGCTATATCGTCCCACGATTTTTCTCCATGTTAAATTCCCTTGAGGCTATATCGTCCCATGATTTTTCTCCATGTTAAATTCCCTTGAGGCTATATCGTCCCATGATTTTTCTCCATGTTAATTTCCCTTGAGGCTATACGTTCCCACGATTTTTCTCCATGGTAAATTTCCATTGAGGCTCTACGTTCCTAGGGGTGTCTGTAATGTTAATTCCCATTGAGGCTACTGTATCCCACATTACTACTCATGTGTGAAGAGAGATTTTCAAGGTTATTATGGCATTACTAGTCGAGGTATTTAGGGTGTGCTTCCTACATTATGTTATTTATAAGTTTTTAGATATTGCCTCTTTAAGTTATTTGTTTATTAATGTTTTTAGAGACTGAATGTTATTTATACTTTATTTAGCAAGAGACCGGACTCCTAGCCGTTGAGAACATCTAGGACCAGAGTGCAAGCTGATTACTCGGTTCGTTAAGGATATCTAGGACATTCGATTTTGCGGTTTCCTTAGGTTTTGATAGTTGGCCATTGTGAAACACGATCTTGACATAACACAACAATAGCCACCTAATGATCATAGTGAAACATACACTTGACATCATAACACCACAATAGCCAACTAATGACCACAGTGAAACATACTATTGATATCATAACACCACAATGGCCAACTAATAACCACAATTCTGAGAATTTAGCAACAAATATAGAAATGCAGTGTTTTATTGGGGGGGGGGGGGGTCAACAACTCTTTTAAATGCATTATTGCTGAAGCAGCCAGCCCAGTATGATCTATGTGGGTATTGAACCCATTATGTGACAAGATGGCCGCTATCGCTTAACCCTCATGAAGCAGCTGTTCCGTTTTTTAGTGCCGTTTTCATGATATTTGTGCTTGTTGCACGTCTTCATCTACGTTATTGTGTTCATTATGTATTGGCTGTTAAATTCGTATGTTTTTCTTCATCTCCTTTTTCGGAAATGATAACAATTAGACTTTTTCTTAGCTGTCTTGCTCCACTGTTTTTGAACAAACCGCCATCACGTGATACACTCCAGTCAACCCGTTTATGCTACGATGGACCCTCATTCATTGCTTTAAATGATCACTCCTTGGCTCTCCACACTACATTGTCCTCTAGACTAAACGAATTGGGACTACATTCATCATTACCGAAATGTAAACAGAAGCGGAAAAAGAAACGTTGTTTCAAAGCTGACCGGCGTAAAACAATTTTAAACAAAATTCGACCGTTAATTTTGATAACCTCATTCAAATCCCTATTAATTCGTCAACCTTTGTGTCAGCTATCCAAGAGATACCTCTGCATATTGCATTATTCAATGCCCAGTCAGCAGGACCACCGGAAAAGCGCACAGAAATAGTTAATTGTATCAACGACCAGAATATCGACGTCTTTTTCCTGACAGAAACATGGCTAAAATCATCAGGCGATACGCCCCAGTTTGCGGATCTAACACCCACTGGTTACTCCATCAAGTCGTTCCCCCGTAATTCTCGCTGAGGTGGAATAGTTGTCATCACAAAGAACCCCATGATCAAACGTCTTAACCACACCACAACATTCAGTTTCGACCACACATCGTTTGAACTAGTCCAAACCACACTCACACTGGAGCAAAGGTCAGTCCATTTTTTTTCTGCCTATACCGCCCTCCTCCTAGTCGAAAAAACAAGCTGGCTGACTCTCTCTTTTTGGCAGTTTCCGAATCTCCTGGACTATGGAAATTCGATAGGTGATAACCTGATTATTCTTGGAGATTTCAACTTTCACTTTGACTGTCCCGGAAACCCAAACACATCAAAACTCATAGATTCCATTAATGTTTTCAACCTCAAACAGCAGTTAACCAACCCACCCAAGCAGTGAAGTGGGGCACTATAGGGTCTATGGGAATTAGCATTACAGACCCCCGCCCGGGCCTGTATAGGGTCTATGTAAATTTAACATGGAGAAAAACCCTGGGCCTGTATAGGGTCTAGGGGAATTAGCATTACAGACATTCTTGGGCCGGTATAGGGTCTATGTAAATTTAACATCAACCACCCTGGGCCTGTATAGGGTCTATGTAAATTTAACATGGACAAAAAACCCCTGGGTCCGTATAGGGTCTATGTAAAATTGAAACAGGGAGGGGTTTCTATTTTTTAAAAAAAAAAAAAAAAAAAGGGTAGGCAATTGAAAGTCAATCTCTTTTCGAGACCTATGAGTGGCCCTGAAAAGGGCCTTTGGTTTCGTCATCATCTTCTTCTTCTTTTATTTCCTCCACTTCTGTAGCCATCTTCTAACTTTTGCCATTATTCCTGTCTTCTTCTTCTTTATTTCTGATTCAGGCATCCAGTCAGGATGACCTATCGCTCAGAATTTCTCCTGTATTCGTATCCAGTTATTGTTGAGTTTCTCAAAGCTTTCTTTTCTCTTTCTATTTTCTTCTTCTTTTCTTTCCTTAGTCCACTTTTCTTTGATGTTCTTTACCTCTTCCGTCATCACTTTCCTCATTACTTCTTCCGTTTTTGTCAGCTGGTCCAACCCCCATTTTACGTATCGCCACTCCGTCCAATTCAATATCTTTTCTAAGAAGCACCTGACTTCGATGTCATTTTCAAGTGCTTCCTTTAAACTTCCCACTCTTACATAAGGCGGGTCAATCAATCCTCTCAGTCTCTTTTCCTCTTCTTCCATCATTCCTGTTACTATCTCCTTTGCTTCCTTCAATTTATTAAAACAGTCAAGACACTTTTCTAATTTGAATTCTTTCTCTATCTTTTCCATGACAAACGTAACATCTACTATCCAATAATAAATGCCTACCAAATGATTCAGTAACGCTGTTGCTACCACCATTTTCTTTGTCTTTATTCCGTGGAATGGGTTCTAATGGCTAAAACTGTTAGCTTTATAGTTAAAGCGCGGACGTGATGGAAAACATCCCCCTAAAACAAAATTGATATTACCGAGATCATAACCAAACAACGCGCGGACGTGAAGGAAAACATCCCCTACTTTTCTCATTTCATATGATCTACTATCCACATACGTGAAGCATCAATAAACTAACCCCTAATCTACTATTTACACACGCAAAGCATTAAAATTAAACCCAAATCTACTATCCACACAAACCTACGTCAGCGCTTACAAACACACACACACACACAAGAAAAAAAGAGTCAGTGTTTCTATTCATACTACTCTACCTACACACATTGGCAAATCGATTGTTATTTCTTTTCTAAAGGTTTGGGTAGCCCTGAAAAGGGCTGTTTGTTTTTGAACTCCAGTGACACCTGGTTAATGATGGCACCTTCCAGGCCTCGCACCACACACACATCTTCTTCGCCAGTCTCCTTTTACCTTTTTTCTAGGGAGTGCAGAGGCGGGATAAGTGGCTTCAGCACCCCAATCCTCTGTCTCTGGTATCTTGTAAGCCATCCTCTCTCCTATTTTCTTTTCCACCTCTTCCCTCAGTCTTCTCTCCTCCTCTTCCTTCTTTATTCTTTCCTCTTCTACTATGGCCTCCGCGGCCAATTCATTTAACAGGCGCCTGACATATTCCAGATGTATCTGGAGTTCAAGAAGTTTGCTTATTCTGGTATTAATTGTCTTGTTAACGAATGAACAGGGTAGCTAGAGTGCCAAGCGAGTTTCAATTTATACTGAAAGCGCGGACGTGAAGGAAAACATCCCCCTAAAACAAAAATGATCGTACCTAGATCATGACCAAACAAACGCGCGGACCTAAAAGAAACACTCACTCACTTTTTATACTGCCCATCACTATTCTAAAAAAAATTTCATTAATCACTTCAATATACTATTCACATACGCAAAGCAATCCAATCGAACCCCAAATCTACTCTCCCCACACCTCAAACAGCAAAAAACATGATCTTAATCTACTATCCACACAAACGTACGTGAGCACTTACAAACACACAATCATATACACAAACACATACACTCACACTATAAAAAAGAGTCAGTGTTTATATTCACACTACTCTACCTACACACATTGGCAAATCGATTGTTATTTCTTTTCTAGAGCTTTGGGGTAGCCCTGAAAAGGGCTGTTTTGTTTTTTTTTTTTGTTTGCTATGGCAATCTTTTAGTTTCTAAGAATGCAACGTCCTCTGAGGATAGACTTTCTGACGATAGGTCTGCTTCTTCGGAAAGAGAAGAAGAACTCTTTGGTGTCGATACGACAATCGACAAAACCTCTGTCAGGTTCAGGTTGCTGCTGCTGCTGCTGCTGCTGCCGTTGTTGCTGTTGCTGCTGTCTCTGAAGTCTGTACTTCTCTGTCCATTCTTCTTTCTCCCTGTTCACTTCTTCTCTGAAGAGCTCTTCTATCAGGTCTTCAGTGACTTTTAACATTCTCACATTCTCTATCTCTTCTGGCTTCGGTATCAGACTGTGTCTGACCCTATGCAAATTCACGTAGGCTTCGTTTAGCTTAGCTAGTTTGGAGCACATCTTCGTAGGAGGATGAGTCGACAATCGATGGTTAGACTGGAAACTACCCCGGTTCTTAAAGTCAAAGCGCGGACGTGAAGGAAAACATCCCTCTACGGTTTTCGAGCCGGAACGTTCAATGAGTGTCATGAGAGGGATAGTAAGAAGTCAAAGAGCTTGAATCAAAATTCTTATAGCCAAACAAACCACAAAGACATTTTTTTCAAAACACAACATTTTTTTATTCAAAATCACTTAACACTAACAAACAACTCTAACATTTTTAACCATAATCCAACAATATAACATCAAACATTTTTTTCAAATCTCAAACATTTTTTTCAACTCACACATTATTTTGGACAGAGTTGACAACGTTGTGAATGAAATTGTGATTTCCACTGTTGGAAGTCATTAGGCCATTGTTGGACACTACGTTTCCTAGCTTGAGACAAAAGATAAGCATAATGGTCACAAAACCATCGATCTACTTTCACATCGTTTCTAGAAGAAGAACGAGGATCAAAATGAGTCACTAAATGTTCTAAGGAATAGCCCAGGCTGCGATGATGCAGAAAATACACGCAATATTGTCCACACACCAAGGAATCTGTGCCTTGTAATTTCGCATTATTGAATCGGGTGGTCTGAGCATTTCTTCTCATAAAGTCGATGATATCGTCTTCCAAAGGAGTCAATCCATACGAATCGAAATGTTCCACACATCCTTCTTGAGGAAAGTAGACGGCTACCCAGTGGGTTCCTGGGAGATGACTTTCGTCCGTGTTGATCACATAAGATAGATGGTCTTGAGGTTTGCGATGAGGAGTTCATCTTTAGCACAGACGACAGGATTCCAAGAAGCCGTATACGAACTGTGGTTCAAAAGGTAATAAAGCTCCCAGGTATCCATTTGTGTGTTGTTTTTTTCTTCACAGGTAATGATAAGTGATCAATTCGATCCTGACTTTTTGCTTGAAAATATCTGACAAGTAAAAGGCGTTTGGCTCCGACTTCTTATTCTGGTCCAAGAGAGATTCGATGCGACGGCACTCCAGAGACGTTAATGGAGGAGAAGAATGTTTATCCAAGTCTTTATACCACTCATTCAACACGAATTCTATCTCGATGACACCCCAAGCTTTGTCCAGATATTCGTCCAATTTTTCTTCTTGGCTCAACATCAGACATTTGTCGTGTTGAATTTGACTAGGATGATCGTTGTGACATCCATAGCACTCTTCCGTGATCAATTCTTTCATTACATCTGTCAGGAATGTAGCAAAACAGGAGACTAAATGGGCTTCTTGTTCTGGCCATGTCGACTTCATCATGATAACTTCTTCGTCTTGGGATTCTTCTTCTTCTTCCACAGTCTCCTCACATTCCATGTCTAAAGTTTCTCCACTAGATAAAGAGGGATAACAGTCTTCCATAGCTTCTAATAATCTAGAATGACTTCTCTCAAACTGTTGATTTCTATCGTATTGTCAAATTCTGCATACAGGAGGACGTTCACTGTGTCAGGTAGAGGATTAATAAACTGAAGTTCCACACGAATCTGGCCGGATTTTATAGGGTGGAAATGCCCCTCGTCGCTGCCTTGGTCTGGAGTGAAATCGAAAGCCCACAAAGCGTAGCCTCCTACATCATCCTCGTACGTAATACCGTGACTGGCGTTGGTTCCTAACTGTCCGGTAGCTTCGTACAGGGACAAGTACGATCTCAAATAATTCCTGTCCCCGAACTCAGGCTCAAAAGGTCGGGTACACAAGGTCTTGCCGTCGCGACTGACTTCGATCTTGGACACATTGTAATGATGAAACTCAAAAGGATTTTCCTGGTAGAGTCTGTTGAAGGCTGAATTCTTGACCATACCAACGATCAAACGTTTGGGTAACTGTCCTTGGAATAGATGATCTTCGATCATGGATCGCTGTCCGGCAGGAATGGTGAACGTTTTCACTTCCACTCTTCGTATCGGATACTTGGCAGTCGTTCTGCTCAACGTCTGACTGACATCGTTTCCCACTTTAGGTAACACTTCCACACGACGCACGTAGAGTCTGGCTTCTTGGATGATGGTTTTGTAAGTGGAACCATCAGCAGCCATCAAATGGAAAGCGGCACTGCTGCGATTCAGTCTCAAGCGGATATCCACCCCGTTCAGCAAATACTTTTCTTGTAACCACATGTCTAGATGCAATCGATCCATCAGTTCTAAACTACGATTTAGATGAATTTTCGTTCGTTGTTCTACAAATCCCGTTGTATTTTGAGCATCCCCAGCAACTGTAATGCTGTTGAACTTAGTCGCTTTGTCAGGTTTCCATACCACGCAAGCATCCAGATGAGTGTTCTTGGCTTCTTTTCCGTACGTCAAGAGATTTTCCAGGTACGCTCGATAAGGGTAAGTATCCATGCTGATGCTGACCAGTTTGTTATTCAAGTACAAGTCCACTTCGCTAAACAAAGAATGCATGAAATTATTGACGGGAGCTACTACATCATCATTGTCTATGTTAGCGTTGGGTGGTTCGATCACTTTCACTTTCAAATACAGGTAACTGCTTTTCAGATCGATGTAATCTTCGGGTTGTCCTTTGATTTCAAACTCGATGGGAGCGGAATCCGTCAAAGAGGAGACAGGGTGAAATTCCACCCATTGGGATTCTTGCATGGTCATCATAGTGGGTGGCATGGCAAACAGATCCACTTCCGACTTGGAACAGGCGCAAGACTCTCGGTGCATCATTTTTTTCTCTTTCTCAATAATCGAAAACGTCTAAGTCTCGAACGGTTCTTCTTTTCTTTGCCTTTCTAGCCTTAGACGTGTGAAGTCTGGTGAAAGGGTGTTTTCTTCGTCGTCTCTTTCTGCCTTGTCCTTGCTGAATGCTTGACTCGGTAGCGTGCAGGGCATTTATAGGTGTGTCTCGTCGGCCCAAAAGGTCTTTACCCGTTTGCAGCAAGACATTTTTGCCTGCCCTCATGAAGGCTTCTTTAGGGTTTTGTTTGTCGATGATGACATTTTGGAGAAATTCTTAGCCTTATGTCAGTGCCGCATCTTTCAAGGCGTGCAATCCTCGTGTCACCATCGGTTTCAACACCGGGGCCACCGAACGAAAGGCCGATTTTAACATATCTCCTAAATCGTGTCCTCGCTGTCGAGCAACCCCTCGGTACACTGGATACATGACTTACGAGTCGTGAGAGAATCGTTTTCGAAAATGGAGTTTCACCGTGACTTTTCCTTTGGTGAATGGAATATTTTGTCCCAGATCTCCTTTTATAGCAATGTTGACCGTGTCCAAATACGACTTGCTGACAGGCAAATAGTGAGGATGTACAAATTCTCGGTGAACGTGGTGTTTCCACCTTCCTCGTCAGCGTTCGTGGCAGAATCCACTTTGAAAGGAATGACACGCAGTAACGGCACAGAGGTGTGTCCCACCACGTTATACTCCACCACATCGGAGTACACAAACATCAAATTCAGTCCTTGGTTCAGTTCTACCGGGGCACGAAATAACTTGTTAAAAGACTCGTTGTCGTAAATGACTGGTAATTACTTTTTCTTGAGCATGGCCATTCTCATGTCCATGTCTCCGCCCAACATGTCAAACAATTCAGGACAAAATAAAATGGACACGATTGTACTCCCGTTAAATTTCATCAAGAAGCGACGAGCTGCTTTGTGGTATTCCATGGTGACACTTTTTTTGACACTTTCCAAAGCTTTCAGAAACACGACATTAAACCTGGAGGTTATGGTGCTCACCAAATGTTGACCACTAAAATAATAGCCTGGAGGAATGAACAAGTGATAGATGGTCGACTTTTGAGTTTTTGTGCCAGGGGTTTTCTTATCATATTTGACATGGGTATCCAAGTACTGTTGCATTGGCTTGTCATGAACTTCATCAAAAAATTTTGATTGGGAATGACATTGAGGACTTGAGTCGGGTGAATGATTTCTACTAAAGCCACTTCCCAATGGGCTTCGTGATCTAATGGGATGGTCTGAGGTAACTTGGCCGTGTAACAGCATAACGTGTTCTTGGGAAACACCTCCATGGAACTGTCACTGGGTAAGGTTAAGTAAAATTGGTTTTGGTGACTCATAATTCCAGAGTTCTGTGGCTGTCGGAGAACCCCTGGACGTCAGAGGCGTGTCTCCGTTCCAAATGGGGTTGTTGTTGTTGTTATTGGAGTGGTGACTGGCACTGGCACTGGACACAAGGCTGCCGTTCGAGGAGAATTTCAGGGAGGGATTGGGAAGCAGATAACCGATGCAACTGCTCAATAAAATGGTCCACAATTGTTTGTCTCCTTGTTGCAAACTCAAATTGGCGATGGCTGCCCCGGTGACACAATACACCACGAAGATTTGGCAGAAAAAGACGATTTGCGTTTTAGGCACTCGTTCTCCGCACCACACCCACAAAGGTTGTTTTTGTAAATCTTGCAGAGAAGAACTGGGTGAAGGAGTGGTCGACGTAGCTGCGTCTGTGTGAAAGGGCATGATGGTCACTTCTTTTTATAGTCGATGACTTGCGAAGCGTCGATCCAAGAATCAAAACTGGGTGGATATCCTTTCCAACGTACTTTGACTTCTTTGACACGTCGTTTGCCCACTTTACGGGTTCTGCGTTCGAGAATGCTTTCGATGTCGTACACGTCTTCTTTTTTGGTGACACGTTGTAACTCGGGCAAGTAAAACGTTCTTTGAGTACTTCTCCGTTCATGTCTTCCAATTTATAGACGGCAGGATGACGGCCATGCACTCGTCCAGTGACACGAAACAATTCGGTCGTCCAGTTAGGTAAGTAACCTTTGTCGAAAGTGCGTTTGGTTTTGCCAATGCGCACCCAATCTCCTACGGTCAACTCTCCACTTTTCTTGGGGACAGCCCTCGTCGGGGACGTACCAAACAGGCGCTCAAACACCAGTACTTCGTTGTCGGGAGTCACTTCTTGCGGGGCACGTCCGATGCTTCGATGGTAAAATTGGTTGTACGCTTGCACCAGGTGCGGTAAGATGTCGATGTACTTCAGAGTGTGGTGATGCGTAAAATATTTCCACATGCGTTCTTTCAAAGTGCGTTGAAAACGTTCCACGATGCTGGCTTTGGTTTCGGGATTCTCGGTGGTAAAAAAATGAATGTCACGTTTCTTTAATTCTTTTTGGAAAGCTTGGTTCAGAAATTCGGTGCCTTTGTCCGTTTGCCATCGAAGAGGGTGACGACCGCTTTGTTTCAACACTCGTTGCAGGGCTCGCACTAACTCGCTGCTCGATTTGGAAGTCAAGGGTACGACCCAGGCAAATTTGGAAAAGACGTCGATGACACAAAACAAATATTTGTAGCCACGATTGTAGCTGGCCAAATGAGAGACATCGGCTAAATCGGCTTGCCATTGATGATCGATGCCTTCCACTCGGGTGCGACTTCTGGAAAACTTGCGTCGAATGGGTTTGTGTAAAGTGTAGGTAGCTTGTTCTTGTAACCATCGTTGCACTTGAGGTAAACGGAGACTTTTCAGTCGAGTTTTGGCAGCACGATACAATTTTTGAACTCCTGCGTAACCTGCAGGATGGGAGGGATCGTAGTAAATGCTGGCAAAGACTTTATCCATTTTTTGTGTTTGTTTGTGTGTTAATAAGTCACCCACTCTTCGGTGATGCTACTTTGGGTGGGACGAAAAGGTGGTTTGGAAACGGATTTACGTGTCCGATGGGCTACGGGAGTAGAAGTCGAAGGTAGTAGTGGTGGAGGTGGCAATGGAATGGCTTTGGTCTCCTTTTCTTTTTTTCACTTCTGGTTTCCCTTCTTTCTTTTTCACTTCTGTCGAAGGAGGAGTGGACATCATCTCTTTAACCCAAGCTTTCATTTCTTCTCGTTGGGGTGTGGGGGACGGGGTCAACAAGGATGCTGCAATCTTACTTGAAATGTGAGCTACTGACAGTGTTTGAAACACTTCTCGCATCTCTTCTTCCTCAGATCTTCGTGGGGTAGCATCTCTAGTGACCCCTGGGGATGGTAGTAGTGGTGGTGGTGGTGGTAGTGATGATGGTGCTGGACTTTTCATCAAGGTCTTAAAATCTTTCAGAGTGGGTAGAGCTGTTTCGTCTAAAGCTTTCTGGTGAAAGAGTTGCAGTCGTTGCAAGAGTTGACCGTACTTTTGCAATTTTTCTGTTTCGGACAAATCTTGGCGATCCATCAAGGACTGCAATTCGTGTTGTAATTGGGACATCTCGCTCAAATTGGGATTGGGAGGTAAATGCGGGGTGCGTTGTTCTTGCCACCGATGGTATTCCATCCATCGTTTGTAAGGCACTAAAGCTAGTTTTCCTCCTTCCATGGGGTTGTCAGGGGTCGATTCTGAGATCTTGGGACTTCAGAGGGCCTTTTTATCTTGCTCCCACCAGTCCTCCCAACATGGTTCCTAAGACTCCTTTCAGCAATGGGCCTAACAAGAGGGGTAAAATACCTCCACGTTGGACCAACATCTTCTTCTTTTGACGAATGGGAATTTTCTTTTGAACCATTTGGCGAAGAACGTGACGATGTTTGCCTAAGCATTGTTTCTGGTGTTTGGACAAAGGGATCGTGCCTTTCAAGACGTTCAAACAACATTCGCACACGGTATCGATGACCTCTTTGGAAGCCGATTGAATGAGTTTTTTTTTCGTAGGGGTGGAGAAGCTTTGGACAGGACAGATAACATGTCCCCATGTTTGACTAAACGAGGAGGCAGTCCTTTCCTTTCTTTCCTTCGGGATGTTTGGAAGAGGGATGTTTTCTGGAGGGTGACATCTTCGGGAGCACCAAAAACACTGATACCCTACTTGGTTACACACCTTTTTTATACTGGAACGCGTCGCCACTGATTGTCTTTACGTCGTATCAACTTGAGGACAGGCATGACACGTCGTGCAGGGGTACGTAACGGACTAAATCGAGCCAGTTCTTGCTTGGACAAATCCAGTAAACTTTGCAACATGCCCGATCTTTCTTGGACTTTGATTTTGGGAGCAGGTACTTTGTGAGCAGCAGCCACTGTCACTAAATTGGAGGGTCCTGCCACTGGGGAAGTTCTTGGGGTCATCAACGGAGAAGTTCTTGGTGTGATCAACGTCTCCAAGTACTCTTCAGTTCTTGGTGTCATCAACGGGGAAGTGGATGAACGTGAGGCTGCCGGAGACGCAGTCACCGCCGTGGCCGGTCGTGGTTTGCGAGTGTAAGGTTGCGTCCTGGCCGAAGTGCCTCTCTTGCGACTACTTTTTTGTGGACTTTTCTTTTTCTGGGGACTTTTTCTCTGTTTCTTTTTCTGGGGGCTTCTTTTCTTTTTCCGGGGTAGTGTTTGATAAGAGGAGGGTCCCGCCACTGGAGAAGTTCTCCTTGGGGACCTGGTCTTTTTCTTCTTGGGGCTTCGTTTGACTTTTTTCTTGGGGAGAAGTTTGGGGGCATTAGGATCCCATCTTAAGAGAGAGCGAATGATGACCCCTCCTAGAGTACCGCTCCCTCCAGGTTTCAAAATGATTTGTTTTTTGGTTTGAGTGTCGATGCGGGGATCGGCCAGTTGGGTCAAAGCGACTTTGTTTCGATCAAAAAAGCGTTTGGTTTGATGAGGAATCTGAATGATTCCTTGGAGTAAATGACGTACCGTCACCGTGAACCATCGTAAGACTTCTTTGAGACTAGCTTCTAAGACACGAGCTCGTATTTGTGGATTTTTTTTCTCGACTGATGCCATACAAGGCACGAATCAATTTGACGGGAAGATGCGACTGAAGGGACGTCATGTTCAAAATGTGTGTGAGACAGACGAAAAGGGTCTGAGGTTTATATAGAAATTAAGTCGAGGACGGAGACGTGTACAGGACAGGCCCTCCGTCTTGGCACCAGTGGTGAAACAAGTGGGTACGAAATCGCAAATCATCGGGGGTCGTAGGTTTCAAATCGACGAGTAAATTGGCGTGTAGAGTTTGAGTGGCATCGTCGTACGCCTGAGTCAGCCAAGGCGTTCCGAACTGTTTGGCTAAGACTTGCACTTGCGATTTATCTCGAGGGCTTTTAAACAAGACCACGTAATGCGCATTGAGACTGATGGTGCGATGGGCTTTACTTTGTTGAAACAAATTTTGGGTGATGTAAACGACACTGGCATTACGGTGATGCCCTTTGCGCGTGAACCACTGTTTAATTTCTTCTTCGTCTTCTCCTAACATGTCGTCGAAAATGACCAAATGGGTTTGACGGGAGTCAGAGACGATGCCGTCGTCTTCTTTAGGAATGCCTTCCACAAACACGATGGAATCGCCTTGACTTTCTCGCAAGAGACTGTACGCCGATTGCCACTCTTTGTAACACCACACGATCCGCTGAGGTAGTCGATCGATCAAATGATGTTTATGTTCGATCAAACGTTTGACGAATTCGGTTTTGCCTGAACCGTTAGGTCCAGCAATGACCATGTTAAAGGGATGGCGAAGATACAAAGCCTCCCAACTGGCACGATCTAAGTGTTCGTCGATGACTTTGACAGTGGAGGAAGAGGGAGCAGAGACAGCAGAAGTAGCCATAGTGTCAGGAATGTCACTTGTGACACGAAAACAAACAAGACGAGAGTTTATATACTTTTTTTCAGAACACGTTTATTGAATGTTTTAAACATGAATACGAAAGACAAAAATATATAAAAGCCAAAGGCTTAAGTACAACGACAAAAGGCAAATGAAAATCATTAACGTGGAATAAACACAAGTGTCTGTACAACATGTTTTGGGTAAAGTTCTGACCAGTTCTATAGGGGGTAAGGTCATACAAGTGTCCTCCCGAAAGGGTCTTTCAGGCCTGTCCACGACAGTCCTGTCCTGGGTGACGGGTTCTTCTGGCACCGTCACTAACACAGGTTGAAAAGTAACTTTCTTCTTTGGACGTTGAAAGGAAGGATCACAACTCTCGAGCATACTGGGCCACCTCTTGGGTCCAAGCCTCAAAATCCCATTTTTTCCAGGCACGGACATCTGTCCAATGGGGATGTAAGTCACAAGCTACACACACATCGTCATACACGTCTTGGGTAGCTAAAAGTTGACGAATCTTTTTTTCCCGTAGAGGTCGAGAAGTATCCAGACGAAAACGTAAGGCTTTGAGCAAAAGGAGTCTCTCGTGAACATTTAAAGGCACCACTTTCATGTTGAATGGGGTGTTAAATACTGTTCGTAAAGAGTCCACAAGGAATCGGCTGGTAAACGAAATCCGAGAACACAAGTCACTAAGACACACACCACTTGCCGACCCAAATTGAATGGATACAGTTCTTGTAATAATTGATGGTAATGATCCACGGTTTGAATATGGTCATTGAGTTCCTTCCACGGAATCTGTTCAATTACATACAACATAAGTCGTGGCATGGCAGCCTGTTTTTATAGTCTATTTGTTTCGGAAACAATACACATACCTTCTAGCCAGAGATCTTCGTTCTCCAGTGGGGAATCTAAATCTTGCATACTGTAACCTAAACTTCAGAGTTTGTTTAGGAGTTTCCTCTTCCACTAAGTAGATTCCACGTAAAATATGTTGGTAATCCTTTAACTTGTCTTCCTCAATGCGTTGCACTAGGCGAATCTCGAAGTAACCAAAATGATCAACACGTGGATCATCGGGGCCCTGGAAGTATTGAACAAGGTCTGACCACTGAAACAATTTCTGACGAATCAGTTCTCTTATACCATTGAGGTACCAGTGGTTCAAACACCGGTGACGTAACGGATGCAACTGTTCTTTACGTTTGACTTGTATTTTGACCTGCTCTCGGTAAATTCTTTCTCTCAACTCCTCAGGCAAGCCCAAAATGTTCTCTTGTAAAGTATCCATGAATAGGTCAGTCCGTATAATTCACAATCTTCTCCTAGAGCAAAAGTAATCCACATAGTGAGTAATTTCTGACCACTGCCATGCAGGGTAACGTTCAAGAATGTCATTGAACTCTTTTGATGTAAGCGGTCTAGAGTAATATAATAGGACGAATGCACGCTTGACCCAAAGAAATCTAACACACTGGTTGACTTTTTTCACTTTCTTCTTGTGAATTTCTCGGCACAAAAGTTCTACAGTGACCCATTGAGATTTCACTCTGGCAAGTCCCTGCCAAACTTCTTTGTAAATCTTCTCTTGCAGTTCTTTAGGTAATGATTCAATATCGTTTTTGAAATAAAGTTTAAATACTGGTCTCGGTGATGTCCAACATTTGACTCCTAGCCAATCTGGTTTCTTCTTCTTCGTCAACGACATGGTAAGTTACTTCAATGTCTTGGTCCCACTAAGGGTAAGTAATGACAATTCGTTGACCAACGAGCATGTTCTAGGTAGGCCGAATCTTGTGGTTCCCAGTGGTGAAGTGACACACCGCAACTGAAGCACTTGACTTTATCTCCTTCGCCCAAGTAGAACAATCCGGCTCTGGCTAATTCTTCGGGGGTCGGTCCTCCCAGATACTTAGGCCATTTTCCTTTGAACGATTGAAGACGATTTTCAAAGTCGCAGTATTCCGACAAACGCACAGGAAACGAATATTCGTCTTTCACAGGTTCGTTTAGATGAAGGTTGGGTGACATGGACAGGAGTTTGCTCAGGGCTGGATGACATCCGTAGGGGGGTAGACGTGAAGGTGAACATTCACCTTTAAAACGAAACCCAGTAAAGTGTCCAAGAGGACGAGCGGCATCGCTTTCGCATGTCTCAGGTTTGGCACACACAGCATCACTTTCCATGATAGGGGCAGTGAAAACAAAGTTCCCATGATGCTTTACGGCATCGCTAAGGTCACAGCGTACAGCATCGTCCAATCGCAAGGCTCACAATCGCATTCCACTTCCGAAGCCCCACACTTCAATTGTGTCTGTCTGAACTTGTTGTGTGTTTCTCTGAAAGTATTCATCTTGTTCGCTCGGTCTTGGTAGGTAGTCACAATTGACTATCGATCTTGACCATAGTCCCTTTTTAAACTAGTCGCAATGCATTCTCAAGCTTGTACATCGTTCCTTTTTTATGCTTTTTATGTCTAGTTTTGGAAGGTACCGTCTCTAATGTGCCGTCATCATTGTACCGTAGTGTGATGGGTGGAAAGGCCATAGAAAGGTAAGGACAGTGCGGAGACCATCGAGTATGTTCCAGAATAGCTGAATCTTTGTAGATACATAGATCCATTCGTAACTTCAGTCCGCAAGCGAAATACTGTACGTCGTATCACAATCCTGACTCGGGTCCCAAGTAGACAAATCCTGTTCTAGCTAAAACAGGCGAAGAAGGTAATCCTTCCCTATCCGTAGGCCATTTCTGAAACGTGTCCAATCGACGGGCACAATCACAATAGTCAGGTAAGAAGACTGGAAAATGGTAGGGTTTGAACTTGGAGTTCTCATCGGGTTTCTCACTCGATTCCTGCTGTGGCGAAGTCATGCTTCTGGTGGGTGACTATCCTCTTACAACCAATATTTTATACCAACGTGTCCATACGGTAAGGTGAAATGAATGGGAAGTCGTACTCGCTTCTGGTACACGATTTGATAGACTTTTTCCAAGGGTCGACTGACGATGTGGTGAGTGGGTAAACGTACAATCTTGTTCGGTTGATAGGTGGTCACTTTAAAGTGTTGTTCTTTTCCAGACTGCAAGGCTTCTTTCAATACCTCAAAGTTGACCACTCGACTGGTACGATAATTCAGAGTCAATCCTTTCACTTTACACGTCGTGTGCACTTCTCCTTGTTTGTCCCGGTATTCGTAGCCGTAATTTTTTGGACCGCCACTGGCGAAACTTAGAATCTTGTCGTAGGGATGCTCGTCTGTCCAGGCTCCGAAACGATCTCCTTCGATGTCAGCGTGATGTTGACTCGGGTGATGGATGTAAATGCAACTATCCGTGTCAAAGTACAGGACACGTTCCCCTAACAGTTCTAAAGCTTCGTACAATTTTAAGCGAGCATGGGCTGTCACGTAAGCCGCAATGATGACATTTCCAAAGGGGTCGTCTTGTACAAAGTCCAGATCTTCTTTGTAATTGACTAAGATCAAGTCCTCACGAACGACGTCCACGTGTTTCATGTATTTGGTTTTGTCGTGAATCATCTGGAAGTAGCGGGAAGGTTCTGTCAAATATTCCGTCTTGGGTAAACACGGTCGTTGTGCCATTTTACCCCACAAGCAATTTAACATCACTTTGGCAAACGATCGCCTGCCTTCGTTTTTCTCGATGTGATCTAAAGTGATGCCTTCTTGTTCATAGTATTTCTCTTTCAATTTTATTTGGTCTTCGGGAGTGTGACACCAGGACGGATAGCCGCTGGCTTCTTGCTTCAGTTTCAAAAAGGCATCCACGTAGTCAGCGAAAATGCCTTTCTGAGTGGAGTCACCCTTGTGATATTGTTGTGTCTTGGGAAAGAGAAAAATTTCGTACACTTCTAACAGTTGGTATCCCATGTCCAGAGCTTTGAACAATTCTACGCTGACCCAGGTTCCGTCAAGGCCCGTTCTTCCTGGGTGTGCTGACAAGGTTGGTCTTGGTTGCACGTTTCGGCACAAGTACGGCACAAAGGAAACATCAGTTTGCCTTGGCAATGGTGAGGTAACACGGGATGGTACAAGTCCGTGGGAGGCAAAACTTTGCACTTGATCAGACCTTCGTATTGTCGAATGTTTTTCAGGTCGATGTGTTCCGTGAACAATTGTGGGTGCATTACAGGAAAGCGACAATATTTGCACACGTAGGGATACAGCGAACACAGTCCAAGTATTTGATTTCTTCTCCTTTCTCTTCGTCGGCTTGGTACAACAAACAGGTGGCATTGGTCCTTCCTCCGTACAAACTATCCCTCGGGTGCAGCGGGTCCATGAACTGGTAACTTTCCACGAGGCGTTTAAACTCGGGATCGGTTTTCAAACGGTGATTTTATTCGGTTCCCACATTTCCACCACTTGGTATCCTTCTTGTTCTAACTTTAGGCGTCGCTGACAAGTGTCTTGGTACAAGTCTTCCATGGTCCGTTGTAAAAACTGATTTTTAGTGTCACGATCAGGGTAACAGACGGGACATCCGTGAAATAAGCAACCGTTAAACTCGTACACGATCTTGGGGTTTTCTAAGTCCCAGCCATCGACCGAATGCGTTCCGGTGGTCTTTTCGCCCCCTCCGTTGCGGGCATGCTGAATCCACTTGTCTTCCTTGTCGCACAAGTAATGTAACCAGCGTAGGGCTTTCACCGAGTACTGACGTTTGACATAGTGGGTCGTTTGAGGACTGATGACAGCCACGGTGTTTTCAGGCATGAATCGTTGCCGGTACACTAAGGAACACGCTTTGGCAATGGTGTAAGTTTCTTTCAAAGGATCGACCCCTCCGTGTTCCATGAACAGTTCTCGAAATTTTCCACAGCAACGCCGTAAAATGTCCACGTCGGAACGACAATACTTTAGCATTTCTTCCTGAAAGTCGAAAGGGTCTGATGCGTGAGCCTGGTACCAAGCGTAGAGAGCGTCTCGTTGTTCGGTACGCATGTTGTCAGGGTCGTAATAGTGAGCCTCAGGTAAATGGGGTAGAACGGCGTGTTGATTGGCTTCCGTATTGAAAAAGTGTGGAAAGTACCCTTTAGCCATTTCTGTCATTCCAAATGTTTTAGGCATTCGACGCAATGGCATGGCTAAGTAACTCATCGAATCTTTAAACTGCACTTGTCCCACTTGCATGAAAATGATTTTGGCTCCGTTCAAAGTCACTTTAGGACGTTCGGTGCCTTGTTCCGTATAGCATCTCAAAAGAAACTGTCCATCGTATCCGAAGAAATTGTGAGACATCACTGTGGCATGACGATGACAATCTCAGTAACGTTCGATGTCCTCTTGGCTCCACGTCTTCTCGATGGGGTCTAAGACCCATTGGGCGAAATCAGCTAGCGTGTTCGGTCCCCGAAAGATTTTTTCACGCCCTCCGGGAATCTTGCTGCAGTGAGGGCAATGACTGAAGATAGGTTCTTGAATGCACTTCTCGCACGCTCGATGAGCCACGCAGAAATTAGGAATGTGAATGCCGGTCTCTTGCATGCATTCGAAATCGAAAAAGATGAAATTGCCTTTCTTCATGTGTCCATCCTCTTTCTCTGGTGGGGGTTGGTATTTTTGCACGTAGCATTGGTGTTCCAAGTCCACGATGTGGTGACAAATGTGACATTTTTTTTCTTTCCTGAACATACGTGTGCCTTGGCATTATTGGTACGTAGGCCTTGTCCACAGGTTGGGCACAATCTCAGGAGTTGACAAGCACATTTCTGCTGTGAACCTTGCGTCTTCAGATGTTGTTGGTAACAGGCAGGGCTGACAAACGTGCGCAGACAAGCAGGACAATGCAATGATTTTTGCCCTTCGCTCAGACAGGGTGGAGAGGCCAAACATCCTGAGCATTTCAATCCGCAATGCTTGTGTTGCTCTCGATTGTTATAACCATAGTCACATTTCTTACAGTAATAACTGCATCCCAGGAATGCAGTGATACTGGTAATGATATCGAAATGGTCATCGTGTTAATAGGTCCGATTGTCGAATGTTTTCCCAGGCTCTTTTCCATTCTACCGTGTCGTCCTTGTTGGCATAGGTTCGTCCCACCACGATGGCTCGGGCTAAACACATCTGGTCTTGAGAACTGTGAATTTGGACGAGACTCTTTTTGGTGCTGCGAAGATCGTTCACCAGTAACACCTTACTGCGTCCAGTCCCTTGAGGAGGAGAGACGTGGGTCATGTCCAGTGTGGCTTTTCCATCGGTGATGTCAAAATGGTCATTAGATTGTTGCACGTGTTGAATCTTGTCCATGACTTTGGAAGCGGTCAATTCTGCAGGGGTGCTAAACTCGATCCAAACAGGGGATTTCAAACCGTCGTGTTGTATGCAGAGTCTCAAGCGGTCGTCTTCTTTGGGTTGACATTGTCGCTTGAGTGTGGTGAGTAAAGAATCCCACACCCCAGTGATGAACCCTTCTGCTTTCTCCAACGGTACTTCGGACTTGAAATCTTTAAACTTCACCGTGTATTTGTAAGACGTGGTTCTAAATTTTCTAGAGGAGCGCTTTTCGATCTCTCGAATGGAATAGTATTTTTCAGGGTTGACTAAGGGTGGTGAACTTTGTTTAGAGGGTTTGTATTCTGGTTCACTCATGTCCTCTTCAAAATCACTGGCATGAATTTGTGCCAAGACTTCAGCCCTGGTACGAGGCGATAGATCACGTTTCTGCCTCTTACTTTCTTCTTCTTTCTTCTCGAATGAATTGGATCGTTTCATCATGAAAGCAAAAAGTCAAATGACTAAAGTTTAAACACCATGGGCTACTTTATATTCATGGCAGACCAGCGTATATAAAAGGGTATGTGTCTTGTCCTTTCACTATTCATTTCACTCTCTAATCGAGCACAACGATGGAAGAGACTAGCCAAATCGAACGTTTCATCAGAGCTTTGCGAGGGGTCATTAGAAAATTCTCTTCAGACCAGCCGACGGACTACTCTCCTTCCTTTCGAGATAAAAGTGAAGATACTTGCTATATCTGTCAGAAGAAAGGGCATTGGTCTTCAGAGTGTCCAGACCGTCAAAAAGAAAAACAGGGGTTAAAAGAGACAAAAGTCAAGATACCTGTTATTATTATCAAGAAAATTTACATTGGTCTCCAGATTGCCCAAAAAAGAAACAAGAGGAGTCAGAAGAAGAGAGGGATTCGTTACAGAAAGAAGACGAGGAAGAAGAGGAGGAAGAAAGCAGACAGGTAAAGAAAAAGAAACAGGAGAAGAAAAGAAGAAGGAAAGAAAGTGAGGAGGATGAAGAGGAAAAGACTGTGACTGTGGAGAAATTGAAAAAAAACAGAGAGTAAACAATGAGATAGAAGAAGACTATGAACTTTTTAAAGTGCTATGTTGTGAATTGTGAATTTAATTGTAAATATTGATAACAGAATAAATTAGGTATAAAAAGGTAAGTGTCTTTGGGTTTTGATTTTAAAATAAGAACGTACACTCACGCACTCATACACAGACACGTACTATAGGGGTAAAATGGTTCTTTTTCTTTTTTTGAGTTATTGGCAATTAAAAGTCGATCTCTTTTCGAGAGACGTGGGTGGCCCTGAAAAGGGCCTTTTTTGGTGTAGGGGTGAGTTTAAGCAATCAACTTTAACTGCCTTAAGCCTTTGCCACGGCCAAGGCCTACTTCTGGACTGCGTACTGTTGATGATGATGATTTGGTTGAAATCACTAAGGGTGGTACGGTAGGCTTAGTCACAGGGTTGACGTGTTTAGCTCGGGAAGGTCGTATTCTCTTCGGTCGTAATAAAGAAGTCTGATACATTTGTTTCAGACTTCTTAACTCCGCTAAAATCCAACAGGACCGTGACCGTTTGATTTTCACCCTCTTGTTTCTTTGCTGCTACTTCTTCTTCTTCTTGTTTTTTTTCTTACCTCTTCTTCTTGCTGCTGTTGCTGTAGGAGAAAAGCTTGTTCCGCTTCCTTTTGTCGTTGTATAAATTTCTCCAATTCTTCTTTCTGTCTCTGTCTAAAATTCTCCACTTGCGGTAATGAAGGTGACGAAGGTTCCGGAACAAATTCTTGCTAGGTAAGAAAATCCACAAAATCCCAATTTACATCTTCTGAAAGT
The DNA here is from genome assembly GCA_028554795.2 of Sinohyriopsis cumingii. NCBI lineage: Eukaryota > Metazoa > Mollusca > Bivalvia > Unionida > Unionidae > Sinohyriopsis > Sinohyriopsis cumingii. The sequence continues at coordinate 155,523,319 of CM068824.1, forward strand.
AAGTCCGGGTTCCCTTGGGTGGTCTCCACTGCTGGTGCACCCCAATGAATCGTTTTCTGAGTTTCCGTCATGTTGAATCACTGTCGCGTAGATTGACTGCACACAGGCGCTAGCGAATCTATATAGACCACGTGACGTCACAGACTGCTCTCTTCGGATTGGATGCGGGCTGACTGAATTTTGTAACGCGTGTTTGGACTGGTCAACAAACTCAATCCGTTTCAATCCTGCCTGTACCTATAAATAAGTGCAGTTCACTGAATTGATTCACCTGTTCTCGGCGCCTCAAGATGTGGACCGATGTGCAATCTTCTACGCTTGTGTCTTCAATGATGTTCCGGACGGACATACCCATGTATGTCCGATCCAAGTGGACAGTTGTCCACAGGACAGACACCAGTCTGTGGATACGTAGGATCTACGTAGAAAGACAAGGATGCCTCAAAGGAGTCCTGATTTACGGTCCTACTGTGAGACGCAGCCTAAGGACAAGAAGAAGACCAATGCGGTGCCCTTTATGTTAATGGATACATTAACATAAACCCAAAGGTCCTTTTCAGGGCCACTTATAGGTCTCGAAAAGAGATTGACTTTCAATTGCCTAACCTTCTTTTATTTTTATTTTTTTTTAAAAATAGAAACCCCTCCCTGTTTCAATTTTACATAGACCCTATACAGACCCAGGCTTTTTTTGTCCATGTTAAATTTACATAGACCCTACACAGGCCCAGGGTGGTTAATGTTAAATTTACATAGACCCTATACCGGCCCAAGAATGTCTGTAATGCTAATTCCCCTAGACCCTATACAGGCCCAGGGTTTTTCTCCATGTTAAATTTACATAGACCCTATAGAGGCCCGGGGGTCTGTAATGCTAATTCCCATAGACCCTATAGTGCCCCACTTCACTACTCACCCATAAACATGGTCACATTTTAGATTGGGTTCTTCATAGACCTGATGATAACATTCTACGGTCCTCCCTGGTATCCCATGACCTTGCATCAGATCATCTCTGCATTATATGCCATCTTGACGTATCAGTCCCTAACCCTCCACCTTTATCTGCACATAACAACTTGCTTACCTCCTACAGCAGAACAACTCTATAACTGCCTGCGTTCATTGCTTGACAAAAATGCCCCAGCTACCAAGTGCAGAGTATCAATTCAAAAGTGTTCTCCAAGGTATAGCAGTGTTAGGGACCAGATTCGCACTGCTAAAAAAGACTGATGTAAAGCTGAGAGGCTTTGGCTTTCCACCAGACTCACTATTTATAAGCAAATCTATGAAGTCGCTAAGAAGAATGTCACAAATATAGTCCATGCACGAAATCAGCCCACTACACTATTAAGATCATGGAAAGTTCCAGCTGCAAAGAACTCTTCGAGATTACTAACAAGCTAATGTCAAGGAACAAATCTACACCACTTCCAAATACCTTCTCTCCAGTCGACCTCCCGGACACGTTTTCAAATCTCTTCCGTGACAAAGTACAAACCATTAGAGATAAGCTGGACACCATAATTTCAATTGACTCGTCGTCACCATACAGTTGGGATAGAGAATTTGAGCGGCAACCATTAGCAGCATTTGAACCTGTCTCTATGGATTTCGTACGTACAATCCTGATGAAGAGTGCACCAAAGTCATATGAACCTGATCCAATTCCAACATCACTGCTGCTTGAATACTTAGATCCAGTATTGCCTTCACTAACTGATGTTATTAATACCTCTCTCTCATCCGGGGAATTCCCATCATTTTTCAAAACTGCCATTGTAAAGCCTCTGCTGAAGAAACCAACACTAGATCATAACGATTTAAAGAACTACCGCCCAGGTTATAATCTCCCATTCATATAAAAAGTCTTAGAAAAGGTTGTTCTATCCCAGCTGGTATCTCATCTAAATTCAAACAGTCTTTTTAGCAATGTACAATTTGCATATCGCCCTTGCGACAGTACTGAGACTACTCTTCTACAAGTAGTTAATGACATTCTCTCTGTGTTGGATAACGGAAATATTACAGTCCTCACCCTCCTTGATTTGTCTGAAGCATTTGACACAATATAGCATGATATATTATTTTACCGTCTCCAGCATGTATTTGGCATTCATGATACAGCTTTATTGTGGTTCAATTCCTACTTGGTCAACAGGACACAAATTGTATCTGCAAATGGAATACACTCCAGCCCAGTTGATCTATGTTGTGGTGTTCCACAGGGGTCTATTCTTGGACCTGTTCTCTTCATTCTGTACATTCAATCGTTCTCAAGTGTCATAGATCACCATCCAATATCTCACCAGTTGTACGCTGATGACACCCAAATATACAAATCTAGCCACCCAACTGAAGTTGATGCTACCATCCAAGGTGTAGAGAGGTGCATTTTTGATGTGAAATCATGGATGACATGTAACAAGCTGCAGACGAATGATGATAAAACTGAGGACATTCTGATCACAACACAAACACTTTCTCATCCACATCCTTTACCTCAAACAATAAATAACAGCAACACCAACATTAAATTCACACAATCAGTACGAAACCTAGGTGTTACTCTGGACAGTACTCTCATATTGCACCAACGTGTCATAAACATATGCAAGGCTGCATATCTTCAGCTTGTGTGTTCATTAGTACTTTCAAGACTGGACTATTGTAACTCAGTAATGTCTGGTTCTTCTCAATATCTGCTCCAGAAACTTCAAAAAGTTCACAACATAGCTGCTCGGATCATACTTAGAGTACCACGATCAGAGCACACCTTCCCGCTGCTCTGTACCCTAAACTGGCTATCCATTCGATCCAGAATCAAACACAAAATTTGTTCTCTGTGCTACATTTCACTGTCCAACATACCTATCCGTCCTCACCCAAGTGTACACACCAGCAAGATACTTACGCTCCTCTTCTGACAATCGTATACTCGTTATTCCCACTATGAAAACAAAGTCATATAGACAGCGTTCTTTTGCATACCAGGGCCCAGCAACGTGAAATGAATTACCCACTGAACTTGGACACAAAGACACAGTGATCACATTCAAGAGTGTTCTCAAAACTCACTTATTTCGACTGCAAGAACAAACTTAAAAACCTAATAATGTTTCCTACCTGAAATATTCTCAGCATGTTTTTCTTTAATGTTTTCTAATTTCATGATGTTTGTTTTTGTAATCATATAATTATATGTTTTTTTTTTATCTTATAGGTGTTTCCTAATGTTGTAAAGCTATTAGAGCTTCTAAAGATTAGGCGCTATAAAAACTCCCCATTGTTATTATTATTATTATTATCCTTGGATTTCTTAGTCTAGCGCTTAACCAATTAGCACGAATCTCAAAAATGACTGAAATTTAATTGCATTGGAAGAATTTATTGATAACATTACAAAACAATTTTCATTATTATCTCATATATATTTTATATTCCCCCAAAATTTTGATACAGCTATGGTATTAAATTCAGAAAGATTGAACTGTATAATTTTTTAAAAAGAAAACCAATGTGATGCATGCAGGATACATGTAAACTAACTTTAAAACAATCAGCAAATGGTAACCATGGAGACACATTTTAGAGGGACAAAGTAAAATAACATAATGCACTCGGTAATATGTTTATTTAAAAATGTTATAATCTTATTTGCATCAACATTTTTGACACCTTAACTTTGTGGTCTGTTCTGTACTATGTCATATTGATCTAAACTGAGATACACCACTGAATTTATGTTTTAGATCTTCTTCTCATTAACTGTAGTGTACACTCATCTCTGTCATGGTTTATCATAATAAATACCTATATTTTCTGATTTGCTTTTCTTTAAAAGCAAACAAATCATTACTTAAGTGACACATTGTGTATTTGCATAAATTTCCTCTTTTTTAAATTGCAGATCCGAATAAGGACTATTATTATTATAATATGCATAAAAATAGATTTACTATCAAAGTAAAATTGATGCATCATGGGATAGGCCGCTACGGCACATTTTGAATCAATTCCAAATGACGTTTAATAAATGTGTTTTCTTACACTATAACACACTTACCTTTAAATAGCGAGTGTTCGGTTTATTTCGATTGTTAATTATAATATTTCTTGTAAAATCATTATAGAACTGTGACAATAAATGTGTGCTACATAACCAGTAAATATTTATAGAGGCCAACCAATACGCGTGGTCCTGTCTGAACTGAATTTAATGGCAAGCGCTTCGATGAAAAGCGACACCTGGTACGAAATATTTTGTGTATTGCTTGTAATGGCTTCTCAACCTGGCCGTTGTAATGGTTTCTCAACCTGTCCGTCGTCATCCATAACTATTTATAATTTTTGTCTGCAAGTTTTGTGTTTATAAATAGAACGTACATCACTTAACAGTAAAGAAATGAATTTACTTAGATAAAGCAATATTAATATTAAATTTAATAACAACAAATTTAATTTTATTTGAACTTAACATTAATAAAGGCGACGATGCATGACGAAACTGACATCTTGTCATTTGTTTTCTAAATGTGAATTTAAATTTTTAGAATTGTCATTAAATAAAGTATGTCATTTTATTTTGTGATGTCAAGTAATAATTAATGTCAATAAAATCAAATAAATTATGTCAGTAAAATAATAATTAACATCAATAAAATAAATTATGTGAATAAAAAAGAAATATGGATTACCTTGATACTGTATCCTGTATCTAGTGATGTGATTACTCATACTGCATGTTATATAGAGATGTCCATTGTCCCAGAATATGGCACATGGATCACGTGGTATTCCCTGTGTGAAAATGGACACAAGCTGACATTCGGATGTAAGATGGTGAATACAGTCATAAGGGTCATTCCAGTTACACACAAACAGACTTCCATGTTGGTCTATAACAATGCCTGTGGGTTGCTTCAAATCTTTATGTTTGTATCTGTATTTATATTTACTGGGAATCTGGACATCATAGGCATATACACCAGTATCACGGGAGTCAACACCAGCATCACACGAAATGTAAATCATGTTGTCTTTTGTCGTTATGAATCTCAACAACGTGTTGTTCTTCACCTTACAAATCCGGTGAATAGTGCCAGCAACATGTCCATCTAATCTGGACACAATACACCAACACACCGTGTCTTGTTTCTCACCACATACAACAAGATCATCCTTGAATGACACGATTCCATGATACCAATCCAGCCCTCCGTGTACACGTAAATTCTTAATCCATGTTATAACACGTGTGTTGAGTAAATCAATGGACATAATTTTTATCAGACCATTGGACAGAATCACAGCGATTTCCGTGTCGTTAATAAGACTGATACCACATGGTTCTGACTCCAATCTGTCTGACTCGTACAGTAACTTTCCATCCTGGAGTCCGTGAAGCCGGACTTTAGACTCATCGAAGTCTATGACAGATATACTGTTTCTGCAAACCACGATACCGTGGTACCAGGGGGACTCGTTGTCTGTGGAAATAAAGTGGTATAAACATTAATACACATCTACACAAAAATACCAATATGTATGTATACGTATATGAAAATAATAAATGACGTATATACGTCGTCTTATCGTTACGATGAATTTAATTTCTGACAATAAACAATAGTTTTCATCGACATCTACGATTATTAGACACGAAAATTACGCTTAAACAGGGAATACATATTTACATAGACATATGCAACTATTATCAGTTCTCCAGACACGAAAAAAGAAACTAAAAAACGCTTTATCATTCATTTAATTATATATCTGACCTTAAGTAAAGTCAGCTTGAAACATCTGATAGTTACAATCGTCGTAGAGGTGTTATCGTTACCATCATCTTATTTATTATTATGTAAAAGTCAAAAAGGCCATGTAGTCACGTATTCTGTTTTTACCAGTAAGCACATTATTCTTGTTTGTACAGTATTTTACAAAAGATATCAACTTTAACTTTAGTATGACATTTGTACTGTGTTTATGAAAATAATACTGTACACATTTAACGATAAGAAATAGTGTGCTAGTTACTAGTTCCTGTGTTGTAACTACTGTTGTTCCTCGTCCTAAATATCTTATATAAATCGTCTTATCATTACAACGAATTTCATCATATTTACAACCACATTAACGCTGTAACAGGGATGATGGTCTGCTGTGGAAATTAATTAAAACCTTAATTTATATTTTCACAATAATTACCGACATGATATACAAATAATTAGTACATATGAATTTAATATATTATTATAACTTTAACTTTCTGACAATTAGAAACGTCGTATTAGTGTCGTCGTCGTCATCATCTACTTCCAGCTCGACAGTCTCTTTTTCTTTATCGCTCTGTCTGTTTGTCTGTCTGTCTGTCTCTCTGTCACACACACACACACACAAGCGCGCGCGCCTACTGTTTTCCCTATAGTCAGACAAGTCAACTCCCTAGGCCGGAAAAACTTCAGGCAGCGACAGATTCTAAAGTATCAAAATCTGGATTTGTTAAAAAATGTATTTAAAAAAATTGTTAATATTTGTATATCTTTCAAAGTCCGGTTTAATGCTTTATTATGGATTGGGGTGGGGTGCTGGATCTCTGACAGTGGCAAATCAGATATTGTCTGGGCACGACAAAATCATCAATCCGGCTGGCACACACACACACACACTATCTTCCTGAATTTAAATAATACCTATATTTCATTAGTATGACCAATAGGTCAAGGCATATATTGCCCGATATTTCTTGGGTCATTGTATTGTTGTTGTTATCGTCATCTTCGTCGCCGTACTTTGTATATTGCCCTATTACTTTTACTAATGTACTATTTCACATACAAAAGAGTAGCTTACGCAAAATATTGTTTTAGACGTATGAAATGTTCCTACGGATATCTTTGTGAAACACCCTTGCGAAATAGCGTAAGCTTTTCTTACGTTTTAAAGATTAGATGCGTAAACTTGAGCTGCGTCGTAAAGCGAGACACGATTTCATAAAATAACGAGCGCCCAATATTTTCTTAGGTTTTGCGTACGACATCTGTACGTGATTACGGGTGTTTCACTAACGAGAATTACGCACCTTTTTCTTTACTAAGTTTCACTTTTACGTTACTTTGCGGCAAATAAAAGGTACCCGTAAGTGGCAAGTTTTTTTCCTATGTTTGTGGAGAGCGAAAGTCATAGAGAGAGGGTAAGTTTAAGATGCGGCTTGACATTCCAGTATATACCCTATGGGGTCTTTTTCTAACAAAACTATCTTAAAACTGATTTATATGTAAAAACATATTTTTTAAAAAATGTGAACATTAACATGAAAATTATATGTTGCTGATTAGCCCTAAAATATTAACAATCAAGACAATGAATCATCAATTTTAATGAAATTATGTTAAAAATAACGGTAAAAAAATTACAGTTGTATATACGGCATGTCAGAACTGTGTCAGGAAATGCTGATTACCACAATGGTATTCCGTCCATTGTTATATATATGTTAGTACAGAGATAAATCAAGACGCGGAAAAATTATGATCTTTCATTTACTTCCTCTGGAGCCAGTTTCCCATATATTTACGATAATGTCACATAACTGGACTAAATGTAAGAATTTATTCCATTGACAAACGTTTACGTCCATAGAACATTTGTCATTCACTGCTAAGTTTCAAATATCCCATTATGATAACTGTGTTTAGTAAATTCTTGGCAAAATATTCTCAATTCTCAACTTTTTAAAAATTTATGTCGGTATGTCCCTTTCATCGATAATTTCACGTTTATTCTGAAAATTGATTCTCTTGTGCCGATGCAAATTCAAAGCTGTGAAAAAGTGTTTAATGTCACTTCCTCTTGGGGAAAGGTGCCTATTACACGTCTGTATCAGCTTTTTAAGAGAAAGTGTCTTTTACATGACAAAAGTGTATTTTTCGTGATAGCCAGTTAACTTCTATTTAAAAGGTATAATCTTCTTAAAAATGTGTTTTATAAAATAATTGTTGTTATTTTCACGTAGAAAGTAATAATCCACTTGAAGACCGGTAATTTTCTTTCTTCTTCAATATAGAGTTCTTCTTGGAAATCAATACTTTTTCTTCGTGAAAAATCACTTATTAAATTAAATGATCGATTTTCGTATCGTCAATTGCTTACTATCCCTGACAGTACAAAATGGTGCATGCATATAATAGCTTTCTATCATCAGTGCTTCTTCTTCTCTTTGTTTCCTCCTTTTTTCTTCCTTCTCTCTCTATCTCTGTCTCTGTCTGTTGCTAGTTTTGTTTCTATACTTTGGTTTCCTGTCATTTGTGATTGTACTGTTATGGAAGTTTCATCTTGTTGTTGCTCTGGTTTTATAGTCTCTAGCCCTTTTTATTGTTGATTATGAGTTCTTGGCGGTAGTTTTTGGGCTTTTATCTCCCTGTTTCTGCATTTCCTGCTGCTTTCCCTGTGGTGGTTGTTGATGTTTCTCATCTTTTTGTTGTTGGTAAGGTTTTGTTTTGCCGTTAAATATGACTGTATTCTTATAGGAGTTTACGATTTTGTTGACTTTTCTGCTGCTGTTGTGGTTGATTTTCTCTTATTTGTTGTTGTTGTTGTTGTCGTCTCACTTCTTGTTGTTATTGGTTTAGATTCCTGTGTGTTGTGGGTCTGTTTCTTTCCTGTTTCTACTTTTCCTGCCTTTGCTGTTGTTGTTGTTGTTACAGGACATGGGGTTCTGTTGCCTAGATTGTTGGACATTTGAAGGGTGTATGTCCTGTATTTCCACATCTATTGCATTTTCTGTCGTAGATACACCCTTTATACCAAGATTAAGATTTAGCTAAAAAGCCCATTATAAAGAATGCTTTCTTTATGTATTTCAATTTGTTTTTTCTCAATTTCTAGTATTTGCATCCCATTGTAGATTGTTGTTTGGGAGATAGTCGCCAATCTGGAAGAAATCACGTTGATGTTGAATTTTTTCTCAAATAGTTATACTACATCTTCCAGTGGGATTTCTAAAGGAATGTCTGACAGGTATAATTCTCCAGTTTGTTTCTTTACTTTCCTTAATATGGGTGTTGGTTTCCTTACTGTAGCTTTCTCTTTCCCTATTTCTGTCTCTCCATCAGGTAGAATTGGTTTGTTCCCTCTAGGTCTGATTATATATCCTTTATATCCATTAGGGTTAATCGAGTACAAGTTTTTAGTATAATCTGGGTTCTGTACTTTCAATGCAACCACCACCGCTGCTGTTCCAGGTATTCTATCTCTTGGTATATGGGACATGTCTAGCTCTTGTGTTCCATCTCTGTAAGCACATTCAACGAAGATTCCCTCGCTAGTTTCAGTTCTTCGCATTTAGAAATTTTTTGCTTGGTTCTTCAGTTATTTCCTAGCTGCCGCCATTTTTTCTCGTGCTTCACTTGCAAAGTTCACCTTGTTAGATTTCATTGTAGTTTTGTAATTTCAGTGTTCTGTTTTAAGCTTTAGTTCTCCGTTCTACATACTCCAATGTTGAGTTGTTAGTCCTTTTACTGGCTACACGTTTCCATGGACTTAAACACAGTCTGGGAGGGGGTTCCAAGCTGCTATTCCGTTTGCTTTGTACGTTACACTTTTTTTTTAAAAAAAAAGATATAAAAAGTATTTAAAGTTTGTGTGTTTCCCCTCAGAAATGTTGTATTTCTATTCATAAAAAAATTTTTATCAAAATTTTTAATTTGAGTTTTTGATGGGGTATTTATTTTTCCCTAGTGTTATCTAAATTTAGGGTTGTTCGTCCGAGCTTGGTTTTATTCACCTTGCTCGAAGTCCCTTGTAATTTTTGTGACCTTTGCTAGGGGTCTCCTAAGTCTCAGTGTTCGCTTTGTGTATTAGTGCTATATTGTGTGTATGCTATATTTTCTATATGTTGTCAATTTTGTATTTTTTTCTTTCTTATTTTTTCCTTTCCCAGTTGTCTTATTTCAATTCCTTGGATTTAAAATCCATTACAATATATTTTATGTTATTTTCCGTTAATTTATTTTCAATTTAGAATTTTGGCGATCGGAACGGTGTGATATTTTGGTTATGAAAAAAAAAAAAATTTCTATTGTTTTATTCGAGTGGTAATATGTGTCGTTCCTCTCAATACGTACTAAAGAAGGAAACAGTTAGGCTGTGCTCGATTCACGGTCCACACTTCTTTATTCCTTGTATTTCTCCCGAATCGAGTTAGGCCTCCTTTGATTATTTAAACTATTTCTTTAGAAAATTCCAAAAATTGTTTAATCACTACAAGATTGTAGGTTGGTCAACCATACAGTGCGGTAGCTGTATGGTTGGAGAAAGAGAGAAGAGTCAGTGCGGTTGTACTGTTGTATTTGTATTTGTGTTTGGTCTGTTTATGTTCTATATGGGGTGGTTTTTCAAGTCTCTTTCATAGGCCTGTTCACTTCGCGTAGCGCCCTGTGACATAGCCCCATGATGTCACCGCCTTGTACTTTCCGCATATAGATTCCCTGTGGATTCCCTGTAGGTTCGTATTTCAGATAATACTATTTTGGAATTTTCCAATGTGTAGCGCCATAGGATTCTTTAGAAAGTTCAAATGGTATTCGAAAGTGACAATAAGTTAGGATTCCTATATAAACCTTGTTATAATTTAGTAAAAAAAAATTAAATTATCTATATAGGTTTAATTTGGGGAAGAATTTTTTTTTATAAAACAAAATTTAAAGTTTCAAAAACTTTAAACTCGGTTAAACTTCATACATAATTTTTGAAATTTTAAATTTTTTCCGGATTATTAAACATTTTACATTTTAAATTTTAAGTAATTTGTATTGGGTTGGGGTTTCTTTTTAATTTATATTAAATTTAGGATTTAAAACCAGTTGAAATTTTAAAATTTGGAATTGGATCCTAAGGTTTGGTGGGACTAATGTCTGGGTAGGGGGATGAGTTGGAGGCTCTAGCCTGCGCACTGATAGTATCACACCCCTAGTGGGTAGCCAACCGAAGCTCTCCCTCCCATCCCCCTTCCCATTTTTCTCCTCCTCTCCTCAGGATTCCAATTTCTTGACAAGTTATTTCATAATTATCTCCCTATCACTATTATTTGCCCACAGGCCCTCATTGTTCCAACGATATAATCTGTAATTTTATAATGTGGTTTTTTTTTGTCAAATTTCCCATCTAAAAATAAAATGTTATTTCTTTTATATTTGTCTTTTCTTTTTCTATACATATTTCCCTTATTAACTTCAGTCTGTCATCCTTTCTTTTTTCACATTGTCTCATAGTATAATATTTACTGAAATGGACGTTCTTACACAGTGGATATTTTCTTGTTCTACTTTATTCCTACTTTTTTGTTGTATCTTTTCTTATCCATTGGTATGTATCTTTTTCATCCTCTTCCCATAATTCTGCTTTATCGCGATATTTAATTAGTAATTCTTTAACAAGCCTGAACTTCCTAGGTAATTCTAAATTTTTTAAAATTATTATTTTTGTATATTTCCCTCCTATTCCTCATAGTATAACCGTACCAATATATATATATATATATATATATATATATATATATATATATATATATATATATATCCCTTCCCACGGTAGGTTGAGTCCAGATTTTAATCTTTTAAAACTATTTAAAATATTGGCATATTTAATTATAATGGGATTAGGTAATGTTAATCCCCTCTTTCTCTCACTCTATATATATAGTGGGTTTTAGAATCCTATATATAATTAATAATGTCATTATCTATTTTATTTTATATGGCATTTTCTATTTCTGTAGATTTTAAAATATAGTTTATGTTAGAATACATGTATGTTTTGGCCACCTGGCCCCATTCCATTATGCATAATGGCGTTAGTGCCCAGGTATTCACATTTTCTTCTATTTTCTTTTTCATGTTTTTATAGTTTTCCTGTTTATCTCCCTTCCCACTGTAGGTTGGGTCCAGATTTTAATCTTTTAAAACTATTTAAAATATTGGCATATTTAATTACAATGGGATTAGGTAATGTTAATCGCCTCTTTCTCTCACTATATAAAGTTTCTTTATTTATGTAGTGGGTTTTAGAATCCTATATATAATTAATAATGTCATTATCTATTTTATTTTATATGGCATTTTCTATTTCTGTGGATTTTAAAATATAGTTTATGTTAGAATACATGTATGTTTTGGCCACCTGGCCCCGTTCCATTATACATAATGGCGTTAGTGCCCAGGTATTCACATTTTCTTCTATTTTCTTTTTCATGTTTTTATAGTTTTCCTGTTTATCTCTTCTCCCGAAAAAGACTCACAGTGCCTTAACTCGATCTTTGATTAGATGGGGGAGGGTGTAATCCGGGGTGGTTGCCACACCAGTTCCCTATCTTTAATATTTCTGTTTTTTCGTGGTTGATTTTAGACCTTGAAGCTTGACCAAATTTTTCTAATTCCTTTTCCAGGTGTTTGAAGGAGTTTGGGTCTTTTCTAAAGTTAGTACAATCATCTGCATGTTGTAGCATCTTAATTTCGTCCTTTATATTTGGAACTTTAATACCTTCAATTTTACTGCTTAAGTCTTATTCTTATATTTAGGATCTCAATCGCTATTACATATAATAGCATAGATAGTGGGCATCCTTGCCTCATTGATCTTTGTATGCCAAATTGTCCCGTGTTCGCCCCATTTACCTGTACTCTTGAGGTTATTTTGTTGTACAGGATTTTAGTCCACTTTTGAAAATTATTTCCAAATCCAAATTTTTCTAAAACCGTTTGCATATAGTTGTGTTCTAATCTGTCAAATGCTTTTTCCTGGTCAAAAAGTACCATAGCACCTTTTAGCCCACATTCCTGTATATAATCTATAATCTATAATTGTTTTAATACTTAAAATGTTATTCTGAATGTCCCTCCCTTTGGCCCCAAATGTTTGATTTATGTTTATGATTTTATCCATTCCTTTTAAATTCTTTCTGCTAAAATTTTACTTAATAATTTATAATCCGTATTTAGGAGGGAAATGGGCCTCCAATTTTTTAGACTTTCCCTATCTCCCTTCCCTTTGTATATTAGTGTTATCATCAATTCCCTCAAGCTTTCTGTCATAGTATCATTTCTCAAGTGAATATTATTGTATAACCATTCCAAAATGGGCTGCAACTCGCAATAGAATTTCATATAAATATCCGCGGTGAGTCCATCGCTACCTGGGGATTTGTTTTTGGTCAAATTATTTATGCTATTTAAGATTTCTTCTCTTGTTCTTGTGTTCTGATGATATCATCTCGCATTCAATTCCTTGTAGGTACTCTTCTATTGTGTTGTTAATAATTTGTTGTCATGTATACAACTTGCTATAAAATTCTTCAATGTGTTTTAAAATTTCCTTCCTGTCGGATACCCCCTTTAGTAGTATATGGGGATACCCTAGGGACAATGGGAATTAGCATTACAGACCCCCCCCCCCCCCGGGACAATCTGGGGACTATGGAAATTTAACATGGAAAAAATCGTGGGACAATCTGGGGACAAGGGGAATTAGCATTACATGGGAATAGAGTTTGGGACTGTCTAGGGACAAGGGGAAATTGAACATGGTCAATAGAGTTTGGGTCTGTCTAGGGACAAGGGGATTTGAATATGGGATTTTTTTTAAAAAATTTTTAAAATAAAAATCATTTTAAAAAAAGGGGTAGGCAATTGAAAAGTCATTCTCTTTTCGAGAAATATGCGTGGCCCTGAAAAGGGCCTTTGGGTTTCTTCTGCTTCTTCTTTTATTTCCTCCATTTCCTCATCCACCCCCTAATCTTTCCCAAAATTCCTTTGTTCTTCCTCTTTTCTTTTTCTGGTAACCAGTCTGGGTGCCCCATAGCCCTGAACTTCTCTTGTATCTTTATCCAATTGTTGTTGAGTTTTTCAAATGCGTCTTTTTTCTTTAAGTTTTCTTTCTCCTTTCTTTCTTTACTCCACTTGTCTTTGATCTTCATGACCTCTTCCTCCATCACTTTTCTCATAAGTTGTTCCGATTTCTTAATCTGGTCCAGGCCTTTTTAGACAAAGGACCACTCTGTCCATTCCATTACTTCTTCCAAAAAACACCTTACTTCTAGCACATTATCCATCGCTTCTTTCAAGTGGCCAATCTTTACATACTCTGGATTTATAAAGCCTCTTAGTCTTTTTACTTCTTCTTCTATCATCTCTGCCACCAGATCCATGGCTGATTTTAGGTTTGTCACTGGCCTTCTTACAAAATCCCTGGTTACTTCATACTTCCATTCACGTTCAATCCTTTCCACTGCATAAGCTCCATCCACCATCCAATACCAAATGTCCTTTAAATGGTTAAACAATTCTGTTACAGCTACCATTTTCTTTCCTTTATTCCTTAGAATGGTGCGAACGACGAACCTTGTGGGTTCTTATACTTAAAGTGCGGACGTGAAAGAAAACATCCCCCTAAAACAAAATTGATCTTACCTAGATCATGACCAAACAACGCGCGGACGTGAAGGAAAACATCCCCCACTTTTCTCATTTCATATAATATAACCCAAACTATACTCTCCACATACGCTAAGAAACAATAAAGAAACCCATAATCTACTATTCACACAAACTTACTTGAGCATTTACAAACACAAACACAAACACACAAACACATACCCTCACATTTTTTAAAAAAGAGTTAGTGTTTATTTTTCACACTACTCTACCTACACATTGGCAAATTGATGATTATTTCTTTTCTTGAGTATTGGGTAGCCCTGAAAAGGGCTGTTTTTTTGGGGGAACTTCATGGACACCTGGTTAATGGTGGCACCTTCCAGGCCTGGCGCCACATACACATCTTGTTCCCCAGTTACTTTTTACTTTTTTGGGGGAGAGAGCAGAGGCAGGATATGTGGCTTCAGAATCCCAATTTTCGGTTTCAGGGATTCTGAAATTTCTTCTTCTCTCCTTTTCCTCCTCCTCTTCTTTGTATCTTTTCTCCTCCTCTTCTTTGTATCTTCTTTCCTCCACTTCTTTGTATCTTCTCTCCTCCTCTTCTTTGTTTCTTCTTTCCTCCTCCTCTCTCATCCTTCCTTCTTCCACAATGGCCTCCGCGGCCAGTTCGTTCAACAGGCGCCTGGGATATTCCAGATGCACATGAAGTTCCAACAGTTTCGCCAGTCTCGTGTTCATTCTGGTGTTGATCAATCAATAAGGGTAGCTGGACTGCCGAACGAGTTTCAATTTATACTAAAACTGCGGACGTGAAGGAAAACATCCCCCTAAAAACATAAAATTGATCTTACCTAGATCATGACCAAAAAAAACAACGCGCGGACCTAAAAGAAACACTCACTCACTTTTTATGCTACCCATTACTATTCTAAAAATTTTTTATTAACCACTTCAATAGACTATCCACATACGCAAAGCAATCCAATCTAACCCCAAATATACACCTCAAACACCAAAAAAGACATCATTTTAATCTACTATTCATACCAACGTACTTGAGCACTTACAAACACACAAACACATACCCTCACATTTTTTAAAAAAGAGTTAGTGTTTATATTCACACTACTCTACCTACACACATTGGCAAATGTATCGTTATTTCTTTTCTAGATTATTGGGTAGCCCTGAAAAGGGCTGTTTTTTTGTTTGCTATGGCAATCTTTTTTTAGTTTCTAAGAATGCGATGTCCTCTGAGGATAGACTTTCTGGCAATAGGTCTGCTTCTTCGGAAAGAGAAGAAGAACTCTTTGGTGTCGATACGACAATCGACAAAGCCTCTGTCAGGTTCAGGTTGCTGCTGCTACTGCTGCTGTTGTTGTTGCTGCTGCTGTTGCTGCTGTTGCTGCAGTCTCTGAAGTCTGTACTTCTCTGTCCACTGTTCACTTCTTCTCTGAAGAGCTCTTCTATCAGGTCTTCAGTGACTATTAACATTCTCACATTCTCTATTTCTTCTGGCTTCGGTATCAGACTGTGTCTGACCCTATGCAAATTCACGTAGGCTTCGTTGAGCTTAGCTAGTTCGGAGCACATCTTCGTAGGAGTATGAGTCGACAATGGATAGTTAGACTGGAAACAACCCCGGTTCTTAAAGTCAAAGCGCGGACGTGAAGGTAAACATCCCCCACACGGTTTTTGAGCCGCAACGTTCAGTGAGTGTCATGAGAGGGATAGAGAGAAGTCAAAGAGCATGAATCAAACATTCTTATAGCCAAACAAAAGACAAAGGCATTTTTTTCAAAACACAACATTTTTTATTCAAAAATCACTTAACACTAACCAACAACTTTAACATATTTTAAACAATAATCCAACATGATAACATCAAACATTTTTTTCTTCAAAAAAATGACAAACATTTTTCTCAATTCACACTCTACTTTAAACAGGGCTGACAACGTTGTGAATGAAATTGTGATTTCCACTGTTGGAAATCATTAGGCCATTGATGGACACTACGTTTCCTAGCTTGAGACAAAAGATAAGCATAATGGTCACAAAACCATCGATCTACTTTCACATCGTTTTTTGAAGAAGAACGAGGATCAAAATGAGTCACTAAATGTTCTAAGGAATAGCCCAGGCTGCGATGATGCAGAAAATACACACAGTACTGTCCACACACCAAGGAATCTGTGCCTTGTAATTTCACATTATTGAATCGGGTGGTTTGAGCATTTCTTCTCATAAAGTCGATGATATCGTCTTCCAAAGTGGGCAATCCATACGAATCGAAATATTCCACACATCCTTCTTGAGGAAAGTAGACGGCTACCCAGTGGGTTCCTGGGAGATGACTGTCGTCCGCGTTGATCACGTAAGCTAGATGGTCTTTAGGTTTGCGATGAGGGAGTTCATCTTTAGCACAGACGACAGGATTCCAAGAAGCCGTGTACGAACTGTGGTTCAAAAGGTAATAAAGTTCCCAGGTATCCATGTTTTTTTCTTCTTCACAGGTAATAATAAGTCGTCAATTCGATCCTGACTTTTTGCTTGAAAATGTCTGACAAATAACCGTTTCTTCGTTTCGTCTCCTCACTCTGATTCAGGAGAGCTTCGATACGATGGATCTCTTGAGTGGTTAATGGTGGACAAGAATGTTCACGCGAGTCTTTATACCACTGATGTAACACGTCTTCGTCCGAGATGAGACTCCAAGCATCGTCCAGGTACTCGTCCAATTTTTCTTCTTGACTCAACATCAGACATTTGTCGTGTTGAATTTAACTGGGATGATCGTTTTGACATCCATAGCAATCTTTCTTGATCAATTCTGTCATTTTTTCGACCAAGTGTTTGGCAAAACAGGAGACTAAATGGGCTTCTTGTTCTGGCCATCTCGACTTCATCATGACAACTTCTTCCTCTTTGTCTTGAGATTCTTCTCCTTCCACGGTCTCCTCACATTCCATCTCCAAAGTTTCTCCACTAGGTAAAGAGGGATAACAGTCTTCCATGGTTTCTAGTAATCTAGGATAACTTCTCTCAAACTGTTGATTTCTATCGTATTATTGAATTCTGCATACAGGATGACGTTCGCCGTTACATCAAGGTCTCGGTCTTTAAACTGAATTTCCACACGAATCTGGCCGGATTTTATAGGGTGGAAATGTCCCTCGTCGCTGCCTTGGTCTGGAGTGAAATCGAAAGCCCACAAAGCATAGCCTCCTACATAATCGTCGTACGTAATACCATGACTGGTGTTGGTTCCTAACTGTCCGATGGCTTCGTACAGGGACAAGTACGATCTCAAGTAATTCTTCTTGGTAAAGTCAGGTTCAAAAGGTCGGATACACAAGGTTTTGCCATCGCGACTGACTTTGATTTTGGACACGCCAAAGTGTTGAAAGTAGAAAGGATTTTTATGGATAGCTCCTTTGAAGGCTTCATTTTCGACGATACCAACGATCAAACGTTTGGGTAGCTGTCCTTGGAACAGATGATCTTCGATCATGGATCACTGTCCCTTGGGAATGGTGAAGGTTTTCACTTCCACGCGTCGGATCGGATACTTAGCGGTCGTTCTGCTCAACGTCTGACTGATGTCGTTACCCACTTTAGGTAACACTTCCACACGGCGTACGTAGAGTCTGGCATCTTGGATTTTGGTTTTGTAACCATCACTATCAGCCATTAAATGGAAAGCGCTACTGCTACGATTCAGTCTCAGGCGGACATCCACCCCGTTCAGCAAATACTTTTCTTGCAACCACATGTCCAAATGCAAACAATCCATCAGTTCTAAACTTTTGTTGAGTCCCATGATTCTGTTTCTTCGTTCTACAAATCCCTCATTGTATTCTTTCTTTTTATCAGTTGTATCAGTTTCCAATAATTCAAACTGGCCTGCTTCGTCAGCTTCCCATACCACACAGGCATTGAGATGAGTGTTCTTGGCATCTATTCCGTACGTCAAGAGATTTTCCAGATAGGCACGGTAAGGGTAAGTATCCATGCTGCTACTGACCAGTTTGTTATTCAAGTACAAGTCCACTCCGCTAAACAAGGAATGCATGAAATTGTTGACGGGAGCTACTGGCTCATTGTCTATATCACCTCCTGTCTTATCTAGAACTTTGACTTTCAAGTACAAGTAACTGCTATTCAGATCGATGTAATCTTCGGGCTGTCCTTTGATTTCAAACTCGATGGGAGCGGAATCGGTCAATGAGGAGACGGGGTGAAATTCCACCCATTGGGATTCTTGCATCGTCATCATGGTGGGGGGGCATGGCAAACAGATCCAGTTCCGACTTGGAACAAGCGCAAGACTCTCGGTGCATCATTTTTTTCTGTGTTTCAATAATCGAAAACGTCTAAGTCTCGAACGGTTCTTCTTTTCTTTGCCTTTCTAGGTTGAAGTCTGGTGAAAGGGTGTTTTCTTCGTCGTCTCTTTCTGCCTTGTCCTTGCTGAATGCCTGACTCGGCAGCATGCAGGGCATTTATAGGTGTGTCTCCTCGGCCTAAAATGTCTTTGCCCGTTTGCAGCAAGACATTTTTGCCTGCCCTCATGAAGGCTTCTTTAGGGTTTTGTTTGTCGATGATGACATTTTGGAGAAATTCTTTGCCTTGCGTCAGTGCCGCATCTTTCAAGGCGTGCAATCCGCGTGTCACCATCGGTTTCAACACCGGAGCCACCGAACGAAAGGCCGATTTTAACATGTCTCCTAAACCGTGTCCTCGCTGTCGAGGAACCCCTCAGTGCACTGGATACATGACTTACGAATCGTGAGAGAACCGTTTTCGAAAATGGAGTTTCACCGTGACTTTTCCTTTGGTGAATGGAATATTTTGTCCCAAATCTCCTTTTATAGCAATGTTGACCGTGTCCAAATACGACTTGCTGACAGGCAAATAGTGAGGATGGACAAATTCCCGGTGGACATGATAGATGTTTCCACCTTCCTGGTCACTGGTTGTGGTACTATCCACTTTTAAAGGAATGACACGCAGTAACGGCACGGAGGTATGTCCCACCACGTTGTGCTCCACCACATCGGAGTACACAAACATCAAATTCAGTCCTTGGTTCAGTTCTACCGGGTTTCCAAAAGCTTTGTAAAAATCCATATTATTGTTGATCTTGGGGCTCAAATTGTTTCCGACCATTGCTGGATGTCCACCCAAAATTTCAAATAAACGACCATTGAACCTGAGGGACAACGTTTGGGTGTCCTGAAATTTCATCAGTAAGCGACGAGCCACTTTATGGTAGTCCAGGGTGACACGTTTGTTAGTTTGTTTGTTCAAGGCTTTGCCAAAGGGTAACTCGAACCTGGAAGCAATGGTATCCACCAAATGTTGGCCACTAAAATAAAACCCTGCCGGAATTTTCAAGGTGTAGATACTGAAGGCTGGATTGCTGGCTGGTCTTGTGATCCCTGAAAACCCGATGTCATTTATGGCTTGTTGTAATTGTTCGTTCAGGATTTCGACCTCAAAAAAGTTTTCAGTTTCAATGATGTTTTGGATTTGTGAAGGGTGAATCATTTCTACTAAAGCCACTTCCCAATGGGCTTCGTGATCTAACTGGTTGGCTTGAGGTAATTTGGCCGTGTAACAGCACAACGTGTTGTGGGGAAACACCTCCATGGAACTGTCACTGGGTAAGGTTAAGTAAAATTGGTTTTGGTGACTCATAATTCCAGAGTTCTGTGGCTGTCCGAGGGGTTAGTGGACGTTAGAGGCGTGTCTCCGCCCAAAATGGGGTTGTTGTTATTGGAGTGGTGACTGACACTGGCACTGGACACAAGGTTCCCGTGGTTCCCGTTGGAGGAGAATTTCAGGGAGGGATTGGGAAGCAGGTAACCGATGCAACTGCTCAATAAAATGGTCCACAATTGTTTGTCTCCTTGTTGCAAACTCAGATTGGCGATGGCTGCCCCGATGACACAATACACCACGAAGATTTGGCAGAAAAAGACGATTTGCGTTTTAGGCACACGTTCTCCGCACCACACCCACAAAGGTTGTTTTTGTAAATCTTGCACAGAAGAACTAGGTGAAGGAGTGGTCGACGTAGCTGCGTCTGTGTGAAAGGGCATGATGGTCACTTCTTTTTATAGTCGATGACTTGCGAAGCGTCGATCCAAGAATCAAAACTGGGTGGATATCCTTTCCAACGTACTTTGACTTCTTTGACACGTCGTTTGCCCACTTTACGGGTTCTGCGTTCGAGAATGCTTTCGATGTCGTACACGTCGTCTTCTTTTTTGGTGACACGTTGTAACTCGGGCAAATAAAACGTTCCTTTGAGCACTTCTCCGTTCATGTCTTCCAATTTATAGACGGTAGGATGACGGCCATGCACTCGTCCAGTGACGCGAAACAATTCGGTCGTCCAGTTAGGTAAGTAACCTTTGTCGAATGTGCGTTTGGTTTTGCCAATGCGCACCCAATCTCCTACGGTCAACTCTCCACTTTTCTTGGGGACAGCCCTCGTCGGGGACGTACCAAACAGGCACTCAAACACCAACACTTTGTTGTCGGGAGTCACCTCTTGCGGGCACGTCCGATGCTTCGATGGTAAGATCGGTTGTACGCTCGCACCAGGTGCGGTAAGATGTCGATGTACTTCAGAGTGTGGTGATGCGTAAAATATTTCCACATGCGTTCTTTCAAAGTGCGTTGAAAATGTTCCACGATGCTGGCTTTGGTTTCGGGATTCTCGGTGGTAAACAAATGAATGTCACGTTTCTTTAATTCATTTTGGAAAGCTTGGTTCAGAAATTCGGTGCCTTTGTCCGTTAGCCATCGAAGAGGGTGACGATCGCTTTGTTTCAACACCCGTTGCAGGGCTCGCACTAACTCGCTGCTCGATTTGGAAGTCAAGGGCACGATCCAGGCAAATTTGGAAAAGACGTCGATGACACAAAAAAATATTTGTAGCCACGATTGTAGCTGGCCAAATGAGAGACATCGGCTAAATCGGCTTGCTTTTGATGATCGATGCCTTCCACTCGGGTGCGACTTCTGGCAAATTTGCGACGAATGGGTTTGTGTAAAGTGAAGGTAGCTTGTTCTTGTAACCATCGTTGCACTTGAGGTAAACGGAGACTTTTCAGTCGTGTTTTGGCAGCACGATACAATTTTTGAACTCCTGCGTAACCTGCATGATGCGAGGGATCGTAGTAAATGCTGGCTAAGACTTTTACCATTTTTTGTGTTGGTTGGTGTGTTAATAAGGCACCCACTCTTGGAGGATGCTACTCTTTTTCTCTTGGGGTATTTTCTTGGATTGCAATGCTTTGCGTGTGCGACCGGCAATAGGTGTCGAAGAGGAGAATGTCTGAGCGGGGGATATCGGTTCTTTTTTCACTTCTGTCTTCACTTCTGTCTTCACTTTCTTTTTCTCTTGTGATGAAGAAGGGGTGGCCATCATCTTTTTAATCCATCCGATTCTGGAGGTAGGTGGTGTTGTTAACTTGAATATTTTTTCTGGTGGAGTTTGAAACCCTTCTTCTTCTTCTTCTCCTTTTTCTGTCTTGGTCACGGGTAGTGATGGTACTGGTACTGGTACTGGTACTGGTGATGGTGCTGGACTTTTCATCAGGCTCTTAAAATCTTTCAGAGTGGTTAGAGCTGTTTCGTCTAAAGCTTTCTGGTGAAAGAGTTGTAGTCGTTGCAAGAGTTGACCGTACTTTTGCGATTTTTCTGTTTCGGACAAATCTTGGCGATCCATCAAGGACTGCAATTCGTGTTGTAACTGGGACATCTCGCTCAAATTGGGATTGGGAGGTAAATGCGGATTGCGTTGTTCTTGCCACCGATGGTATTCCATCCATCGTTTGTAAGGCACTAAAGCTAGTTTTCCTCCTTCCATGGGGTTGTCAGGGGTCGATTCTGAGATCTTGGGACTTCCGAGGGCCTTTTTATCTTGCTCCCACCAGTCCTCCCAACATGGTTCCCAAGACTCCTTTCAGTATGGGACCTAACAAGAGGGGTAAAATGCCTCCACGTTGGACCAACATCTTTTTTTGACGAATGGGAATTTTCTTTTGAACCATTTGGCGAAGAACGTGACGATGTTTGCCTAAGCATTGTTTCTGGTGTTTGGACAAAGGGATCGTGCCTTTCAAGACGTTCAAACAACATTCGCACACGGT
This sequence comes from Sinohyriopsis cumingii, assembly GCA_028554795.2. Classification (NCBI taxonomy): domain Eukaryota; kingdom Metazoa; phylum Mollusca; class Bivalvia; order Unionida; family Unionidae; genus Sinohyriopsis; species Sinohyriopsis cumingii. Next base: position 155,545,919 of record CM068824.1, read on the forward strand.
ATCGATGACCTCTTTGGAGGCCGATTGAATGAGTTTTTTTTCGTAGGGGGGGGGGGAGAAGCTTTGGACAGGTCAGATAACATGTCCCCATGTTTGACTAAACGTGGTGGCAGTCCTTTCCTTTTCTTTCCTTGGGGTTTTCTGGAGGGTGACATCTTTGAGTCTTAAGGAGCACCAAAAAAACACTGATACCCCTACTTGGTCACACACCTTTTTTATACTGGAACGCGTCGCCACTGATTGTCTTTACGTCGTACAGTTTGAGGACAGGCATGACACGTCGTGCAGGGGTACGCAACGGACTAAATCGAGCCAGTTCTTGCTTGGACAAATCCAGTAAACTTTGTAACATGCCCGATCTTTCTTGGACTTTGATTTTGGGAGAAGGTACTTTGTGAGCTGCAGCCACTGCTACTAAATTGGAAGGTCCTGCCACTGGGGAAGTTCTTTTTGGGGTCATCAACGGAGAAGTTCTTGGTGTGATCAACGTCTCCAAGTACTCTTCAGTTCTTGGTGTCATCAACGGAGAAGTGGATGAACGTGAGGCTGCCGGAGACGCAGTCACCGCCGTGGCCGGTCGTGGTTTGCGAGTGTAAGGTTGCGTCCTGGCCGAAGAAGAAGTGCCTCTCTTGCGACTAGTTTTCTTCTGAGGACTTTTCTTTTTCTGGGGACTTTTTCTCCACTGGAGAAATTCTTCGTGGGAACCTGGTCTTTTTCTTCTTGGAGCTTCGTTGGACTTTTTTCTTGGGTATACCTTTGGGGGCATTAGGATCCCATCTTAAGAGAGAGCGAATGATGACCCCTCCTAGAGTACCGCTCCCTCCAGGTTTCAAAATGATTTGTTTTTTGGTTTGAGTGTCGATGCGGGGATCGGCCAGTTGGACCAAAGCGACTTTGTTTCGATCGAAAAAGCGTTTGGTTTGATGAGGAATCTGAATGATTCCTTGCAGTATTTGACGTGCCGTCACCGTGAACCATCGTAAGACTTCTTTGAGTCTAGCTTCTAAGACACGAGCTCGTATTTGTGGATTTTTTTCTCGACTGATGCCATACAAGGCACGAATCAATTTGACGGGAAGATGCGACTGAAGGGACGACATGTTCACACTGTGTGAGACAGACGAAAAAGGGTCTGAGGTTTTTATAGATTTTTTTTATGGGGAGTGAAATTAAGTCGAGGACGGAGACGTGTACAGGACAGGCCCTCCGTCTTGGCACCAGTGGTGAAACAAGTGGGTACGAAATCGCAAATCCTCAGGAGTCGTAGGTTTCAAATCGACGAGTAAATAGGCGTGTGGCGTTTGAGTGGCATCGTCGTACGCCTGAGTTAGCCAAGGCGTTCCTAACTGTTTGGCTAAGACTTGCACTTGCGATTTATCTCGAGGGCTTTTAAACAAGACCACGTAATGCGCATTGAGACTGATGGTGCGATGGGCTTTACTTTGTTGAAACAAATTTTGGGTGATGTAAACGACACTGGCATTACGGTGATGCCCTTTGCGTGTGAACCACAGTTTAATTTCTTCTTCGTCTTCTCCTAACATGTCGTCGAAAATGACCAAATGGGTTTGACGGAAGTCAGAGAAGATGCCGTCGTCTTCTTTAGGAATGCCTTCCACAAACACGATGGAATCGTCTTGACTTTCTCGCAAGAGGCTGTACGCCGATTGCCACTCTTTGTAACACCACACGATTCGCTGAGGTGGCCGATCGATCAAATGATGTTTATGTTCGATTAAACGTTTGACGAATTCGGTTTTGCCTGAACCGCTAGGTCCAGCAATGAGCATGTTAAAGGGATGGCGAAGATACAAAGCCTCCCAACTGGCACGATCTAAGTGTTCGTCGATGACTTTGACAGTAGAGGAAGAGGGAGCAGAGACAGCAGAGGTAGCCATAGTGTGAGAAATGTCACTTGTGATACGAAAACAAACAAGACAAGAATTTATATACTTTTTTTCAGAACACGTTTATTGAATGTTTTTTCTTCAAACATGAATACGAAAGACACAAATACATAAAAGCCAAAGGCTTAAGTACAAGGATAAAAGGCACATGATAACCATGAACGTGGAATAAACACAAGTGTCTGTACAACAACATGTTTTGGGTAATGTTCTAACCAGTTCTATAGTAGGGGGTAGTAAGGTCACACAAGTGTCCTCCCGAAAGGGTCTTTCAGGCCTGTCCAGGACAGTCCCTTCCTGGGTGACTGGTTCTTCTGGCACCGTCACTAACACGGGTTGAAAAGTAACTTTTTTCCTTGAACAACTCTCGTGCATACTGCGCCACTTCTTGGGTCCAAGCCTCAAAATCCCATTCTTTCCAGGCACGGACATCTGTCCAATGGGGATGTAAGTCACAAGCTACACACACATCGTCATACACGTCTTGGGTAGCTAAAAGTTGACGAATCTTTTTTTCCCGTAGAGGTCGAGAAGTATCCAGATGAAAACGCAAGGCTTTGAGCAAAAGGAGTTTTTCGTGACCATTTAAGGCCATTGAGGTGGTAAGTACTGATCGTAAAGAGTCCACAAGGAATCGGCTGGTAAACGAAATCCCAGAAAACAAGTCACTAAGACACACACCACTTTTCGACCCAAATTGAATGGATACAGTTCTTGTAATAATCGATGGTAATGATCCACGGTTTGAATATGGTCATTGAGTTCCTTCCACGGAATCTGTTCAATCACTTGTGACATAAGCCATGGCATGGATTCCTGTTTTTGTACTCTTTGTTTCGGAAGCAATACACGTACATTCTACCCAGACATCTTCGTTCTCCAGAAGGAAATCTAAAATACTGTAACCTACAGTTCAAACTTCGATTTGAAGTTTTCTCTTCCACTAAGTAGATTCCACGTAGCATATGTTGGTAATCCTTTACCTCGTCTTCCTCAATGCGTTGCTCTAGGTGAATCTCGAAGTAACCAAAATGATTAACATTTCGTTCATTCACTAACTTACTAACAAGGTCTGACCACTGAAATAATTTCTGACGAATCAGTTCTCTTATACCATTCAGGTACCAGTGGTTAAAGATCTGGTGACGTAACGGATGCAATTGTTCTTTACGTTTGACTTGTATTTTGACCAGCTCTCGGTAAATCCTTTCTCTCAACTCCTCAGGCAAGCCCAAAATGTTCTCTTGTAAAGTATCCATGAATAGGTCAGTCCGTACAATTCACAATCTTCTCCTAGAGCAAAAGTAATCCACATCGTGAGTAATTTCTGACCACTGCCATGCAGGGTAACGTCCAAGAATGTCACTGAACTCTTTTGATGTAAACGGTCTAGAGTAATACAATAGGACGAATGCACACTTGACCCAAAGAAATCTAACACACTGGTTGACTTTTTTCACTTTCCTCTTGTGAATTTCTCGGCACAAAAGTTCTACAGTCACCCATTGAGATTTCACTCTGGCAAGTCCCTGCCAAACTTCTTTGTAAATCTTCTCTTGCAGTTCTTTAGGTAATGATTCAATATCGTTTTTGAAATGAAGTTTAAATACTGGTCTCGATGATGTCCAACATTTGACTCCTAGCCAAACTGGTTTCTTCTTCTTCGTCAACGACATGGTGAGTTACTTTAATGTCTCGGTCCCACTAAGGGTAAGTAATGACAATTCGGTGACCATCGAGCATGTTCTACGTAGGCCGAATCTTGCGGTTCCCAGTGGTGAAGTGACACACCGCAACTGAAGCACTTGACTTTATCTCCTTCGCCCAAGTAGAACAATCCGGCTCTGGCTAATTCTTCGGGGGTCGGTCCTCCCAGATACTTAGGCCATTTTCCTTTGAACGATTGAAGACGATTTTCAAAGTCGCAGTATTCCGACAAACGCACAGGAAACGAATATTCGTCTTTCACAGGTTCGTTTCGATGAGGGTTGAGTGACATGGGCAGGAGTTTGCTCAGGGCTGGATGACATCCGTAGGGGGGTAGACGTGAAGGTGAACATTCCCCTTTAAAACGAAACCCAGTAAAATGTCCAAGAGGACGAGCGGCATCACTTTCGCATCCCTCAGGTTTGACACGCACAGCATCACTTTCCATGATAGGGGCAGTGAGAACAAAGTTCCCATGATGCTTTACGGCATCGCTCAGGTCACAACGTACAGCATCGTACCCATTGCAAGGCTCACAATCGCATTCCACTTCAGAAGCCCCACACTTGAATTGTGCCTTTCTAAACAACTTGTTTTGTGTTTCTCTGAAAGTATTCATCTTGTTCACTCGGTCTTAGTAGTCACAATGAACTATCGATCTTGACCATAGCCCCTTTTTATACTAGTCGCAATGCAGTCTCCAGCTTGTACATCTTTCCTTTTTTATGTTTTTTATGTCTTGTTTTGGAAGGTACCGTCTCTAAGGTACCGTCAACATTGTACCGTAGTGTGATGGGTGGAAAGGCCATAGAAAGTAAGGGCAGTGCGGAGACCATCGAGTATGTTCCAGAATAGCTGAATCTTTATAGATACATAGATCCATTCGTAACTTCAGTCCGCAAGCGAAACACTGTACTTCGTATCCCAATCCTGACTCAGGTCCCAAGTAGACAAATCCTGTTCTAGCTAAAACATGTGAAGAAGGTAATCCTTCCCTATCCGTAGGCCATTTCTGAGACGTGTCCAATCGACGGGCACAATCACAATAGTCAGGTAAGAAGACTGGAAAATGGTAGGGGTTGAACTTGGAGTTCTCATCGGGTTTCTCACTCGATTCTTGCTGTGGCGAAGTCATCTTTCTAGTGGGTGACTATCCTCTTACAACCAATGTTTTATACCAACGTGTCCATACGGTAAGGTGAAATGATTGGGAAGTCGAACTCGCTTCTGGTACACGATTTGATAGACTTTTTCCAAGGGTCGACTGACGATGTGGTGAGTGGGTAAATGTACAATCTTGTTCGGTTGATAGGTGGTCACTTTAAAGTTTCCATCCTCTCCCGATTGCAAGGCTTCTTTCAATACCCCAAAGTTGACCACTCGACTGGTACGATAATTCAGAGTCAGTCCTTTCACTTTGCACGTCGTATGCACTTCTCCTTGTTTGTCCCGGTATTCGTAGCCGTAATTTTTGGGACCGCCACTGACGAAACTTAGAATCTTGTCGTCGGGATGCTCGTCTGTCCAGGCCCCTAAACGGTCTCCTTCGATGTCAGGGTGCTGTTGACTCGGGTGATGGATGTAATTGCAACTGTCCGTGTCAAAGTACAGGACGCGTTCCCCTAACAGTTCTAATGCTTCGTACAATTTTAAGCGAGCATGAGCTGTCACGTAAGCCGCAATGATGACATTTCCAAAAGGGTCGTCTTGTACAAAGTCCAGATCTTCTTCGTAATTGACCAAGATCAAATCCTCGCGAACGACGTCCACGTGTTTCATGTACTTGGTTTTGTCGTGAGTCATTTGGAAGTAGCGGAAAGGTTCTGTCAAATATTCCGTCTTGGGTAAACACGGTCGTTGTGCCATTTTACCCCACAAGCAATTTAACATCACTTTGGCAAACGATCGCCTGCCTTCGTTTTTCTCGATGTGGTCTAAAGTGATGCCTTCATGTTCATAATATTTCTCTTTGAATTTTATTTGGTCTTCGGGAGTGTGACACCAGGAAGGAAAGCCGCTGGCTTCTTGTTTCAGTTTCAAAAAGGCATCCACGTAGTCAGCAAAAATGCCTTTGTGACTGGGGTCACCCGTGTGGTATTGTTGTGTCTTGGGAAAGTGGCAAATTTCGTACACTTCTAACAGTTGGTATCCCATGTCCAGAGCTTTGAACAATTCTACACTGACCCAGGTTCCCGTCAAGGCACTTTCTTCCTGCATGTGCTGACAAGGCTAATCGTGGTTGCACGTTTCGGCACAAGTACGGCACAAGGGAAACATCAGCTTGCCTTGACAATGGTGAGGTAACACGGGATGGTATGGGTTCGTGGGAGGCAAAACTTTGCACTTGATCAAGCCTTCGTATTGTCGAATGTTGACCAGGTCGATGTGTTCCGTCAGCAATTGCGGGTACCCTACAGGAAAGCGACAATATTTGCACACGTAGGGATACAGCGAACACACGTCCAAGTATTTGATTTCTTCTCCTTTCTCTTCGTCGGCTTGGTACAGCAAACAGGTGGCATTGGTCCTTCCTCCGTACAAACTATCCCTCGGGTTCAGCGGGTCCATGAACTGGTAACTTTCCACAAGGCATTTAAACTCGCGATCGGTTTTCATACGGTGATCGTACTCGTGTTCCCACATTTCCACCACTTGGTATCCTTGCTGTTCCAACTTTAAGCGCCGCTGACATGTGTCCTGGTACAAGTCTTCCATGGTCCGTTGTAAAAACTGATTTTTAGTGCTATGGTCAGGGTAACAGACGGGATATCCGTGAAATAAGCAACCGTTAAACTCGTACACGATCTTGGGGTTTTCTAAGTCCCAGCCATCGACCGAATACGTTCCGATGGTCTTTTCACCCCCTCCGTTGCGGGCATGCTGAATCCACTTGTCTTCCTTGTCGGACAAGTAATGTAACCAACGTAAAGCTTTGACCGAGTATTGACGTTTGACAAAGTGGGTCGTTTGAGGGCTGATGACAGCCACGGTGTTTTCAGGCATGAATCGTTGTCGATACACTAAGGAACACGCTTTGGCAATGGTGCAAGCTTCTTTCAAAGGATCGACCCCTCCGTGTTCCATGAACAGTTCTCAAAATTTTCCACAGCAACGACGTAAAATGTCCACGTCGGAACGACAATACTTTAGCATTTCTTCCTGAAAGTCGAAAGGGTCTGAGGCGTAAGCCTGGTACCAAGCGTAGAAAGCTTCTCGTTGTTCGGTACGCATGTTGTCGGGGTCGTAATAGTGAGCCTCAGGTAAATGGGGTAGAACGGCGTGTTGATTGGCTTCCGTATTGAAAAAGTGTGGAAAGTACCCTTTAGCCATTTCTGTCATTCCAAACGTTTTAGGCATTCGACTCAAAGGCATGGCCAAATAGCTCATCGAATCTTTAAACTGTACTTGTCCCACTTGCATGAAATGATTTTGGCTCCGTTCAAAGTCACTTTAGGACGCTCGATGCCTTGTTTCGTATAGTATCTCAAAAGAAACTGTCCATCGTATACGGAGAAATTGTGAGCCATCACCGTGGCATGACGATGACAATCTCCGTAACGTTCGATGTCCTCTTGGCTCCAGGTCTTGTCGACGGGGTCTAACACCCATTGGGCAAAATCGGCTAACGTGTTCGGTCCCCGAAAGATTTTTTCACGCCCTCCGGGAATCTTGCTGCAGTGAGGGCAATGACTGAAGATAGGTTCTTGAATGCACTTCTCGCACGCTCGATGAGCCATGCAGAAATTAGGAATGTGAATGCCGGTCTCTTGCATGCATTCGAAATCGAAAAAGATGAAATTGCCTTTCTTCTTGTGACCGTCCTCTTCCTCTTGATGGGGTTGGTATTTTTGCACGTAACATTGATGTTCCAAGTCCACGATGTGGTGACAAATGTGACATTTTTTCTTTCCTGAACATACGTGTGCCTTGGCACTATTGGTACGTATGCCTTGTCCACACGTAGGGCACAATCTCAGGAGTTGACAAGCACATTTCAGCTGTGAACCTTGCGTCTTCAAATGTTGTTGTTAACAGGTAGGGCTGACAAACGTGCGCAGACAAGTTGAACAAGGCACTGGTTCTTAGCTCAGACAGGGTGGAGAGGCGAAACATCCTGGGCATTTCAATCCACAATGCTTGTGTTGCTCTCGATTGTTATAACCATGGTCACATTTCTCACAGTAATAACCGTATCCCAGGAATGCAGTGATACTGGTAATGGTATCGAAATGGTCATCGTGATAATAAACATGAATGTATTTTCCATCCTTAAAATCTTGGCCTCGAAACAACAGAGGCCCGCGCATTTCTTGAGGGTGCACTTTCAAGGTATATCGTGGAGCTAGGGCATCTTGCAAATTTTGCATCTCAGGAATGCCACAGGGTGTGTCTTTGGACAGTCCGGCTTGTTGTAACAGCAGTTCTGCTTCGTTTCGTTGTTTGGCTCGGTTCGATTTTCGAATGTTCTCCCAGGTTCTTTTCCATTCTACCGTGTCGTTCTTGTTGGCATAGGTTCGTCCCACCACGATGGCACGGGCTAAACACATCTGGTCTTGAGAGTTGTTAATTCGGACGAGACTTGTTTTGGTGTTGCGAAGGTCGTCCACCAATAACATCTTTTTGCGTCCAGTCCCTTGAGGAGGAGAGACGTGGGTCATGTCCAGTGTGGCTTTACCATCGGTGATGTCAAACTGATCATTAGATTGTTGTACGTGTTGAATCTTGTCCATGACTTTGGAAGCAGTCAATTCTGCAGGGGTGCTAAACTCGATCCAAACAGGGGATTTCAAACCGTCGTGTTGTATGGAAAGTCTCAAGCGATCGTCTTCTTTGGGTTGACATTGTCGCTTGAGTGCGGTGAGCAAAGAATCCCACACCCCAGTGATGAACACTTCTGCTTTCTCTAACGGCACTTCAGCCTTGAAATCTTTAAACTTCACCGTGTATTTGTATGCCGTGGTTCTAAATTTTCTAGAGGAGCGCTTTTCAGTCTCTCGAATGGAATAGTATTTTTCAGGGTTGACTAAGGGTGGTGAACTTGGTTTAGAGGTTTCAAATTCTGGTTCACTCATGTCCTCTTCAAAATCACTGGCATGAATTTGTGCCAAGATTTCAGCCCTGGTACGAGGCGATAGATCACGTTTCTGCCTCTTACTTTCTTCTTCTTTCTTCTCAAATGAATAGGATCGTTTCATCTTGAGTGCAAAACGTCAAATGACTCAAGTTTAAACACCATAGACTAATTTATAGTCATAGCAGACCAGCGTATATAAAAGGGTGTGTGTCTTGTCCTTTCACTATTCATTTCACTCTCAAGCTGAGCACAACGATGGAAGAGACTAGCCAAATCGAACGTTTCGTCAGAGCTTTGCGAGGGGTCATTAGAAAATTCTCTTCAGACCAGCCCACGGACTACTCTCCTTCCTTTCGAGATAAAAGTCAAGATACTTGCTATATCTGTCAGAAGAAAGGGCATTGGTCTTCAGAGTGTCCAGACCGTCAAAAAAGAAAAACAACAGAGGCTAAAAAAGACAAAAGTAAAGATACCTGTTATTATTGTAAAGAAAAAGGACATTGGTCTCCAGATTGCCCAAAAAAGAAACAAGAGGAATCAGAAGAAAAGAGGAATTCTTCAGAAGAAGAGAGGGATTCTTCAGAGGAAGAGAGGGATTCTTCAGAGGAAGAAAGGGATTCTTCTGAGGAAGAAAGAAGACAGGTGAAGAAAAAGAAACAGGAGAAGAAAAGAAGAAGGGAAGAAAGCGAGGAAGAAGAGGAAAAGAGTGTGACGGTGAAGAAATTCAAAAAACAGAGAGACTAAACAAGGAGACAGAAGAAGTCAATGAACTTTAAATTAAAGTGTTGTGTTGTGAATTGTGAATTGGATTGTAACAATGGATAAAAGAATAAATTAATGATATAAGGTAAGTGTCTTTGAGTTTTGATTTTAAACTAAGAAGCTACACTCACGCACTCATACAAAGACTCGTACTATAGGGGGTAAAATGGGTTGGTTTATTTTTTTCTGAGTTATTGGCAAATTGAAAGGCTATCTCTTTTCGAGAAATGTGGATGGCCCTGAAAAGGGCCTTTTTATTTTGGTGTAGGGGTGAGTTTAAACAATCAACTTTAACTGCCTTAAGCCTTTGCCACGGCCAAGGCCTACTTCTGGACTGCGTAACGTTGATGATGATGATTTGGTTGAAATCACTAAGGGTGGTACGGTAGGCTTAGTCACAGGGTTGACGTGTTTAGCTCCGGAAGGTCGTATTCTCTTCGGTCGTAATAAAGAAGTCTGATACATTTGTTTCAGACTTCTTAACTCCGCTAAAATGTCCAACAGTACCGTGACCGTTTGATTTTCACCCTCTTGTTTATTTGCTGCTACTTCTTCTTGCTGTTGTTGCTGTTGTTTTTTTCTTACCTCTTCTTCTTGCTGCTGTATTTATGTATTTAGATAAATTTTCTAAAAATTGTTGTTTACGATATTTGTTCGGGGGCATGTATACATTAAAAAGTGGACATCTTCTATTATAATACGGATCATCCTCCCTTTAAAAAATTCTCGTTCGTTTTCCCTTTTCCAGTTTAATCCTCTTTTATTTTTAATAAATGTTGCTACCCCTCCTCTTACATCTTTCCCCCTAAAACCATTTAAAATCAGTACACCATTCGTTTTATCTTCACATAGTGCCATTAATTTTTTTAGTGAACCCATTATGTGTTTTTTGTATAAATAGAATGTCATTATTGGTTTCATTACATAATTTAATTAGTTTATCCTTATTAATCCCATTTACATTTATAGATGAAACACGGAAGTTTTTTCCCTCCATTTTCCATTTACCTTCTTGGTTGCCGGATTTGGGTTATGTCGTGATTATTATTTAAAATATAGTTATAAAATTATAGTATGTATGTTAGTTTATTGAATAATTAATTTGTTTTTGTTTGAGGGGACGCTGGATCCCCCCCTTATTATATATGTTGGAGTACCTTCCTCCGTTGTATTGTCTTCTGTCCTGTCTATACTCGTTTGTTCTGTGGTATTTTCTGTATCCATTTCCGTTCCATTGTCGTGTTCCGTCAGTTTTGAGTCAGTTTCATTTTCCATTCCTGTCATAATGTCATATTCACTGTAGTCTTTATTGTCACTGTCCACTTCACTCTGGTCTTCACTGTCACTTTCCTGTCTCAATTTCTTTTCCCCTCCCCCCGATCTTATCCTCCTTGTTCTCATAAATTGTCTGTGGACTTTTATGTTCTATATCACTTTTGCCTCTCTCCTGGGATGAACTCGACCTGGAGAAGGCTTTCCTCTTTTTTTAGTCTCAATTTTGGTATGGGAGTAGAGGTCAGGTGTTTCATGCTCACTTCTGACTCTTCACTTTCCGTTATTTCCTTCTCGTCTCCCAAGGTGTTTTCCTCCTCTTGTAGGTGAGAGAACCTCTATTAGTCAGTGTTATTGGGTTACCCTTGATGGGAGATTGTATTTTCTGTTTTATTGGGACTTAAGATTATCTCCCATTCAGGGGTAGGTGACTTGTCCCTTATCTCTGTTACGTCAATTTCTGGTAAGGTCATGAGTTCGTTATTTACTGAGATATCAGTTTTGTCTCCCCCTTCCTTTTCCTCTTTTCTTATTTCCTGTATTAATCTACTTAGTTGTGTGTCAATGTCACTGTTGGTTATTGGTTGACTACTAGCAACTTTGCTAGCGTAATTTGTTATTGAAGTAGTTGTTTTTTGTACCTTCTGGTTTGTGCATTCATTGGGGTTATGACCTGTTTGCAGACATATTTTTTGTAATTTTGTTTGGAAGGTGCTCTTCCTGGTTGATCTTCTCAGACCATTTAGTGAGACTTGATTATGAATGTACCTGTCATAAATCGTACATGCATGTACTTCACAATGAATTTATCTGTCATAAATCGTACATGCATGTACTTTAATGTTAATGTACCTGTCATAAAGTCATACATGCATGTACTTTAATATGAATGTACCTGTCATAAAGTCATACATGCATGTACTTTAATATGAATTTACCTGTCATAAATCGTACATGCATGCACTTCACAATGAATTTACCTGTCATAAAGTCGTACATGCATGTACTTTAATATGGAAGTACCTGTCATAAAGTCATACATGCATGTACTTTAATATGAATGTACCTGTCATAAAGTCGTACATGCATGCACTTTAATATGAATGTACCTGTCATAAAGTCGTACATGCATATACTCCACTATGAATGTACCTATTATAAACTCGTACATGTACTTCAGTATGAATGTACCTGTCATGAAATCGTACATGCATGTACTTCAGTATGAATGTACCTGTTATAAAATCGTACATGCATGTACTTCAGTATGAATGTACCTGTTATAAATCGTACATGCATGTACTTAAGTATGAATGTACCTGTTATAAATCATACATGCATGTACTTCAGTATCAATGTACCTGTCATAAAATCGAACATGTGTGTACTTTACTATGGATGTACCTGTTATAACATTGTACTTGCATGTACTTCACCATGAATGTACCTGTCATAAAATCATACAACATAATCCAAGGACAAAGTCAAAATCATACAATATAATCCAAGGACAAAGTCGCTATGTATGTATGTGCCGAAAACAACGATGCATTGAGAGGGATTCTATTAATAAATCACTCTGTGTCAATTAATAACCTGTTAATAATTAACTGGATGATACAAAATAAATTCCTGCATGAGTCTCAGTTCATTATAACTTTTATGGCACCAATACTGTCTTCATGTTTTGCCTCAAGTTTAGTGGAGCACAAGTGTGTAGACGGACCAAGGGTGTGGGGGTATGATTCTGCGCTGTCTTCTCCATCTCGGTAAATGCGCTATAGAACTTTGCAATTGTATCTTAAAAAATGATTACAATTAGCAAGTATCACGTGACTGGACTAATGTAACAAAAGCTGTTTTGGCACATGAGGGCCTTTTCTGTTGGTCAAATTTAGTTCGCAATTGGGATAAATTTGGCAAACTATTGTTACTTCTGGATTTCTTGACTTACTCTACGTTGATAATTTAACATTTCTTGTAAAAAGTAGGTTTATTCGTGTCGATGCAAACCTTTCTGAAAATAATATCTTTCACAAAATGGCTGTACACACTGGTGCAATATTTCGATCACGAACAATGTTACTTTCTTCGTGAAAATTTGAGATTTTCGTGATAAACTTTTTTCAAGGAAAAGTGATAATGTTCGCAAAAAATGTTGTGTTCTCCATGAAAAAATGAGTGTTTATCAGCATTATTTTATATCAAATGTTTATTATATTATCCACAGTTAAAACTTTATTATATCCGGCTGACCAATGAAACACAGATATTAACTCACTATGACACCCCTTTATCCTAATCAGTGTGTAATACATAAAGGGCACTATTAGCGACCCCCTAAATTGGATTTAAATGTGCTCAGGGACCATGTTTGCATATCGATCGTCAACCTTGTAATTAAATGGAGACGTCATCCCCAACGTATGTTCATGTGTGTCTCTCACAGTACCCAGCATGTTGCAGGATATTAAGGACGATCACGTGTATCTTCTCCCTTAACCATCATGTAATAGGGTATTCAGGACGATCACGTGTATCTTCTCCCTTACCCATCATGTAGTAGGGTATTCAGGACAATCACGTGTATCTTCTCCCTTACCCATCATCTAGTAGGGTATTCAGGACGATCACGTGTATCTTCTCCCTTACCCATCATGTTGTAGGGTATTCAGGACGATCACCTGTATCTTCTCCCTTACCCATCATGTTGTAGGGTATTCAGGACGATCAGGTGAATCTTTTCCCTTACCCATCATGGTGTAGGGTATTTAGGACAATCACGTGTATCTTCTCCCTTACCCATCATGTTACAGGGTATTAATGACGATCAGGTGTACCTTCTCCCTTACCCATCATGTTACAGGGTATTAAGGACGATCAGGTGTATCTTCTCCCTTACCCATCATGTAGTAGGGTATTCAGGACGATCACGTGTATCTTCTCCCTTACCCATCATGTTACAGGATATTAAGGACGATCAGGTGTATCTTTTCCCTTACCCATCATGTTGTAGGGTATTAAAGACGATCAGGTGTATCTTCTCCCTTACCCATCATGTTACAGGATATTAAGGACGATCAGGTGTATCTTCTCCCTTACCCATCATGTAGTAGGGTATTCAGGACGATCACGTGTATCTTCTCCCTTACCCAGCATGTTGCAGGATATTAAGGACGATCAGGTGTATCTTCTCCCTTACCCATCATGTTACAGGGTATTAAGGACGATCAGGTGTATCTTTTCCCTTACCCATCATGTAGTAGGGTATTAAGGACAATCACGTGTATCTTCTCCCTTACCCATCATGTAGTAGGGTATTCAGGACGATCACGTGTATCTTCTCCCTTACCCATCATGTTGTAGGGTATTCAGGACGATCAGGTGTATCTTTTCCCTTACCCATCATGTTGTAGGGTATTTAGGACAATCACGTGTATCTTCTCCCTTACCCATCATGTTACAGGGTATTAAGGACGATCAGTTGTATCTTCTCCCTTACCCATCATGTTACAGGGTATTAAGGACGATCAGGTGTATCTTTTCCCTTACCCATCATGTTGTAGGGTATTCAGGACGATCACGTGTATCTTCTCCCTTACCCATCATGTTACAGGGTATTAAGGACGATCAGTTGTATCTTCTCCCTTACCCATCATGTTACAGGGTATTAAAGACGATCACGTGTATCTTCTCCCTTACCCATCATGTTGTAGGGTATTCAGGACGATCACCTGTATCTTCTCCCTTACCCATCATGTAGTAGGGTATTCAGGACGATCACGTGTATCTTCTCCCTTACCCATCATGTTACAGGATATTAAGGACGATCAGGTGTATCTTTTCCCTTACCCATCATGTTGTAGGGTATTAAGGACGATCAGGTGTATCTTCTCCCTTACCCATCATGTTACAGGATATTAAGGACGATCAGGTGTATCTTCTCCCTTACCCATCATGTAGTAGGGTATTCAGGACGATCACGTGTATCTTCTCCCTTACCCAGCATGTTGCAGGATATTAAGGACGATCAGGTGTATCTTCTCCCTTACCCATCATGTTACAGGGTATTAAGGACGATCAGGTGTATCTTTTCCCTTACCCATCATGTAGTAGGGTATTCAGGACAATCACGTGTATCTTCTCCCTTACCGATCATGTAGTAGGGTATTCAGGACGATCACGTGTATCTTCTCCCTTACCCATCATGTTGTAGGGTATTCAGGACGATCAGGTGTATCTTTTCCCTTACCCATCATGTTGTAGGGTATTTAGGACAATCACGTGTATCTTCTCCCTTACCCATCATGTTACAGGGTATTAAGGACGATCAGTTGTATCTTCTCCCTTACCCATCATGTTACAGGGTATTAAGGACGATCAGGTGTATCTTTTCCCTTACCCATCATGTTGTAGGGTATTCAGGACGATCACGTGTATCTTCTCCCTTACCCATCATGTTGTAGGGTATTCAGGACGATCACGTGTATCTTCTCCCTTACCCATCATGTTGTAGGGTATTCAGGACGATCAGGTGTATCTTCTCCCTTACCCATCATGTTACAGGATATTAAGGACGATCAGGTGTATCTTTTCCCTTACCCATCATGTTGTAGGGTATTAAGGACGATCAGGTGTATCTTCTCCCTTACCCATCATGTTACAGGATATTAAGGACGATCAGGTGTATCTTTTCCCTTACCCATCATGTTGTAGGGTATTCAGGACGATCACGTGTATCTTCTCCCTTACTCAGCATGTTGCAGGATATTAAGGACGATCACGTGTATCTTTTCCCTTACCCATCATGTTACAGGGTATTAAGGACGATCAGGTGTATCTTCTCCCTTACCCATCATGTTACAGGATATTAAGGACGATCAGGTGTATCTTTTCCCTTACCCAGCATGTTGCAGGATATTAAGGACGATCACGTGTATCTTTTCCCTTACCCATCATGTTACAGGATATTAAAGACGATCAGGTGTATCTTCTCCCTTACCCGTTATGTTGTAGGGTATTCAGGACGATCACGTGTATCTATTCCCTTACCCAGCATGTTACAGGATATTAAGGACGATCACGTGTATCTTTTCCCTTACCCATCGTGTTGTAGGGTATTCAGGACGATCACGTGTATCTTTTCCCTTACACAGCATGTTGCAGGATATTAAGGACGATCACGTGTATCTTTTCCCTTACCCATCATGTTACAGGGTATTAAGGACGATCAGGTGTATCTTCTCCCTTACCCATCATGTTACAGGGTATTAAGGACGATCACGTGTATCTTTTCCCTTACCCATCATGTTGTAGGGTATTAAGGACGATCAGGTGTATCTTCTCCCTTACCCATCATGTTACAGGATATTAAGGACGATCAGGTGTATCTTTTCCCTTACCCAGCATGTTGCAGGATATTAAGGACGATCACGTGTATCTTTTCCCTTACCCATCATGTTACAGGATATTAAAGACGATCAGGTGTATCTTTTCCCTTACCCATCATGTTGTAGGGTATTCAGGACGATCACGTGTATCTTCTCCCTTACCCAGCATATTGCAGGATATTAAGGACGATCGGGTGTATCTTCTCCCTTACCCATCATGTTACAGGGTATTAAGGACGATCAGGTGTATCTTCTCCTTTACCCATCATGTTGTAGGGTATTCAGGACGATCACGTGTATCTTCTCCCTTACCCATCATGTTACATGGTATTAAGGACGATCAGGTGTATCTTCTCCCTTATCCATTATGTTGTAGGGTATTCAGGACAATCACGTGTATCTTCTCCCTTACCCATCATGTTACAGGGTATTAAGGACGATCAGGTGTATCTTCTCCCTTACCCATCATGTTGTAGGGTATTAAGGACGATCACGTGTATCTTTTCCCTTACCCATCATGTTACAGGATATTAAGGACGATCAGGTGTATCTTCTCCCTTACCCATTATGTTGTAGGGTATTCAGGACGATCACGTGTATCTTTTCCCTTACCCAGCATGTTACAGGATATTAAGGACGATCAGGTGTATCTTTTCCCTTACCCATCATGTTGTAGGGTATTCAGGACGATCACGTGTATCTTCTCCCTTACACAGCATGTTGCAGGATATTAAGGACGATCACGTGTATCTTTTCCCTTACCCATCATGTTACAGGGTATTAAGGACGATCACGTGTATCTTCTCCCTTACCCATCATGTTGCAGGGTATTAAGGACGATCACGTGTATATTTTCCCTTACCCATCATGTTGTAGGGTATTAAGGACGATCAGGTGTATCTTCTCCCTTACCCATCATGTTACAGGATATTAAGGACGATCAGGTGTATCTTTTCCCTTACCCAGCATGTTGCAGGATATTAAGGACGATCACGTGTATCTTTTCCCTTACCCATCATGTTACAGGATATTAAAGACGATCAGGTGTATCTTTTCCCTTACCCATCATGTTGTAGGGTATTCAGGACGATCACGTGTATTTTCTCCCTTACCCAGCATGTTGCAGGATATTAAAGACGATCAGGGGTATCTTCTCCCTTACCCATCATGTTACAGAGTATTAAGGACGATCAGGTGTATCTTTTCCCTTACCCATCATGTAGTAGGGTATTCAGGACAATCACGTGTATCTTCTCCCTTACCCATCATGTTGTAGGGTATTCAGGACGATCACGTGTATCTTCTCCCTTACCCATCATGTTACAGGGTATTAAGGACGATCAGGTGTATCTTCTCCCTTACCCATTATGTTGTAGGGTATTCAGGACGATCACGTGTATCTTCTCCCTTACCCATCATGTTACAGGGTATTAAGGACGATCAGGTGTATCTTCTCCCTTACCCATCATGTAGTAGGGTATTCAGGACGATCACGTGTATCTTCTCCCTTACCCATCATGTTACAGGATATTAAGGACGATCAGGTGTATCTTTTCCCTTACCCAGCATGTTGCAGGATATTAAGGACGATCACGTGTATCTTTTCCCTTACCCATCATGTTACAGGATATTAAGGACGATCAGGTGTATCTTTTCCCTTACCCATCATGTTGTAGGGTATTAAGGACGATCAGGTGTATCTTTTCCCTTATCCAGCATGTTGCAGGATATTAAGGACGATCACGTGTATCTTTTCCCTTACCCATCATGTTACAGGATATTAAGGACGATCAGGTGTATCTTCTCCCTTACCCATTATGTTGTAGGGTATTCAGGACGATCACGTGTATCTTTTCCCTTACCCAGCATGTTACAGGATATTAAGGACGATCAGGTGTATCTTCTCCCTTACCCATTATGTTGTAGGGTATTCAGGACGATCACGTGTATCTTTTCCCTTACCCAGCATGTTACAGGATATTAAGGACGATCAGGTGTATCTTTTCCCTTACCCATCATGTTGTAGGGTATTAAGGACGATCAGGTGTATCTTCTCCCTTACCCATCATGTTACAGGATATTAAGGACGATCAGGTGTATCTTTTCCCTTACCCAGCATGTTGCAGGATATTAGGGACGATCAGGTGTATCTTCTCCCTTACCCATCATGTTACAGGATATTAAGGACGATCAGGTGTATCTTTTCCCTTACCCATCATGTAGTAGGGTATTCAGGACAATCACGTGTATCTTCTCCCTTACCCATCATGTTGTAGGGTATTCAGGACGATCACGTGTATCTTCTCCCTTACCCATCATGTTACATGGTATTAAGGACGATCAGGTGTATCTTCTCCCTTACCCATTATGTTGTAGGGTATTCAGGACGATCACGTGTATCTTCTCCCTTACCCATCATGTTACAGGGTATTAAGGACGATCAGGTGTATCTTCTCCCTTACCCATCATGTTGTAGGGTATTCAGGACGATCACGTGTATCTTTTCCCTTACCCATCATGTTACAGGATATTAAGGACGATCAGGTGTATCTTTTCCCTTACCCATCATGTTGCAGGGTATTAAGGACGATCAGGTGTATCTTCTCCCTTGCCCATCATGTTGTAGGGTATTAAGGACGATCACGTGTATCTTCTGCCTTACCCATCATGTTACAGTTTATTAAGGACGATCAGGTGTATCTTCTCCCTTACCCATCATGTTACAGGGTATTAAGGACGATCACGTGTATCTTCTCCCTTACCCATCATGTTGTAGGGTATTCAGGACGATCACGTGTATCTTCTCCCTTACCCATCATGTTACATGGTATTAAGGACGATCAGGTGTATCTTCTCCCTTACCCATCATGTTGTAGGGTATTCAGGACGATCAGGTGTATCTTCTCCCTTACCCATCATGTTGTAAGGTATTCAGGACGATCACGTGTATCTTTTCCCTTACTCAGCATGTTACAGGGTATTAAGGACGATGACGTGTATCTTTCCGTTACCCAGCACCCTATAAGATATTAAGCATGTTCATGGATGTCATTCCCCTTACCCAATACCCTACAGAGCATTACGTGTGTTTATGTACGTCGTTACCCCTACCTAGTATGCCTTTCCACATACCCAGCACCCCATAATGTCTTTCCACTTACCAATCCCCCTAGAGTGTATTAAATATGTTCATATATGTCTTTGTCCTTACCCAGAACCAAACAGGGTATCAAGTATATTGTGAATATTAGTTTTAAAAATTCTGTTTTTTAGATAGTTAAACAACACAGGAAATTCCAATATTTAAGTAGCAGTTGGGAGTATTTTCTCATAATTGAATTTTCTTTTTAGTATAATGAAAGATCTCCTACATCCAACGCGTTTCAATAAACTTCGACGTTGTTATCTCACGTCGTGGATGCATATAATGCAGGGGATAATTCTAATTTTAAAGTGGAAAAACGTAGTTGATGAATATAACATATATTATGGTACAATATAAGGAACTGCTATTGTTCACTAAACAAATCTATGAAATAATACATTGGCTTTAAGGATATCATTAATTCAAAGAAATAACTCTCACGATTATGATAATTTAAATGTAAATAAGTCTTTAAACTCTGCAGTGAGGCACACTTAAGATATGTACTTCTGAGAGAGTGGCAGGCATAAGGTGAAGTTGTTTGCATTTGCATCATGCACAATGGATGACAGATATAAGGTGAAGTTATTTGCATTTTCAACATGCACGAAAGATGTTGTTGGCATACTTCTATGTTATTTTCAGGGGCCCCGAGTGGCCGAGTGGTCTAAAGCGCTCTCCGTTACGGATCACTGCCACCTCACCTCTGTCTGCGTGGGTTCGAGTCCAAGGCTCGGCTAGCGTGGGTACGTGGGAAAGCCTGCCAGTAGCTTCTCGTGGGTCGGTGGTTCTTCCCGGGGTTTTTCAGGGTTCTTCCTCCGCCATTAATACTGGCCGCCATGTATAGCCTATCGTGTGCTGAAAAATGGCGTTAAACACTACAACAACAACAACATGTTATTTTCATGTTTGTGACTGAAATTTCCTTGTATAATGTTTTTATTACTTGTACAAATTGAACATGATCTACGGAGTCAGCTAACTACAATGACTGCACCCAAGTGTTCGAATAATCAGCCTGAAGTAGTCTGAAGCACACTAACTTTAGCAGTTATTAAATAGGGAAAACGAATTTTTGCCAGACTAGACAATACTAGTTTCTGAACGTGCATTGAATTAGATTACAACATATATAAAAAGTAAAAGAAGTTACTGCTCCCTTTACAATTTACCTTCGAAGTCCAGGAAGTGAAAATGACGAAGGGGAGCTGGAGTTTTGTTATTTGGTTTTTATTAGTGCACATCTGAAACAAGGCGAAGCTGTATACCCTATAACCATAATTATAGAGGTGCCTGATATTACCGGTATACCGGTTTGCTTTGTTCCGGTGGTACGTACCATGATCCATTTTCACTCTACCGGTACGTCGGCATTTTCCGTCAATAAGGAATATACGGGAATTCCCGAGGAATCTTGCTACGGCTTTAATGATATTAACAGCGTGTTTTCGTCAGTCATAACAAAACAGTTTTATTTTTAAAATATCTTTTAGAAAAATGTCGTATCTGTTACTAATTTATGATTATAAATATAATTAAATTTTTAGGCCTTTAATCAAATCTTTGACACCTGTCACTTATGCCAACACGTTGGACAAATGAATTGTCAAAGAGATTCGGGCAAAATCGAACTTTCAGAAACATTTCCTATTAAAAAACAAAAACAACAGAAAAACAAAAACAAATAATGTCTTAGTTACTTAATAGCGTATGTGAATGTGTTACGTATACGTATTCTTTGTAAGACTGGAAATATTTCTTCGATTCTCGGGAACGTACTTGTTTTCTGTCTGAACTCTACCTAAATTCTCAAGTCGACTAAACATTTTCTCACTTGTTGAGTAAGTGTGCTTAACGTTTACGTCCCTCACTGACATAATATCTTGCCCGGATGTTGGCATCCTACTCAAAGTTTCCCTGCCTATTATATCAATGGTGTAGCTAGAAAGGTGTAGGCTTCAGTATCAGCACTTCCTATTACATCAATATGTAGCTAGAAAGGTGTGGGCTTCAGTATCAACACTTCCTATTATATCAATAGTGTAGCTAGAAAGGTGTAGGCTTCAGTATCAACACTGCCTATTATATCAATAGTGTAGTTAGAAAGGTGTGGGCTTCAGTATCAACACTTCCTATTATATCAATAGTGTAGCTAGAAAGGTGTAGGCTTCAGTATCAACACTGCCTATTATATCAATAGTGTAGCTAGAAAGGTGTAGGCTTCAGTATCAGTACTTCCTATTACATCAATAGTGTAGTTAGAAAGGTGTGGGCTTCAGTATCAACACTTCCTATTATATCAATAGTGTAGCTAGAAAGGTGTAGGCTTCAGTATCAACACTGCCTATTATATCAATAGTGTAGCTAGAAAGGTGTAGGCTTCAGTATCAGTACTTCCTATTACGTCAATAGTGTAGTTAGAAAGGTGTGGGCTTCCGTATCAACACTTCCTATTATATCAATAGTGTAGCTAGAAAGGTGTGTGCTTCAGTATCAACCCTTGCTATTACATCAATAGTGTAGCTAGAAAGGTGTGGGCTTCAGTATCAACACTTCCTATTATATCAATAGTGTAGCTAGAAAGGTGTAGGCTTCAGTATCAACACTTCCTATTATATGAATAGTGCAGCTAGAAAGGTGTAAGCTTCAGTATCAATACTTCATATTACGTCAATAGTGTAGTTAGAAAGGTGTAGGCTTCAGTATCAACACTTCCTATTATATCAATAGTGTAGCTAGAAAGGTGTGGGCTTCAGTATCATCACTGCCTATTATATCAATAGTGTAGCTAGAAAGGTGTAGGCTTCAGTATCAATACTTCCTATTACGTCAATAGTGTAGTTAGAAAGGTGTGGGCTTCAGTATCAACACTTCCTATTATATCAAAGTGTAGCTAGAAAGGTGTGGGCTTCAGTATCAACACTTCTTATTACGTCAATAGTGAAGCTAGAAAGGTGTGGGCTTCAGTATCAACACTTCCTATTATATCAATAGTGTAGCTAGAAAGGTGTGTGCTTCAGTATCAACCCTTCCTATTACATCAATAGTGTAGCTAGATAAGTGTGGGCTTCAGTATCAACACTTCCTATTATATCAATAGTGTAGGTAGAAAGGTGTAGGCTTCAGTATCAACACATCCTATTATATGAATAGTGCAGCTAGAAATGTGTAAGCTTCAGTATCAATACTTCCTATTACGTCAATAGTGTAGTTAGAAAGGTGTGGGCTTCAGTATCAACACTTCCTATTATATCAATAGTGTAGCTAGAAAGGTGTAGGCTTCAGTATCAACCCTTCCTATTATATCAATAGTGTAGCTAGGAAGGTGTAGGCTTCAGTATCAATACTTCCTATTATGTCAATAGTGTAGCTAGAAAATTGTAGGCTTCAGTATCAACACTTCCTATTTTTATCAATAGGCTCTCTACTGTCAGCATGATGTTTTCCACAGTATTATCTATAATGTAACCATAAACATCCCACTTTAATTATGATTTTGGATTGCAACTTATACAAAAATTAACGTCCATGTAGCCAATTCATGTACTTTAATGTACTGGCCATTTAACTTTCATGGGATTTGTTTTTTTATTTAAAGTGATTTTTTTAATAGGTGAAATATTTTTTCCTAATAATCTAATGAATAAAATATGGTGTTATTTTGTCCTAATAATATCATGAATATAATATTGTGTTATTTTGCTATAAATCAGAGCAAGATCTTCCAGTTACTGACAGACGGAATTAGACAAAAAATAATGTCGGGCTTCTGCTCCATATCATTGAATTATTGGTCTCTAATTATAATTGCAGTATACCGTTGTTCGTATCCAGCTCCACTAATTACACCCATCAATCATACACCAAAATGAAGGAAATTAAACGTTATTTTAACAAAACCTAATATGTGAAAGGTCTTATATATATATATATATATATATATATATATATATATATATATATATATATATATATATATAACCAATAAAACCAGTGAGGAAAAACTGGAAAGTTCTTTTCTTTAAAAATCTAGAACTATGAAAAATACGAAACTGTAGAGCGCCACCAAAGAACAAGACCTAATATTGTGATGGGAAGATTACACCTGTCAACATTGACACCGGAAGTCTCGTTCTAGCTATCACATAGTAGCCATCGCTATCGGTCGGTTCATATTCCATTAGTGTGTCAGACATTAGATAACAAAGAGTATCAAAATATACCCTGAAAAGTTCCATTAAGTATGTCAGACATTAGATAACAAAAGAGTATCAAAATATACCCTGACATATTCCATTAGAATGTCATACATTAGATAACAAAAAAGTATGAAAATATACCCTGACAAATTCCATTAAGTATGTCAGACATTAGATAACAAAGGAGTATGAAAATATACCCTGACAAATTCCATGAAGTATGTCAGACAATAGATAACAATAAAGTATGAAAATAGGCCCTGACATATTCCATTAGTATGTCAAACATTAAATAACAAAAAAGTATGAAAATAGGCCCTGACATTTTCCATTAGTATGTCAGACATTAGATAACAAGAGTTTGAAAATAGGCCCTGACATATTCCATTAGATATGTCAGGCATTAGATAACAAATTAGTATTAAAATATACCCTGAAATATTCCATTATGTCAGACATAAGATAACAAAAGTGTATGAAAATATGCCCTGACATATTCCATTAAGTATGTCAGATCTTAGGTATCAGAAGAGACAGAAGTATGTCTTCTAAATTTAAAAACTTTTTGAACGTTTCGTGATCAAATATATATTGCTTCTACTGGGTATAGTTTGATAGAAAAAACATAACAACAAAAACACAAAAACTTGTATATATTGACGGGTTATTAAAAAGCAAATGGGTTTTATATATAACTTATAGAACACTTACGGTCTTCCAGTGTCACTCCCTCAACATTAATCAGACTGCAGTCATTTTCTTTCTGTCCTCCAGTGGCCATTTTTTCGTTTTAACAGATTGTCGTTGAGAGTTATTGGCTCCAAGTAAAGTAAGCCTTCAATCCAAAACAATGCTGACACAAGGGTTTGACTGAAAAAGAGCAAAATTATGTCATGTGTATACCTAATGTTTTATTTATACATTATTGTAGACAAATCAACTTCCTTGTAAAACAATGTTTAAAACGTCTAAGGTAAAATTTGTTTGTAAAAAGATTGTAAAAGAAAACCAGACTTATTCTAGTGCAGCTGAAAACAGACGCAACGTCTTCTGTTGTTTTACACTCAAAATATACAAAAATATTCAACGAACACTAATAATGTAACACTGTTGTTATCCTCATTTGGAATTCATCCGGTGCACCACAAACTATATTATGATGCAGAATGCAGACAGAAGAAGATATGTACACAGTCACAGAGAGAGAGAGAGAGAGAGAGAGAGAGAGAGAGAGATGATTAATCCAGACTGATATATATGCATGCAAATTCGTTATCTTTAAATCCAATAGTCACCTAAAGGTATCCTGTCATCTTAGAGAAGTTAATCATTATATTGACTGGACAAAGCGCTGTGACTTTGTATTTGGGGAGCTACTGGTGGGTTTAAAAAAGGTGGATGTTACTCTTGGGATTTACTGGTGGGTTCATAATATCTGTAGAGCGCCCCCTGTATTTGTATCTGTATGCGCAGTTGTAATAATATTTGTTGTTGTTGTTTCAAATTCGTCCTGCCAGTCAAGACAACATGGCTTTTCTCTATGAATATTTTATTATGATTCTGACCCGATGTTTAACAATTTTTGAATTTTACACAAAAAAACCTGTTCAATCTTTAATTATTATCATTATTATTATTAATGATTATTATTTATAATAACATTATTATCATCTACTCCCGAATAGGAATGTGAAGAAACATGTCGTGTACATGTTTAGACGTGTATTTATTATGATGAGCACTCAATCTTAGGCTTCGATCATTTGTACATACTATATTTATGTGACGTTTATATAACCATTAGACTGTGTCAGCCTAATGTATGTCTCACTGTGTAAAGGTACATATATTTCCTATGAAAAGACTTGCATTGCGGCCAGTTGCGAATTACCAAAATCTGACTGACAGTTTCTTGTAGGTAGGCGGAGTTTAAGGATTTGTGGATTATGAAATTTTACTTGACAGAAATTCAGGTAAAATGTGCTTTGATTGAGAAAAACCCGTTCTTTACAATCCCTTTTTTTAATTAAAAGAATGGCTGTATTAAAAGTATCAGTGTGAAAATATTCAAAGACATATTCCATTTTTTAAAAAACAACCCTGTACTGTCACTTAAACTTCACAATTAAATTTGTTTTGTAAAGAAACTGTAAAGGAAAATCAGTCTTCTTTTGTGCAGCTGCAAACAGATGCAGCATACATCATTGTTTTACTCTCAAAATGAACAAGAGTTTTCAACTAATATTTATAGCACAATTCATCAAGTACATCACAAACTATATTACGAAGCTGAATGAAGATAGAGAAGGATATGCACACACACACACACACACACACACAGATGATTAGTCCAGACTGATATATATGCATGCAAATTCGTTATCTTTAAATCCAATAGTCACCTAAAGGTATCCTGTCATCTTAGAGAAGTTAATCATTATACTGACTGGACAAAGCGCTGTGCCTTTGTATTTGGGGAGGTACTGGTGGCTCTAAATAATAATAATAATAATAATAACAATAATATTTCAATGATAATAATATTAACATTATTATTATTATTATTATTATTTGTTGAGTAAGGTCCCTTGTTAAGGCTGGATATTAAGTAGATTAGGTACTGGACAGGATATCGTTCTGTGTTACGTAAAGCTAAAAATAACCCATAAAACTGAACTTAACTTTCTCTCTCTCTCTCTCTCTCTCTCTCTCACACACACACACACACACACTTTAATTTCGTGGTTTTAACCAACGGAGAACTAAAAATTAACCTTGGTACATCAAATTTTACCCAATACACTGTGCCTAGATTCTTAAAAAAAATATCCAACGGTCAGAAGTATAAAGACCTTGGGCGTAAAAGGTCAGTCAGTGCATTTTATCAATTTACGACAGTAAAGTAAGTCAAGAAATCCAAGTGTAATTCTCTATCAAATTTGATGAATGAAACCCCAGGGTACACTAGCGGAATTGTAACATACTTAAAATCAGGACCATACCAAAAGTGTTTGTGTCATAATATTGTAACACCTGTTTAGTAATGGAGTTTTACTGAAGCCAGCTCCCAATGTGATAAAACTAAACATAATAGGATAAAGTTAAAAATGGAAATATGCAAAAAATATAAGTACAACAAAAATAACATTTTATTCATAGATCTAGACTACAAAAACAAAAGTGTTCTAAAAAGTGTAGACTATATAGTAACTACGATGATATCCGTGGACAGGTGATAAAGATTTTTAAATAAGATACGTGGTACAAATAAGAATATTAACCATAATAAGAACTCAATACGTCTTACGACGAACAGATACTTACCGTCAGGCTGATATAACGAAATTTATGTTGGAATCGGGCGAGAGAGGGGGAGGGAGTAATCGGTATTACAGACCGAATGGTCGAGTAGCGCAATTGCGAGCCGATGCCATACCCATATCCCCACCTCTCACCCCACAACAGCCATATTTCAAAGAAAATTTCAAATTACATTTCAAATTTAAATAAAAAAAAACGTATAACTTTTTTTTTAAACAAAAGAAAAGGCAAGAGAGGAATTAAAAGGAAAGAATTTTTTATTTATTTTTTTCTCAGAAAGAAAATTCTAAAGACATATATAGTAAGGGATACAGGGAAACTATATGGGGGAAGTAAAAGGCGATGACATGATGGGGCTAAGTCACATGGCGCTACGCGAAGTGGACAGGCCCATGAAAGAGTTTTTGAAAAAAAAACAACATGTAGAACATAAACAGACAAAACGGAGACACAAATACATACTGTATAACACTTAGTTTAAAACCCCACTAACTTCTTCTATATCTTAAAAGCCATACAGCTCCCGCACTGTATGGTTGACCACTATACAATAATGCAGTCTCATTAAACAATTTTGGATCTTTCAATACAGAATAATCAGATAAACTAAATAAAGGAGGCCTAACTCGACCCAGGAGAAACAAATAGAGAATAAAAGAAGTGTGGACCTTGGATGGAGCGTAACCTACCTATCAACATCTTTAAAAACTATTACGAGGAACGACACATATTATCACTCGAATAATACAAATGGAAATATTTTTTTTAAAACAAAATCTAAATAGTACACCGTTCCATCGTCAGAATTCGAAAACCATAAAACAAATTAAAATATAAAACATAATATATCGCAACGGATCTTAAGTCCAAATTAGGAAGAAATATAACTGGGAAAGATATATGATTTATACTTGCTGTCTCAAACATACAGAAAATATAGCATACACACAATATAGCACCACTACATATAGCAAACACCGAGACCTAGGCGACCTATAGCAAGGTCACAAAATTTCAAGGGAAGGAACTTCGAGCAAGGTGAGGGAAACCAGGCACGGACGAACAACCCTTTAGATAACACATAGGAAACATAAATACCCCATCAACAATTCTAAAAACAAAGTTTTTTATATAAAATTTTGTTTTAAATAAAACATACAACACATCTGAGGGGGAAACAAACAAATATAAAATACTTTTATTTTTTTGGAAATGGGGGAGGGGGCATTTGTCTGGTGCCCCCCCCCCCCCCCCAGGAAGTTATATTGTGTATGGAAGAATTCTACATTGTTTTAGAGAGCAGAACAACTCATGTTTTCCAGAGTAATTCAGAGCCGTCGAGGAGAGCAGACGTACTTTGGGTGCACTCTAGGGATATACAGTGAAAACGAAGAAGGAATGCATGGAGACTTGCTATCGCGGGGACCCGAGTGGCGGAGTGGTCTAAAGCGCTCTCCGTTACGGATCACTGCCATCTCACCTTTGTCTGCATGGGTTCGAGTCTATGATTCGGCCAATTGGGTATGTGAGAAAGCTTGCCAGTAGCTTCTCGTAGGTCGGTGGTTCTTCCCGGGGTTTTCACGGGTTCTTCCTCCACCATTAATACTGGCCGCCATGTATAGCCTATCGTGTGCTGAAAAATGGCGTTAAATCCCACAACAACAACACCAACAACTTGCTGTCGTAGACTGATAAAGGCAAGTAAATGAATGAAGACTTTCATAGATTTTACACAAGCCAGCTCGTAAGCTAAACTCGGAGTTTTACTGAAGCCAGCTCGTACGTGTATGGAAGAATTCTAAACTGTTTTAGAGAGCAGAACAACTCATATTTTCCAGAGGATTGTGATTGTACAGAATACACTAGTTCACTTGGGACACGGACATTTTACGGGATTTATAGATATACTGTAAGTATTAGTGAAATAATATCAGTGAAAATGGAAGCAGCAACAGAAATCTTGCCAAACTATGTGCAGCCGGGGGGGGGGGGAAGCTAAGTACCTACTTTAAGACTAAATTAGAGGATAGAGTACTCACAGCATTCCACCCTCCTGGGTGTCAAGCAATAGATTTTGGAAATGTAGCCAGCGCGCATAGGCAAGGTGAATTTCTGACTGCCCTTAAAGTAATGGGGATTGACATAGACAAGGCAGATGTCCTGCAGAATGCAGGCTGTAACAAAAACGTCATATAATAAATACGTCATATATCCAAAGGACTTTGACACACCCTTGATAGAGGCAGGCGAAATTGAAATAAAGGGAAATAAGGCAAATATATACAAAACTACATCCTCAACCAGAGAGATAGAGGCCAAAACAATAGATGTCTCCATCTCAGCCCTCCCTCTGGAAGTAGAGACCATAGAAGTGACTAACAAAGTTGAGCGCAAAATAAAAACCAAAGTTATGAGAGCAAAAATGGATACAGTTTGGGGTTTCGGAAATGTAAAGACAGGATTACGAATCCTCACTGTGGCAAAAGAAGATGCCCCAAAAATTCCAACATTTTTTTATGTAATGGGATTTAGGTTGAAAAGCTGGTTTCGGAGAATTACTGGAAGTGCCCTAAATGTCAGCCAACAGGGCATAACCCCAAGGAAAGCACAAACCAGAAGGTGCAAAAAACAACTACTTCAATAACAAATTACGCTAGCAAAGTTGCTAGTAGTCAACCAATAACCAACAGTGACATTGACACACAACTAAGTAGATTAATACAGGAAATAAGAAAAGAGGAAAAGGAAGGGGGAGACAAAACTGATATCTCAGTAAATAACGAACTCATGACCTTACCAGAAATTGACGTAACAGAGATAAGGGACAAGTCACCTACCCCTGAATGGGAGATAATCTTAAGTCCCAATAAAACAGAGAAAATACAAACTCCCTACAAGGGAAACCCAATAACACTGACTAATAGGTTCTCTCACCTAAAAGAGGAGGAAAACTCCTTGGGAGACGAGAAGGAAATAACGGAAAGTGAAGAGTCAGAAGTGAGCATAAAACACCTGACCTCTACTCCCTTACCAAAATTGAGACTAAAAAAAAAAGGAGAGCCTTCTCCAGGTCGAGTTCATCCCAGGAGAGAGGCAAAAGTGATGCAGAACATGAAAGTCCACATACAATTTATGAGAACAAGAAGGATAAGATCGGGGGGAGGAAAAAATTGAGACAGGAAAGTGACAGTGAAGACCAGAGGGAAGTGGACAGTGACAATAAAGACTACAGTGAATCACAGGTGCTCGACGCGAGCTTGATGTTGAGAAGAAAAATAATAATCTTAAGGAAAAATTCATACAGAGTGACAACAATACCTTACATTACCCCCATGAGCCGTTCTGACATAGGACCCTCCTTATCATAATATATAAGAGAGAAGGTACGGAACTTCCAAATACTTCGTTCCACCCACGACCATCGATTTCCTTCTGCTATTTCCGTCTTTAAAGGCTTACGACCATACTATATGTCTTGTTTTACTCCTGAGATATTTGTATTCATAACCCATCATTGACTTATCTGCGTTGTACCAAACTGAAGTTACGGGCTCCGAAACGTGGCATTTTCGCGAAGTCTTACTGCTGAGACAAGTCCGTGCTCTTATGATAATAAGTATAACCAAGATATTTTGTTTTGTCACTGTATGTATCTATACAAGAAACACATAATGGATTCACTAAAAAATTAATGGCACTATGTGAAGATAAAATGAATGGTGTACTGATTTTAAATGATTTTAAGGGGGAAGATGTAAGAGGAGGGGTAGCAACATTTATTAAAAATAAAAGAGGATTAAGCTGGAAAAGGGAAAACGAAGGAGATATTTTTAAAGGGAGGATGATCCATATTATAATAGAAGATGTCCACTTTTTAAAGGTATACATGCCCACGAATAAATATCGTAAACAACCATGGAAAATTTAATTTTAGGAGGAGATTTTAACTGGGTGGGCGTGAATATAGATAGAGTAGGGGAATTAACCACAAACGATGTAAGGTTTAAACCAGAGCTGGAATTTTTCTTAAACAAACACAAAATAGTATACTTATATGACAAATTAAATTTACTTAGGAGGGAATACATGTATGAATACAAAATAAACGAAGGGAGTAGTTTAAATAAATTGTATTGTACCAATTATGAACAAAGATATATAAAGAAGCAGGCATTACGGATTTTAAAGTTTCAGATCACAAGTTAGTATATTTATATATATATATATATATATATATATATATATATATATATATATATATATATATAATTGAAAAATGAACATAAATGAGGTAAAGGGAACTGGAAACTGAAACAACAAAATTTTGGAGGAGAAAGATTTTATCGAAGAAATTTAATTAGAAATAAAACAAAATTATAGAAAAGGGGAACATAGATATTTTAAATGAATGGGATAAACTAAAAACTTTATTTAAAAAGAAAGGTATTATATATTCAAAAATTAGGAAGGAAAAGCAACAACAAAAAAATTGGAAAAGACGCGATTAAAAGACAGCTAGAAAACATTAATACAAATGAGAGAAAAAAGTACTCAAAGAGAAATTAATCAGATATTAGACGAAGAAAACAAAGGGAGAGAAATAAGGGCCGGAAAATGTACCACAATATACAAAAAGCGGAGGGCTTATATAAAAGAAAGGAGTTGGGGGGGGGGGGGCGAAAAATATATTGAAACTTTAAAAATTAAAGAGGGAAAGGGGGTATCCGACAGGAAGGAAATTTTTAAACACATTGAAGAATTTTATAGTAAGTTGTATACATCACAACAAAATTAATAACAGCACAATAGAAGCGTACCTACAATGAATAGATTGCGAGATGATATCACGAAAACACAAGAACTCAAAAGAAGAAATAATTTGACCAAAGGAAAATGCCCAGGTAGAGATGGACTCACCGTGGATTTTTATATGAAATTCCGTGGCGAGTTTCGCCCATTTTAGAATGGTTATACAATAATATTCACTTGAGAAATGATATTATGACAGAAAGCATGAGGGAAGGGATTATAACACTAATATCCAAAGGGAAGGGAGATAGGGAAGATCTAAAAAATTGGAGGCCCATCTCCCTCCTAAATACGGATTATAAATTATTAAGTAAAACTTTAGCAGAAAGAATTAAAAAGGGAATGGATAAAATCATAAACATAAATCAAACATGTGGGGCCAAGGGGAAGGGCATTCCGAATAACATTTTAAGTATTAAAACAATTATAGATTATATACAGGAATGTGGGCTAAAAGGTGCTATGGTACTTTTTGACCAGGAAAAAGCATTTGACAGATTAGAACACAACTATATGCAAAAGGTTTTAGAAAAATTTGGATTTGGAAATAATTTTCAAAAGTGGACTAAAATCCTGTACAACAAAATAACCTCAAGATTAGGGGTAAATGAAGCGAACAAGGGACAATTTGACATACAAAGATCAGTGAAGCAAGGATGCCCACTATGTTATTATATGTAATAGCGACTGAGATCCTCAGTATAAGAATAAGACTAAACAGTAAAATTGAAGGTATTAAAGTTCCAAATATAAAGGATGAAATTAAGATGCTACAACATGCAGATGATTGTACTAACTTTATAAAAGACCCAAACTCCTTCAAACACCTGGAAAAGAAATTTGAAAAATTTGGTAAAGCTTCAGGGTCTAAAATCAACCAAGAAAAGACAGAAATATTATAGATAGGGAACTGGTGGGACAACCACCCAGGATTACACCCACCCCCATCTAATCAAAGTTCGAGTTAAGGCACTGTGAGTCTTTTTCGGGAGAAGAGGTAAACAGGAAAACTGTAAAAACATGAAAAAGAAAATAGAAGAAAATGTAAATATCTGGGCACTAACTCCGTTATATATAATGGAACGGGGCCAGGTGGCCAAAACATAAATCTATAGAAATAGAAAAATGCCATATTAAACAAAATAGATAATGACATTATTAATTATATATAGGATTCTAAAACCCACTACATAAATAAAGAAACTTTATATAGAGTGAGAGAAAGGGGGGATTAGCATTACGTAACCCCATTTTAATTAAATATGCCAATATTTTAAATAGATTTAAAAGATTAAAATCTGAACCCAACCTACCGTGGGAAGAGGGAAACACACAAACTAAAAATACTTTTTATATTATTTTTGAAATTGGGGGAGGGGGCATATGTCTGGTGCCCCCCCCCCCAAAAAAAAATAGAACGAACTTGTCTGGTCAGATTGAGAGTAAATACTTCTTAGTAAAATGTATTGTTCCATACATACTTACACGTCACATACGTAGCAATTTAGTCCATAAATGAACTGTACAAACATGATAAAATAATACTATAGTAATTGATTGGAAATTTAGTCTTTCTTTACAATGTTGTAAATCTTGTGGATATATTAATGTTTATTATTTTGTAGATAAAAAGGAAGGTTAAACCCCTAATCCTTCCTCTTCATTTTAAGCGAACGGAGCTTAATTAAAAATGTCGATTTAAGCAAAATGGTGTTGACTTATTTTTCAAAGAATGTTTGCAATCTATTTAT
Organism: Sinohyriopsis cumingii; assembly: GCA_028554795.2. Lineage (NCBI taxonomy): Eukaryota > Metazoa > Mollusca > Bivalvia > Unionida > Unionidae > Sinohyriopsis > Sinohyriopsis cumingii. The sequence goes on from CM068824.1 coordinate 155,579,256, forward strand.
CACACACGCACACGGACACACACACACACACACACACACACACACACACACACGCACGCACACACATTAACAAACATTCCTGACTAAGTTAATTTGCCTTTCTTGGGACGGGAATAAAATACAATTTAAAAAAAAATGTTAAAGCAAGTTTGGGATGCTTCTGCTAGTTTCGAACTCGCGACCTCTTGTTTAGCAGCCGTTACGTACAGATAGACAAATGTGGGTGTTTATATATAGGATGTTGAGATTATAACGTCATGGGGTTCTGTTCGAGTGTACACTTTCGCATCATATAAAAACTGTTACAATGTAGCAATGAACTAAAATGGCGCCAATTATAATTTTCCTTCTGCCAGACAGTTATTTAATAATAATAATAATAATAATAATAATAATAATAATGAGGACTTTGTATAGCGCCTAATCTTTAGAAGCCCTAAGCGCTTTACAACATTAGACAACACCTATAAGATAAAAAAACATATAATGATATGATTACAAACACAAACACCGTGAAATTAGAAAACATAAAAAGACATGCTGAGAATATTTAAGGTAGGAAACATTATTAGGTCTTTAAGTTTGTTCTTGCAGTCGAAATAAGTGAGTTTTGAGAGCCCTCTTGAATGTCATCACTGTGCCTTTGTGTCTAAGTTCAGTGGGCAATTCATTTCACGTTGCTGGGCCCTGGCATGCAAAAGAACGCTGTCCATATGACTTTGTTTTCATAGTGGGAATAATGAGTATACGATTGTCAGAAGAGGAGCGTAAGTATCTCGCTGGTGTGTACACTTGGGTGAGGTCGGATAGGTATGTTGGACTAGAGTTCTTCAGTGAAACGTAGCACAGAGAACAAATTTTGTGTTTGATTCAGGATCGAATGGATAGCCAATGTAGGGTAAAGAGCAGCGGAAAGATGTGCTCTGATCGTGGTACTCTAAGTAAGATCCGAGCAGCTGTGTTCTGAAGTTTTCGAAGTTTTGGAGTAGATATTGAGATGAACCAGACATTATTGAGTAACAATAGTCCAGTCTTGAAAGTACTAACGAACACACAATACCCTGTTTAACATGAACAAGTCAGTACGGCTCTCAATCGGCGTCTTCTACTGCTAACACCAAAACTAAACCAATTATTCCTTGTCAGCCAAGTACTTCTTCCATAGTGAAGTTAAAACAAACCAAACTAATTCGGCGTTTTCCACATAATCATCATCCTCTTTTGAATTATTTACGTTATTATTCTTTGTTGTTTTTATTATTAGCATTATCAGTATAATTATTATTATTATTATTATTATTATTATTATTATTATTGACCGCTCCGGTGGCCTGGTGGTTAGAGCGTGCGGGAGGTCGTGGATTCTGTCCCCACCCGAATCATGCCAAAAACTTACAAAAATTATAGTAACAGCTGCCTCGCTTGGCGCTCAGCATTAGGAGGTTAGTGTTAGGACTGGTCGGACTGGTATCAGGCTAATGTGACTGGAGCGAGAACAAAGGAAGAAAGAACAGGAAATATGATAAAGGAGAAAGGAGGGAAATCGAGGAAAACAAAATAACGTTAGATCAGGGTTAGTAAACTCTTGAACGGTTGGCTAAAATATTATTATTAGTAGTAGTATTATAACTTTATCGTGATGTTAGTTGTTAAAAAATAATTACAAATTATCAAGTTAAAATGTTTAAAAAAATATTTCTCCAAAGTTCCCAAATTAAATTATATCACATTTTGACTAAACTTTAGGACATTTAAAGGAAAGTAGAGGTAAACTTAAAGTAAAAGAACCTGAAACTAAACCAAATTAAATTTAACTAAATTAAACGGTAACTTAGGAAAAAATCCAAACATTTAAATCTTAGAAACAAAATCAACAAAATGGAAAGCAAGAAAACAATCGCCACCGTATGAAGCAGCTGTATTAGCTACCTCAGCATAAATTCAGACAAATCAAGGCAATCATACTAAGTGCAGTCTCCTCCCCCAGCCCCCCAGAGAAAAACACATGATCAAATTTTTTACGCCAATTCGAAATTCAACCCTATACGAAACATTAATAAGCAAACTGTTTGTGTCGCCGAGCGTAAATGAATCGATGGATAAACTACTGATAAGAACACGGCCGACATGGGCACTCAGAATGAGGAGCCCTACCCCACATGCGATAAACGGACTCAGATCAATGCCGCCAAAAAGATATGCAGCCAAGGGACTCAAACTGAGGAGCCCTACCCCACATGCTATAAACGGCTTCAGATCGAGGACGCCAAAAAGACATACAGCCAAGGGACTCAAACTGAGGAGCCCTACCCACATGCGATAAACGGACTCAGATCAAGGCCGCCAAAAAGACATGCTGCCAAGGGACTCAAACTGAGGAGCCCTACCCCACATGCGATAAACGGACTCATATCAAGGCCGCCAAAAAGACATGCAGCCAAGAGACTCAAACTGAGAGGTCACTGTATAAATCAACCTCTAAAACAAGGAACCAACTCCAAAGAAGAAGCTCAGAATACTAACTCTCCCCCAAAAGATCTGACCACACACGGAACTATCCAATGTAAGTAGTGAAGGGGGGCACTTTACGTACAATGGGAATTAGCATTACAGACCCCCCCGGGTTAGATTACGTACAATGGAAATTTAACATGGCGAAAAATCGTGGGTCAGATTACGTACAAGGGGAATTAACATGGCGATAAATCGTGGGTCACTCTACGTACAAGGGGAATTTAACATGGCGATAAATCGTGGGTCACTCTACGTACAAGGGGAATTTAACATGGGGAATAGAGTTTGGGCTTGTTTAGGGACAAGGGGAATGGAACATGGGATTTTTTTTCTTTTTTTTAAAAAAATTTTTTTAAAAAAGGGGTAGGCAATTCAAAGACTATCTCTTTTCGAGAAATATGGCTGGCCCTGAAAAGGGCCTTTGGGTTTTCTTCTTCTTCTGCTTCTAATTTCTTCTTTTCCTCCACCAACTTCTTATTTTATCTCCAACACTCTTTCTCTTCTTCCCTTTCTTTTTTTCTTCTCCTCCTCTTCTTTCTTCTTCTCTTCCTCCTCATCTTTCTTCCTCTTTTCATTTTCTTCTTCTTTTTCAATTTTTTCGTTCCATTTGCGTATTTTTATTCTTTCCTCTTCATCCTCCTTCTCCTCCTTTATCTCTTTCATGACACCACTAATCTTGTCCTTTGCTTTTCTTAAGTTATTAATTTCCATCTTTACACGATGGGGACTATAGGAATAATGGTCTTCAACGAGTCTTATTAGCATCTGTTCCATTATTCCTAAGTTGTCTAAAACGTCTTGCAAGGTTTGTATTTTGTCCATTTGGTTTGACGCCATCTTCTTTTTATTCTTTGCAGAATGGTTTGAACGACGAATACTGTGGGTTCTTATACTTAAAGCGCGTACGTGAAGGAAAACATCCCCCTAAAAACATAAAATGGATCTTACCTAGATCATGACCAAACAACGCGCGGACGTGAAGGAAAACATCCCCTACTTTTTCATTTCATATAATATAACCCAAACTATACTCTCCACATTTGCTAAGAAACAATAAAGAAACCCATAATCTACTATTCGCACAAACATACCTTTACTCTTACAAACACAAACACACAAACACATACCCTCACATTTTTTTTAAAAAAGAGTTAGTGTTTATATTCACACTACTCTACCTACACACATTGGCAAATCGATCGTTATTTCTTTTCTAGAGTATTGGGTAGCCCTGAAAAGGGCTGTTTTGTTTGGAACTTCATGGGCACCTGGTTAATGGTGGCACCTTCCAGGCCTGGCGCCACATACGCATCTTATCCCCCAGTTACTTTTTACCTTTTGGGGGGAGAGAGCAGAGGCAGGATATGTCGCTTCAGAATCCCAATTTTCGCTCTCTGGGATTTTGAAATTTTTTCTTCTCTCCTTTTCCTCCTCCTCTTCTTTGTTTCTTCTTTCCTCTTTATATCTTCTTTCTTCTTCTTCTTCTTTATATCTTCTCTCCTCCTCTTATTTGTTTCTTCTTTCCTCCTCTCTTATCCTTCCCTCCTCGACAATGGCTTCCGCGGCCAGTTCATTTAATATGCGCCTGGCATATTCCAGATGCACATGAAGCTCCAACAGTTTCTCAAGTCTCGTGTTCATTTTTTTTTGGTGTTGATCAATCAACAAGGGTAGCTGGACTGCCGAACGAGTTTCAATTTATACTGAAAGCGCGGACGTGATGGAAAACATCCCCCTAATAACATAAAATTCATCTTACCTAGATCATGACCAAAAAAACAACAACGCGCGGACCTAAAAGAAACACTCACTCACTTTTTATGCTACCCATCACTATTTTAAAATTTTTTATAAATCACTTCAATAGACTATCCACATACTCAAAGCAATTCAATCTAACTCCAAATATACACCTCAAACACCAAAAAACATCATTTTAATCTACTATCCACACCAACTTACTTGAGCTCTTACAAACACTAACACACCAACACATACCCTCACATTTTTTAAAAGAGTTAGTGTTTATTTTCACACTACTCTACCTACACACATTGGCAAATTAATCGTTATTTCTTTTCTAGAGTATTGGGTAGCCCTGAAAAGGGCTGTTTTTTTTGTTTGCTATGGCATTCTTTTTTAGTTTCTAAGAATGCGATGTCCTCTGAGGATAGACTTTCTGGCAATAGGTCTGCTTCTTCGGAAAGAGAAGAAGAACTCTTTGGTGTCGATACGGCAATCGACAAAGCCTCTGTCAGGTTCAGGTTGTTGCTGCTGTTGTTGTTGTTGCTGCTGTTGCTGCTGTTGCTGCTGTCTCTAAAGTCTGTACTTCTCTGTCCATTCTTCTTTTTCCCTGTTCATTTCTTCTCTGAAGAGCTCTTCTATCAGGTCTTCAGTGATTTTTAACATTCTCACATTCTCTATTTCTTCTGGCTTCGGTATCAGACTGTGTCTGACCCTATGCAGATTCACGTAGGCTTCGTTGAGCTTAGCTAGTTTGGAGCACATCTTCTTAGGAGGATGAGTCGTAATGGATGGTTAGACTGGAAACAACCCCGGTTCTTAAAGTCAAAGCGCGGACGTGAAGGAAAACATCCCCCACACGGTTTTCTAGTCTCAACGTTTCAGTGAGTGTCATGAGAGGGATAGTAAGAAATGAAAGAGCATCAATCCAACATTCTTATAGCTAAACAAAAGACAAAGGCATTTTTTTCCAAACACAACATTTTTTATTCAAAAATCACTTAACACTAAACAACAACTCTAACATTTTTTAACAATAATCCATCACTATAACATCAAACAATTTTTTTTTCAAATCACAAACATTTTTTCTCAACTCACACTCTACTTTGAACAGGGCTGACAACGTTGTGAATGAAATTGTGATTTCCACTGTTGGAAATCATTAGGCCATTGATGGACACTACGTTTCCTAGCTTGAGACAAAAGATAAGCATAATGGTCACAAAACCATCGATCTACTTTCACATCGTTTCTAGCAGAAGAACGAGGATCGAAATGAGTCACTAAATGTTCTAAGGAATAGCCCAGGCTGCGATGATGCAGAAAATACACACAGTACTGTCCACACACCAAGGAATCTGTGCCTTGTAATTTCACGTTATTGAATCGGGTGGTTTGAGCATTTCTTCTCATAAAGTCAATGATATCGTCTTCCAAAGGGGGCAATCCGTACGAATCGAAATATTCCACACATCCTTCTTGAGGAAAGTAGACGACTACCCAGTGGGTTCCTGGGAGATGACTGTCGTCCGTGTTGATCACGTAAGCTTGATGGTCTTTAGGTTTGCGATGAGGGAGTTCATCTTTAGCACAGACGACAGGATTCCAAGAAGCTGTATACGAACTGTGGTTCAAAAGGTAATAAAGTTCCCAGGTATCCATTGTTTTGTGTTTTCTTCTTCACAGGTAATAATAAGTCGTCAATTCGACCCTGACTTTTTGCTTGAAAATGTCTGACGAATAAACGGTTATTCGTTCTGTTTCCTCACTCTGATTCAGGAGAGCTTCGATACGATGGATCTCTTGAGTGGTTAATGGTGGACAAGAATGTTCACGCAAGTCTTTATACCACTGGTGCAACACGTCTTTGTTCGAGATGAGACTCCAAGCTTCGTCCAGATACTCGTCCAATTTTTCTTCTTGACTTAACATTAGCCATTTATCGTGTTGAATTTGACTGGGATGATCGTTTTGACATCCATAGCAATTTTTCTTGATCAATTCCGTCATTTTGTCGACCAAGTGTTTGGCAAAACAGGAGACTAAATGGGCTTCTTGTTCTTTGTCGAGAACTTCACATACCTCGGGTCCAACATCTCCAGCTCACTCTCCACTGATTCTGAGGTGACTGACATGATTGCCAAGGCATCAGCAGTGATGGCCAGACTTAACCAAAGGGTCTGGAACAATCCCAACCCCACCGACAAGACCAAACTGCGTGTCTACCAAGCCTGCGTGCTCAGCTCACTCCTCTACAGCAGCAAAACATGGACCACCTATGCAAGACACGAGAGGAAACTCAACAGCTTCCACCTGAGATGTCTGCGGCGCATTCTGCACATCCAGTGGCAGGACAAAATAATCAACACAGAGGTTCTAGAACGCGCCAACATGAACAGCATGTTCTCCATTCTCAGCGAGACGCGCCTTCGCTGGCTCGGCCAAGTGAAGTGAAAGGACCCAGCCCACATTCCCAAGGACCTGTTATATGGGGAGTTAGCAGAAGGTGCACGATCGACTGGACGACTACATCTGCGCTACATAGATGTTTGCAAGAAGAATATGAAGACGGCAAACATCAATGTCAACGACTGGGAGAGCTGTGCAAACAACCGTTCCAGCTGTCGTCTAGCTATCAGGCAGGGAATTCAAAAAGCAAAGGAAGACAGATGAAGAAAAAAAAACAAGCTGAAAAGAGAGCAAGAATGGAGGATAAACAAAAGCTTACTCTGGAGCTACACCATCGTCTCCCGTAGACGGACGGATGCCAAGAACTCTCTACAGTACACTCTCATTACACCAACATGTAATGAATATATGCATGGTAGTGTATCTGGAGCTGAGACGCATCAGCCCTATTTGCAATTTATTTTGATTGATGCCACTAAAACACTTGAATGTTCCTTAGTAGTTCCAAGACCACGATATTGTAATTCACTCTAGTCTGGTTCGTCTGAGTAACTACTACAGAAATTTCAAAAAGTTAAAAAAAAAACTTGGGTGCTCAGATTATACTTAGAGTACGAAAAACTGAGCATACCTCCTATTCCCCATCCCCATCCCACCCTGCTATGTAACCTTCACTGGCTAGAATCAAACACAAATTGTGTTCACTATGCTACAATTTGTTGGCTGGCTCCAGTCCAATATACCTATCTGACCTCAGCTATGCGTACATCCCCATCTAGAAACGTAAACTCCTCTTCCGACCCTTACATTCTCATTGTTAAAACGCTGTCAAGAATTACGTAATATATGTTACCGTTCTGGTGGCCTAGTGGTTACAGCGTCCGCCTCGGATGTGGGAGGTCGTGGGTTCGATCCCCGGCTGAGTCATACCAAAGACTTACAAAAATGGCACTAACAGCTGCCTCGCTTGGCGCTCAGAATTAAGAGGTTAGTGTAAGAACTGGTCGGTCTGGTGTCAGGATAATGTGACTGGGTGGGACATCGTGCTACATGTCTGCAGGATGATGCCCCAGTGGTAGACAGCACTATAAACTGCCACACTGCAGACATCGTAGAGATAAGACTGAAAAATTGTTTAAAGCTACGTTAAAAATCCAAATCACACAAATCACACCTAATATATGAAACGTAAAAAAGAGATATATCATCTACTTTTTTACTCTTAAACTCTGACGTTAAGGAAATGTAAATGACCCATCGGACCTAGCAGTTGTTTAAATGTGCACATCTGAAGTGAGACTACGCTGCATACTGTATAACCCAAATTTAACTCGTCAGTTATATACCAAAATAAAGGGAATTAAAAGTTCTTTAAACAGTACCTAAGAGATTAATGGTCTCTTTTAAATAGACAGAATAACCATTTTTTTCTTTAAAAATCCAACATTTTGCAAGATAAGAAACTGTAGAGCGCCACCTTAATTATTCCGTTTTTCTTAAAACCTGCTTCCTATCCTCACTCCCCAGGTCAAGCCATGGTATCGTAACTTGCATACCACAGAGAACCCAACACTAAGGCCATGCATAAATGTATTTGTACAATTTTCACCATTCTAGGTGATGAAATAAATTCATTTTATATTTCTAGTTCGCAGAGAACTATGTGCACATCTGTTTGTGCGTGCGTGTGAGTATGTTTGCTTGTATGCGTGCGAACATGGGAACAAAAAATTCCTGAAATAGTGGCTTGAGTTAAAATAGAAGATGAACTAAGTACTAAAACCTTCCCTCGCGTCACATATGACGTAACCTAGTACTAAAAATACCCATCGGGTCACATATGGCGTAACCTAGTACTAAAAATACCCCTCACGTCACATATAACGTAACCTAGTACTAAAAATACCCATCGGGTCAGATATGGCGTAACCTAATATTAAAATAACCCCCCACATGGCATATGCAGTAACCCAGTACTAAAATTCCCCCAGCGTCATACATGCCTTCACCTGGTACTAAAAATATCCCACACACCCCAGCGTCACATATTGCGTAACAAACTAAGAAATGTATTACATTTGTACATTTTTGGTACACAAATTACTAACAATAATTTTTAAATCGAATAAAAATAAAAATGACCAACCTTCATTTTATTCAGTTTTAAGAAAGAATTTACGGATTAGAGATTTATACATTGAATTTGTTTTAAAAAGACTTGGTAACTCGTTATACTTTTAATGTTTCCTGGACCGCCAGAAGCTGATTTATTAGTTGTTGGTGGTGGGGGGGGATGTCTTTCTTAGGTGAACATATATTTGTGCATTTATTAACATCAATATTTCTCTCAATCATTCGCCGTATCTACATTGATTAGTTAAAACAGAAGGCTCTATTAGTTATGTACTTTACAAAAACTTGCTTCTACCCTACCGCCCTCCCCCGCGAAAAAAATATAAAAGATTTTGATCATAAGGTAAATTTCATTGATGATGAAAAAGCTTACTTTGTTTTTTAAACAAAGATCCCCCCCCCATGTTAGAGTTCAAGAATAACTTGCATATGAGCAATTCTATTGTCTTCAATGTAATTATAAAACACAAATTTAGAAAATAAGTCTTTTATTACAGGCATTTTTTGTGTTGTTTTTTTTTTGTTATTGTTTTTTTAGACTAAGTAATATTTTGTCAGTTACTTTCTGACTGCCGATAGAAAGTTTTGTTGGCACACCCTTGCCCCATCCCAGCATATTTACTGACTAGGAATCGGAGACGTCACCTCGTGTTGGTCTAATCGTGATTCGAAATAATTTTTATTTATGTTCTGTTTCCTTATTCTTCCATGTGCTTGTTGTTGTTGTAGAGTTTAACATGGCGGCCTATAATAATGGTGGATGAAGAACCCGGGAAAACCCCAGAAAGAACCAAGGATCCACGAGATGCTACCAACAAGCTTTCTCACCTATCCACATCGGTTGAACCTGAGACTCGAACCCACGGAGACAGGGGTGAGATGGCAATGATCCGTAACGGTGAGCTCTTCAGACCACTCGGCCACTCGGGGCCCCTCCATGTGCTTGTGTTTTGGTTTTCTTATATATATTGAGATGACTAAATAGCATCAAATAAATATATTTTTTATTTTATTTTGATTGAATTTGGTATGATGCTGCCTTTTTTGTTTGTTCGATCGTTATTTTATTTTTTTTAACGTTTCTTTAATACCTAAAGTAAACACCATACGTTTGTACTTATCTCCCTCCAGGAATGTTTACCTGTGGTCTGGTTTCCTTACCTCGTGGTCACCAATTACTTTTGTTTTTGTTTTTAAATTTGTTTTGTTTTTGTTTGTGTATACGCGTGTGTTATATCTGTCTATCTGCCTGTCTGTCTCTGAGTTGTTTTGTTCGGTTTTGTCAGAATGAAGCATTTTCATTTGTTTTAAGGGAGATTGAGAATTATTATAGGCGGATGAAATGATAATTAAGTCAAAATTGCCAAATATAAAGTTTTTGATGTTTGCTGTAATCATAATCGTTGTTGATATTATTTGCTTATATTTTATCAAGTGTTTTGAATGAATTACAGGATGTGCAATTGCATTTTTCGATTTGGAGATTTCATTTTATTTGTTACTTCCTTTTTGGGGGTGGGGTACACCTCCTTTTTTAAAAACCCGGCTTATTCTTGAATTTTACAATACTGCCGATAAAACACGTTTTTACTCTTCTTTCGTCTGTTGTTTAGTGAACCGTAATATTGTCCTTTTTTGACAAACGCCAAATCGCAAGTCCAACTCACTGCAAACAGAATTGTAACATCGACCTTTTTTCCCCCACATACGCCAAATCGCAAGTCCAACTCACTGCAAACAGAATTGTAACATCGACCTTTTTTCCCCCACATACGCCAAATCGCAAGTCCAACTCACTGCAAACAGAATTGTAACATCGACCTTTTTTCCCCCACATACGCCAAAATCTCAAGTCAAACTCACTGCTAGCAGAATTTTAACTTTTTCCTTGTTTGACACATTCCGCATCGAAAATCAAACTCACAGCTAGCAGAAATGCATCATAATTTCATATCCACTATGTTGTGTTTTGGGGTTTTTTTTCGGGGGGTGGGTATAGAAGGGGGTTGCCAGTTGAGAGTTTAGACAGTGCAGCCTTCCAGAATTTCATACTTTACGTCTGGCACACACTACAATTATTCTGCGTTTATTTGACGATAAAGACAGTCCTGCTTGTCTGAAAGTGATGAATTAAAAACTGAGGATTTACCCTTATTGTCAGAAACTAAAAATAGGAGCAACCTAATGTTAATACGGCAAAAATGGTGTCCTACTTTTATTTCTTTGTATACTTCATACTACAACATCTACTAATGATTTGTTTGTGGTCTTAACAATAATACTAATACTACTACTACTAATAATAATAATAATAACATTATTATTATTATTATTATTATTATTATCATTATTATTATTATTATTATTATTATTATTATTATCATTATTATTATTATTTGTCGTGTAAGGTCCCTTGTAAAGGCTTGACATTAAATAAATTAGGTACTGGTCAGAAGATCGTTGTAGATCTAAAATCCACCCCCCCTAAAAAAAAAGACTACTTAAACTTTCTACTTCACACACACACACACACACACACACACACACGCTTATAACACTACAAAACGGGGACATGCGATTTTTACCATCAAAACGGGGACATTTTTATTTTAACACATTATGGGCAACAAGATCAATTAACTATGAATTTGATATAAACATGTCATTTTTAACTGATTTGTAGTTGATGTTATTTTACTATGCATTTGATATAAACATGTCATTTTTAACTGATTTGTAGTAGATGTTATTTTACTATGCATTTGATATAACCATGTCAGTTTTAATTGATTCGGGTTGATGTTATTTTACTATGCATTAGATATAAACGTGTCATTTTTAACTGATTTGTAGTAGATGTTATTTTACTATGCATTTGATATAACCATGTCAGTTTTAATTGATTCGGGGTTGATGTTATTTTACTATCATATTCTTTTCCATCAGAACGGGGGCACACACATATTCACAGTGTTAGAAATTATACATTCAAGTAGGGGACATTCCATAAGTATGTATTTTGATTCTAAATAAAAATCAATTCAATCTAAATACTGAGGTAATCTCACCTCATGCACATAGTTCCCGTCCATATTAACAAACTAAACTAAAACCATCCTGTTGAAATTTTATATTATGTTTGTTGTATATATAAGTAAAAATGTACGTGCAGGAGTTTGAAGGAGACTTGTCAGAGTTGTGTGAAAATGCACAGAATGTGTCCCCTTTTCTAAAATGAAATAATCAAAGATCTGCATGCCGATCTTTAGTTAAAACAATTTTATTGGCAAGACTTCAGTTTAGAATTTAAAATGTCCCAGAAAATAACACATTTTTAACTTTGGTGTACACACAAATTTGCCACTTTAGTGCAATCCCCTTCATTTATGAGCCAATGCATGAAAAGATCTCTTCAATATGAAACACACCAAAAATTTATTTTCTATGATTTTAATGGTTTAATTTTAGTGAGCTCAGGTCATAACCGCTTAAGTGACCATGGAGCCAAATAGTCCCAATTTAAATCTAACTGTGTGGGTTGATTGTGTTACTCCATGTGCAGTTTTATGACAAACACTGGTAAATCGTACAATGGAATGATTAAGAAGGGACTGTCCCGTTATCTGGAGACTCTTTTATTCTTACTATGATGGTAAATATAGTGTAGAGTTACAGGTGAAATTAGGAGTAGTAAATGGGGATAGATTAGCGTCAATGGGAATTAGCATTACAGAGACCCCTGGGACAGATTAGCGTCAAGGGAAATTTAACATGGAGAAAAATCGTGGGTCAGATTAGCGTCAAGGGAAATTAACATGGAGAAAAATCGTGGGTCACTCTAGGGACAATGGGAATTTAACATAGAGTTTGGGCTTGTCTAGGGACAAGGGAAATTAACATGAGGAATAGAGTTTGGGCTTGTCTAGGGACAAGGGGAATGGAACAGGGGACTATAGTGTGGGTCCGTCTAGGGACAATGGGAATTTAACATGGGGAATAGATCGTGGGACTGTCTAGGGACAATGGGAAATTTAACATTACGGAAACCCCTGGGGGATATAGCCTCAAAGGAATTTAACATATGGAAATTGAACATGGTGGATCTGTATAGCGTCAAGGGGAATTGAACATGGTGGGACTATCTAGGGACAATGATGGTAGAGGGTCAAACACAACAGAGACAGAAACATACATACACTAGTACAAGCGTGGGATTTATATATAAAGCATTACGAAGACCTGAAATCTTGCTGGGGTCTTCAAAAATTTGCATAATTGTAATGATGCTATAAATAGCTATAATCAAGGAAATGCTCAACGACAAAATGGATGTGACTAAAAGTAACGTTAAAATGACGAAATTGTCCCAGAATTTAAAAGAAAATAAACATATCCCCGAAAATTAAGTTACAATGGTTTAGACTAAAATGGATAAAATTAGTAACTACTTACAATATCAACTTCTGTGACGACCGTGGATAAATACCTATGTATCTATAATCAGCTGAAATTCCTATGAAATCCCACTATCTATTTATAGCTCCAACTTGTGGGTTTTTCCTTTGGAAAATCCCACTATCTTTTTATAGCCTCAGCTTGAGTGACGTTCCTGTTTATGAATTCTAGTATATATGTATAGCTACAAAATGTGGAAATCCCCAAGTCGATATTTATAGTCTCAAAATTTCCAGCGTCAGTGACGTCACTGTACTGAACACTAGGGGATAAATGGCAACAGTGCTGCAAGTGGCTGACCTGAATACGCGCTACTGTAGGTAGGTAGGTAGAGTGTATCTGATAGGGATAAAGTGAGTTTTATAGGGACAAACAGAGACCAATAGACACACACACACACACACACACACACAACATACGCGCGCAGACTCACACACACACACACACACACACACACACACACACAGAGGGAAGAGGAAAAAACAAACCCCAAAATATACTATCCACACTCGGGAGGAAGAAAAAAAAACAACCAAATATACGATCTACACAACGTACGCGAACAAACACACACACACACACACACACACACACACACACACACAACATACGCGCGCAGACTCACACACACACACACACACACACACACACAGAGGGAAGAGGAAAAAACAAACTCCAAATATACTCTCCACACTCGGGAGGAAGAAAAAAAACAACCAAATATACGATCTACACAACGTACGCGAACAAATACACACACACACACACAACATACGCGCGCAGACTCATACACACACACACACACACAGAGGGAAGAGGAAAAAACAAATCCCAAATATACTATCCACACTCGGGAGGAAGAAAAAAAAACCAACCAAATATACGATCTACACAACGTACGCGAACACACACACATACACACACACACACACGCACACACACACAGAGGGAAGAGGAAAAAACAAACCCCAAATATACTATCAACACAGAAGGGAGATAATAGAAACCCCAAATAAACTATCCACACAAACGTACGCGTACGCATACAAACCCCAAATATACTATCAACACAGAAGGGAGATAATACAAACCCCAAATAAACTATCCACACAAACGTACGCGAACGCATACAAACCCCAAATATACTATCAACACAGAAGGAGATAATACAAACCCCAAATAAACTATCCACACAAACGTACGCGAACGCATACAAACCCAAAATATACTATCCACACAACGTCGCTAACGCATACATACTCCAAAGATGCTATCCACACTCGGGAGGAAGAAGAAAAAACAGCCAAATATACGATCTACACAACGTACGCGAACACACACACACACACACTTACACACACACACACACACACACACACACACAGAGGGAAGAGGAAAAAACAAACCCCAAATATACTATCAACACAGAAGGGAGATAATACAAACCCCAAATAAACTATCCACACAAACGTACGCGAACGCATACAAACCCCAAATACACTATCAACACAGAAGGGAGATAATACAAACCCCAAATAAACTATCCACACAAACGTACGCGAACGCATACAAACCCCAAATACACTATCAACACAGAAGGGAGATAATACAAACCCCAAATAAACTATCCACACAAACGTACGCGAACGCATACAAACCCCAAATACACTATCAACACAGAAGGGAGATAATACAAACCCCAAATAAACTATCCACACAAACGTACGCGAACGCATACAATCCCCAAATATACTATCCACACAACGTCGCTAACGCATACAAACCGCAAATATACTATCCACACTCGGGAGGAAGAAGAAGAAAAACAACCAAATATGCGATCTACACAACGTACGCGAACACCCACACACACACACACACACACACACACACGCACCACAGAGGGAAGAAGAAGAAAACCATTATACACTATCCACACGCAGTGAAGAAATAACCCTTTATATATATGCTATCAACAGAGAGTGAAGAAAATAACCCATTATATTCCATCAACACAGAGTGAAGAAGAAAAAGTTTTTTGAAAGCACCTAAGCCCTCACCTGCAATGACCAACTCTGCCAAACACCTACACCCCACCCACCCCTACTCCCAACACTACAAAACCCATTTAACCCGTTATTTTATGGCATCAGTGTGTGATTTAGGAAACATCAAGACACAAAATGATGGACGAATAGACTGACTATTGTTTACGGACTTCCATTTCAATTCTAACTAAAACATGATCCAGAGGGATAGAGAGAGAGGTGAAAGAGCACAATTTCATAAAGTGTGAGTAAAAACAAAACACGCCATCCTTATTATACAATGTCAAGACCAAGAGACACTTACGTTTTCTTTCTGGTCTATTCTCTTTTAGAAGGTAGTATGAAATTTCACATCAGGGCCAACGCATCGGCTCACATTGTCAATTTTTCCATTTCCATGTTTTTACTGGCACAAGTTCTTCATCATCTTCAATTTCTTCTTCTTCTGAATCCCTCTTCTCTGTTTCGTCTTGTTTTTGTTTCTTCTCTTTTCTCGTAGGGCATTCTGAATTCCAGTGTCCTTTCTCCTGACAACGATATTAGTTATCTTGAATTTTGTCTCTCTTTCTTAGACGAAGCAGGTATTCTGGAGACAAATACCCATTTACCTTTGCAGATATAGCAAACTTCATTAGCACTTACACACTTTCGTATGACTCTCATCAAATCAACGACCAAAAGAGTAAGTTTTGTTGCCACTTTCGCATGTGAATTATGCTTTCGTATGACTTTTAGCAAATATTTGACCAGCAGGTCGATCTGTGCTGACTCTTCCATCTTCTTGATCGTTTGAGAGCGGAATGAACACTCTGACGCAAAGACACTCTCCTTATATACATGGACCTGCTGCGTATGAAACCTAGTCAAATGTAATTTTGCAATAAGATGAAACGATTTCATTGAGGAAGTAAAAAGCAATGATGTACCGTATCGCCTCACACAAAACCTGAAGTTTTAGTTCAAATCCGTGTCAGCGATTTCGAAGACGACATAACTGAGCTTTAATCAATGCTCTCCAATTATGCCACAAAACCACGAGTCCTGATTCACGCCAAAAGAAGTTTCGTTCGGTCCATAAAAAATAGTACCACATCTGAGAAACGCAAAAACGAACTTCCAGTAAACTGAGAACGACGGCTTACACCTACAACGTAAATGTGTGAGTTCAAGTAGTGCGTAAAACTTAGTCAAATTAGATTTTTATAGTCAAGACGAAACGATCTCTTTTCGAACAAGAAAGCAGACACCAAGCGACAATGGCGATCCGTGTCACACAACACTTTTCAAAATGTATATTATCAGAGGTTTGTTCTAGCGATCTGCATGGTTAAATTAAATGTTGATGTATTTTGCAATAAGACGGAAACAATTTCCATGGGATCGCCCATGGTACAATTGTTCGTGCATTAGTTTAATTTTTAAAAATATTTTTTTATATAAATCGCCTATAGGATAGACCCAGTAAAGCATGGCCATTCTCGTCACTGTCTGAATAGCTACTCAAGTCAATTCGAAGCGAACGCGGTAAGAAAATAAGTATAGCCAATGAAATGGCTTACAACGGGTGATGCATTGTTTTGTTCTAGGGCTGTGTGGCATAATAATCCCTATGTTCTTGCGTTGTTACCATTACAGTGCAGACAGACTGAAATGTGAACTTACAAGCCCTCTTTGTGTGTGTTGTACCATTTCCTCTTACCACATCAAAATACTGGGTGTCACAGTATTGGTTCGCGTTTTCAAGCTGACCATTTTTTTATATCTCACTTAAACATTTCGACATAAACACTCACATCGGTAGAGTCAGAACAGACGTGTTACAGTATTGAGGGGCATGTTATCTTTTCTTTTTCAAACTAATAAATTTGGGGTTTGTATGAAGTAAAGAACCGAAAGTACAGTGAAACTCAAAGCTGATGACCCAATCTGTCTGTCTATTGATGCGTGTTTTTGCTTAAGAAGAAATATGACCTCTAAAACACAAAGAGATACGGCAAGCATGATTAGATTAAACACAACGATGTTTTCCTTCACGCCCGTGTAATTTAGAGTTTCAATCGTCTTTGAAGACAAACTTGGTCTCCTTTTGTAGGGCTTGAAATAATAAAAAAACTGAAAAATCTGAAGCACTTTGCTATAGATAATTTCATCAACAGACCAAACAACATAAATACCGTTACAACAATAGAAATCCTTAAATCTTCTATCAAAAAGAAATGCATGAAAAAAATTAAAGATTAACGATAACTAACCAATGAAACCGAATTTAACAAAGGCAATGACATGTGAAGAAATGCCTCTCACTTTGGAAAGGTAGGCGAATGTACTCTGTCATGCACCGTCAACTTGAAAAAAATTAGAAACAGAGAGAAACCTGAATTCAAAATTCAGTTGTTTCTTTTTCTTCAAAATTATTTCGTTTCTTTTTTCTTTTTTTTTTTTTTTTTGGAACAAATCTAAGCACTAATATAGAGTGGAAAAGGGAAAATGCACATACAAGCTTTGATATTTCTGAAAAAAGGAGGGGATATTCCTAACGTTCATAACCACCTATATATGCTTGGACTTGTCTGTGACTTATCCACAAAACAAGATATACATATTTCTGGTCAAGCTGCAAGTGTGTGCGTGTTTTTGAAAATGGTAAAAATTGGATATACAATTTTCTCGTGACACTTATAAAGTGAAGAGTCTGTGCAAGTGTCAAAAGCCAAAGTCATATAAGTTTTGTATTTTGTACGCTTTTAAAGATTTCTACTTTAGAAAATGTGAAGTATCACAAGTTATTATCACAAACAGAAGTGGAACATAGGGGTTTGCAAGAAAGAAAATAACCCAGACAGTTGGTGTCATCAAGAGTGCTAGAGACGGTACCCGAACTTGCTTTCCTGCTTACTTGAATTAAAGTGATTTTCGCTCTAATGGAGCATGTATCACTGGTTTAATAACGCACCGCGTGATTTTTAATTACTCCTGGGGAAGGAAAGAGAGCCTCATCCCCCAGGCTTTTATGTACTCACAGACTATTTTTAAATTTAGCCACTCAGGTGTAGGACTAACTAGTCCTTAACAACCTGACTGAAAGACTTTAAACATGAGTGGGAATTGTCTCACCACACACTCATTTTTCTGTCCGAGCGTGGTAAAGGAGGAAAAAGGTGCTCAGCAAGACAGCCATGGATGTTAAGTACTCACCAAAACGCTAGCCCGTACTTATTTCAAATCAAGTCCCGTTTTTGCTAATGGACAATAAAAGGTACCAATAATGTGTTAACCACCTGTGCAATTAGTTCAAATCTAACGAGTCTGTTAAATTTCCTACTTCCTAACATATCTGTCTAATATTAGTACTTAGTGTACATAAAAATAGCCATACTGATCTTATTTTAAATTATTATGTCTAAGCGACATATACCAGTTTGGTCACTGTTAGGTTTAAAAAGTTAAGTTTGTTGTGGTGTTCCAATGGGTCAAGTTTGTTTCGAGAATAGTTTAGTCAAGGAGGGATACCAAGCCAAATATGGTTCCCTATTTAATAAAAAGCAATCTTTTGGAGCCCTAAAAAAAAGTCTGTTTTTTCTGTTAGAAGGTAACACGTCTCTCTTTTGCTTTCACGTTCTTTCCCGCACTCCTAGTCTCATGATTCTTGATATCAGGAAATGCGTAGCCATGATGGGCGGTAATGTAAGCAGCGGTTTCTACCAGTTGACTGAGGGGGTATCCAGTGTAGGCTTGTCTGTAGAATTGGGGAAGAACTCTGACACCTAATCCCCATTGAGAAGGTCTTGGTTTAAAGGTGTCTAGAGATTTGTAGCCAACGTATTGTATGGCTGTAATAAACTGCCCTGCTATGTTGACGTCATACAATGCTTGATCTAGCCCCATTTCGGTGCACTTCTCAACGAGGGTCAGCGTCCCCCTCCTCCTCAACCGCCTCAATTTCCTCTTCTGGTTCTGATACTAATTCTTCAGTTGAGGTAGATAGTTTCAAATCCGCTGCTATGGTGTCTGTCGCTGTTATTGTTGTTGTGGTTGTTCTTTCAGCTGAGATTGCCTGTAGTATCGGAGTGAGAAAAGAACGTAGTGCCTCCGATAATTACATCTGAGTTTGCCATACCGTTTGTGTAACATAATTGGACCTTTGTTTTGCCACCACTCTTTCCGGGACGGGTTGTTTGTTAGGTATAGTCGGCTGTTGACTAGCTGTTATTTGTGTTCTCGAGGTGGGTGGAGTGCTAACTGGCTAGGTCTGCATTTCTTGCTCCCGCTGCTGTTGCGTATATTTCTTCCCTCCACACCGAGTTCTGGACCTAATTCTTTAAATTTCGTTGTACCCGAACTTACATTATCCATATTATCACCAACAAAAGAAAACAAAACGCACAGACCTAAAAGAAACACTCATTCACTTTTTACAGAATATTACTATTTTTAAAATTTTGATAAGCGACGGAAACGAATAACTTAGAGTCACACTTTCTAACCAAGATAAAGAAATCATGTGCTGATAGACTCACTTCTGTATTTTTTCTTCTAACTGACTAACGTATCATAGGCAATGGAATGTGATTTCTTTTCGAGAGTATGGGGTAGCCCTGAAATTTTTTTTTGGGTGTGTAAGTGCTAATGAAGTTTGCTATATCTGCAAAGGTAAATGGGTATTTGTCTCCAGAATACCTGCTTCGTCTAAGAAAGAGAGACAAAATTCAAGATAACTAATATCGTTGTCAGGAGAAAGGACACTGGAATTCAGAATGCCCTACGAGAAAAGAGAAGAAACAAAAACAAGACGAAACAGAGAAGAGGGATTCAGAAGAAGAAGAAATTGAAGATGATGAAGAACTTGTGCCAGTAAAAACATGGAAATGGAAAAATTGACAATGTGAGCCGATGCGTTGGCCCTGATGTGAAATTTCATACTACCTTCTAAAAGAGAATAGACCAGAAAGAAAACGTAAGTGTCTCTTGGTCTTGACATTGTATAATAAGGATGGCGTGCTTTGTTTTTACTCACACTTTATGAAATTGTGCTCTTTCACCTCTCTCTCTATCCCTCTGGATCATGTTTTAGTTAGAATTGAAATGGAAGTCCGTAAACAATAGTCAGTCTATTCGTCCATCATTTTGTGTCTTGATGTTTCCTAAATCACACACTGATGCCATAAAATAACGGGTTAAATGGGTTTTGTAGTGTTGGGAGTAGGGGTGGGTGGGGTGTAGGTGTTTGGCAGAGTTGGTCATTGCAGGTGAGGGCTTAGGTGCTTTCAAAACACTTTTTCTTCTTCACTCTGTGTTGATGGAATATAATGGGTTATTTTCTTCACTCTCTGTTGATAGTATATATATAAAGGGTTATTTCTTCACTGCGTGTGGATAGTGTATAATGGTTTTCTTCTTCTTCCCTCTGTGGTGTGCGTGTGTGTGTGTGTGTGTGTGTCTGTGTTCGCGTACGTTGTGTAGATCGCATATTTGGTTGTTTTTCTTCTTCTTCCTCCCGAGTGTGGATAGTATATTTGCGGTTTGTATGCGTTAGCGACGTTGTGTGGATAGTATATTTGGGGTTTGTATGCGTTCGCGTACGTTTGTGTGGATAGTTTTTTTGGTTTTTATGTATTATCTCCCTTCTGTGTTGATAGTGTATTTGGGGTTTGTATGCGTTCGCGTACGTTTGTGTGGATAGTTTATTTGGGGTTTGTATTATCTCCCTTCTGTGTTGATAGTATATTTGGGGTTTGTTTTTTCCTCTTCCCTCTGTGTGTGTGTGTGTGTGTGTGTGTGTGTGTGTGTGTGTGTGTGTGTGTTCGCGTACGTTGTGTAGATCGTATATTTGGTTGTTTTTTCTTCTTCCTCCCGAGTGTGGATAGCATCTTTGGAGTATGTATGCGTTAGCGACGTTGTGTGGATAGTATATTTTGGGTTTGTATGCGTTCGCGTACGTTTGTGTGGATAGTTTATTTGGGGTTTGTATTATCTCCTTCTGTGTTGATAGTATATTTGGGGTTTGTATGCGTTCGCTTACGTTTGTGTGGATAGTTTATTTGGGGTTTGTATTATCTCCCTTCTGTGTTGATAGTATATTTCGGGTTTGTATGCATTCGCGTACGTTTGTGTGGATAGTTTATTTGGGGTTTGTATTATCTCCCTTCTGTGTTGATAGTATATTTGGGGTTTGTATGCGTTCGCGTACGTTTGTGTGGATAGTTTATTTGGGGTTTGTATTATCTCCCTTCTGTGTTGATAGTATATTTGGGGTTTGTTTTTTCCTCTTCTCTGTGTGTGTGTGTGTGTGTGTGTGTGTGTGTGTGTGTGTGTATGTGTGTGTGTGTGTTCGCGTACGTTGTGTAGATCGTATATTTGGTTGGTTTTTTTTTCTTCCTCCCGAGTGTGGATAGTATATTTGGGATTTGTTTTTTCCTCTTCCCTCTGTGTGTGTGTGTGTGTGAGAGAGAGTCTGCGTGCGTATGTTGTGTGTGTGTGTGTGTGTGTGTTCGCGTACAATGTGTAGATCGTATATTTGGTTGTTTTTTTTTCTTCTTCCCGAGTGTGGATAGTATATTTGGGATTTGTTTTTTCCTCTTCCCTCTGTGTGTGTGTGTGTGTGTGAGTCTGCGCGCGCATGTTGTGTGTGTGTGTGTGTGTATTTGTTCGCGTACGTTGTGTAGATCGTATATTTGGTTGTTGTTTTTCTTCCTCCCGAGTGTGGAGAGTATATTTGGGGTTTGTTTTTTCCTCTTCCCTCTGTGTGTGTGTGTGTGTGTGTGTGAGTCTGCGCGCGTATGTTGTGTGTGTGTATGTGTGTGTGTGTTTGTTCGCGTACGTTGTGTAGATCGTATATTTGGTTGTTTTTTTTTCTTCCTCCCGAGTGTGGATAGTATATTTTGGGGTTTGTTTTTTCCTCTTCCCTCTGTGTGTGTGTGTGTGTGTGTGTGTGTGAGAGAGAGAGTCTGCGCGCGTATGTTGTGTGTGTGTGTGTGTGTGTGTGTGTGTGTGTGTGTGTGTGTGTGTGTATTGGTCTCTGTTTGTCCCTATAAAACTCACTTTATCCCTATCAGATACACTCTACCTACCTACCTACAGTAGCGCGTATTCAGGTCAGCCACTTGCAGCACTGTTGCCATTTATCCCCTAGTGTTCAGTACAGTGACGTCACTGACGCTGGAAATTTTGAGACTATAAATATCGACTTGGGGATTTCCACATTTTGTAGCTATACATATATACTAGAATTCATAAACAGGAACGTCACTCAAGCTGAGGCTATAAAAAGATAGTGGGATTTTCCAAAGGAAAAACCCACAAGTTGGAACTATGAATAGATAGTGGGATTTCATAGGAATTTCAGCTGATTAGAGATACATAGGTATTTATCCACGATCGTCACAGAATTTGATATTGTAAGTAGTTACTAATTTTATACATTTTAGTCTAAACCATTGTAGCTTAATTTTCGGGGATATGTTTATTTTCCTTTAAATTCTGGGACAATTTCGTCATTTTAACGTTACTTTTAGTCACATCCATTTTGTCGTTGAGCATTTCCTTGATTATAGCTATTTATAGCATCATTACAATTATGCAAATTTTTGAAGACCCCAGCAAGATTTCAGGTCTTCGTAATGCTTTATATATAAATCCCACGCTTGTACTAGTGTATGTATGTTTCTGTCTCTGTTGTGTTTGACCCTCTACCATCATTGTCCCTAGATAGTCCCACCATGTTCAATTCCCCTTGACGCTATACAGATCCACCATGTTCAATTTCCATATGTTAAATTCCCTTGAGGCTATATCCCCCAGGGGTTTCCGTAATGTTAAATTTCCCATTGTCCCTAGACAGTCCCACGATCTATTCCCCATGTTAAATTCCCATTGTCCCTAGACGGACCCACACTATAGTCCCCTGTTCCATTCCCCTTGTCCCTAGACAAGCCCAAACTCTATTCCTCATGTTAATTTCCCTTGTCCCTAGACAAGCCCAAACTCTATGTTAAATTCCCATTGTCCCTAGAGTGACCCACGATTTTTCTCCATGTTAATTTCCCTTGACGCTAATCTGACCCACGATTTTTCTCCATGTTAAATTTCCCTTGACGCTAATCTGTCCCAGGGGTCTCTGTAATGCTAATTCCCATTGACGCTAATCTATCCCCATTTACTACTATTAGGCTTACAATTCTGATTTGACTGACTTAAGGTAGCGTAGGAAAAATAGTTCCCGGTCTTTGGTGTTTGAGTTGTGAAATGTATTTTATTGTAGTTAAGTACCGGCGCTACGTTACGACAATGTAACATGGAGAAACAATGCATTTGTGAGGTACGTCTGAGTCAAACAAAATTTATCTGATTGTTTTCTTTCATATTATTTATACTTTAGCCAGCATGCACATTTAAGACACACCGAGAAACACTAAATACGAGTATTTTCAGCGTCGTGACTGGTGCCATGTACGAGTACTTACAAACTTCTTTTTATTTCCTATTGGCTCAAGCTTAACTTGTCGGATTTAACTCTAATGCGGTTAATTGGGAGAAAGAAATGGTATTATGTTTTGATTACCATGTAGACTGTTCGTTATTGTGCTTCTAACCACATTCGAATAACCTAAAATCTATCTTGATATTTTCCAGTGTATTTCTTATCCGAATGTGCATGGCTCAGAATTAAAAAGGAGATGAAACATACAAGCACAGATGAATTGCCACAATCTCATGCCCATCGTAAAAACCGTGCAAAAAATCTGCATGAAATCAGTTTTCTTGTGTTCCCGATGTAATTTGGCGAAATGTGTTTTTAACATTGGACTACCCATTAATAAACATGTATATCGATATTGCTCTCTGTGTTGAAATATAAAATATATCATGTATATTTGTCTATGTCTATATAAATGATTTAAATCCTGTTAGCTCTTCTTAATGCCATCTTCAGTGAATAATTCAGAAACAAAGGGTGCAAGCCGACAGCAAAATTGAACTTTTACCGCGTAAACAGGGACACAGTTTTCCGACTGATATACACGAGGTTTTGAGTCGAGAGGGACGTGTGTATTGTTGTGTATAGCGTGATCTGAAAAAATACCAACAAAACGGGGACATGCTCAGATACGCTTATTTTAAGTTTTGTATCATTAAATAAGGCCTTGGCATTCCATTTATGCCGACATTACAAAACGGAGACGTCCCCGTTTCGAGGTGTGTCCCCGGTCTGTTGGTGGATATTCTAACTGATGTCCACGTTTCGCGCGATTTACAAACTCACGCAAGCACGCACTCTATAATCTTTAATGAAAAATAATACCTTCGTGTAATTCCAACAAAAGTTTTCAGCAAATTTCGCCAGAAATTTTGCTTCATGGTCGTCATGTTGTCATCGTATTCGTTGTTTGTAAGTCGATCATGCAGGTAATTACATGACATTTCACCGAGATAAATATCTCATTGGGTATCTCATTCGCGACAGTCATTATATAAATTAATCAACCATGAAGTGATCAACGGTTTAACTCGATTTCGTGGGGGCTTTTCATTTTTTATTTACTTTATGAAAATAAGTTTTGTCTGGTTAATCCGACCAAAACTTTTTATCGACTTAACGAGGATGACTAAATAGATAGAGGATCATATTCCTATTTAATTTATCTGCAGGTCATTTCACAAAATTGCTCTATCTTCATTAGATACAACTCATGGTTATTTTGCCTACGTTTTACAATACTTTCCAACATTGTACTTAGACATGGTACTTAGACATTGTACTTAGACATTGTACCTAGACATGGTACTTAGACATGGTACTTAGACATGGTACTTAGACATTGTACCTAGACATTGTACCTAGACATGGTACTTAGACATGGTACTTAGACATGGTACTTACAGTGCTATCTTTAATATCTTTAATATCAACACAGTCCAAAATTGATAAAAGAATATCATTGGTGAGGGCATAGATTATGTGTCACATTCGTGACTTGAGCGTAATTGATGCCACTAAAACACTTGTGTGTTCATTAGTACTTTCAAGACTTGACTATTGTAACTCAAATCTGTCTGGTTCATCTCAGTATCTGCTCCAGAAACTTCAAAAAGTTCAAAACACAGCTGCTCGTATCATACTTAGAGTACCACGATGAGAGCACACCTCCCCGCTGCTCTGTACCCCACACTGGCTATCCATTCGATCCAGAAGCAAGCACAAAATTTGTTATATGCACACCATATTTGTTATTATATAAATTGAGTTCTAATAACCTTTTTAATAGCTGTACAAATTATATTAGTACATATATTTTATATATTTATCTAATCTTATTTTTATTTTATTAATATTTTTTCGTTTTTTCTTTATTTTCTTCTTCTTTTCTTTCTCTTTTCTATTTATTTATTTTCTATACCTCTAATAAGTGTTGCATTATACATAATACTAATGTTACTAAAACTGTTTATCTCTATTTATTAATAAATTTTTATTCAGTATAACGTTATTCAAAATGTGAAACACTAATGAGTAAGCGTACGAGCCTGTGTAATCAGTATAACGTTATTCAAAATGAGTAAGCGTACGAGTCTGTGTATTCAGTATAATGTTATTTCACTTTCATACATTGTTAGGTGCAACGCGGCTGTCATTTAATGGGTGAACATTTGAGTAACTCAAATTGTACAAATCTCTGCGCATACAATAACCTAGGGTTAAACATATATACAAATGCGAATTCAATTACCAATGTACCATTACGGGTGGAACTTGGCGTGTTTAGTAACGTATATGCGAGTAAACGTATGACTTGACATATTCAGTACAACATCATCTACTTTCATACAATGATGTAAGCCTACGACCCTGTGTATTCGGTACAACGTTATTCCAGTTTCATGCATTGATTCAATAGTTCACGTAATTATGAACACGGATACTATGAATATTTACTTGTACGGTGACATGTAAATTACACGTAGTTTCATAATAGTAATATACAGACTAATACTTACAAACTATAAATTCCGTAAAATGTCCGTGTCCCAAGTGAACTAGTGAATTCTGTACAATGACAGTATTTGTTTTATGTCGCCAAGCAAGGTATTGCTACTATAAAACAAAACCAGCCACTTTTTTCCTGAGAATTCTCGGGCACATGACAAGAAGCTTTGTTATTGATAGTCTACCTTACGAAGCAAGTGATTGTCTTGTCTAGACAAATTAATCGCAATGACTAATCGATACATTCCAAATGACTTTAACACAACACGAATATCTCGTTCATCGGTTTTACTTGGGTATACAAAATGGCTACTTCTGCTGTTGCTGCTCCTACTACCGTAACCCTGCTTTGTACAATATTATTGCTACTACCGTACCCTACTTTGTACTATTGCTACTGCTACTATTACCGTATCACTACTTTGCACTATTACAAATACTACTACTATTACTACCGCACCCCTACTTTGTACAATTAATATTATTACTGTTACTACTTCCGTACCTCTAATTTGTACGATACTGTTACTACTACCGTACCCCTAATTTGTACGATACTATTACTACTACCGTACCCCTAGTTTGTACTATTACTACTGTTACTGCTACCGTACCCCTACTTGATGCTAATACTACTGTTACTGTTAATGTATAACTACTTGGTGCTATTACTACTGTTACTGCTACTGTATAACTACTTGGTACTATTACTACTGTTATTGCTACTGTAGAACTGGTTGGTGCGATTACTACTGTTACTGCTACTGTATAACTGCTTGGTACTATTACTACTTTTACTGCTACCATACCCCTACTTGGTGCTATTACTACTGTTACTGCTACGGTACCCCGACTTTTTTTGGTGATATTACTCATTTTACTGCTACTGTATAACAACTTGGTACTATTACTACTGTTACTACTACTGTACCCCTACTTGATGCTATTACTGCTGTTGCTTCTACTGTATAAGTACTTGGTACTATTATTACTGTTACTGCTACCGTATAACTAGTTGGCACTTTAACTACTGTTACTGCTACTGTACCCCTACTTGGTGCTATCACTACGGTTACTGCTACTATATAACTACTTGGTGCTATTACTACTGTTACTGCTACTGTATAACTACTTGGTGCTATCACTACGGTTACTGCTACTATATAACTACTTGGTACTATTACTACTGTTACTGCTACTATATAACTACTTGGTGCTATCACTACGGTTACTGCTACTATATAACTACTTGGTACTATTACTACGGTTACTGCTACTATATAACTAGTTGTCACTATTACTACTGTTACTGCTACTGTACCCCTACTTGGTGCTATCACTACGGTTACTGCTACTATATAACTACTTGGTGCTATCACTACGGTTACTGCTACTATATAACTACTTGGTGCTATCACTACGGTTACTGCTACTATATAACTACTTGGTGCTATTACTACTGTTACTGCTACTGTATAACTACTTGGTGCTATCACTACGGTTACTGCTACTATATAACTACTTGGTACTATTACTACTGTTACTGCTACTATATAACTACTTGGTGCTATCACTACGGTTACTGCTACTATATAACTACTTGGTGCAATTACTACTGTTACTGCTACCGTATAACCAGTTGGCACTTTTACTACTGTTACTGCTACTGTACCCCTACTTGGTGCTATCACTACGGTTACTGCTACTATATAACTACTTGGTGCTATTACTACTGTTACTGCTACCGTATAACCAGTTGGCACTTTTACTACTGTTACTGCTACTGTACCCCTACTTGGTGCTATCACTACTGTTACTGCTACTATATAACTACTTGGTGCAATTACTACTGTTACTGCTACCGTATAACCAGTTGGCACTTTTACTACTGTTACTGCTACTGTACCCCTACTTGGTGCTATCACTACGGTTACTGCTACTATATAACTACTTGGTGCTATTACTACTGTTACTGCTACTGTATAACTACTTGGTGCTATCACTACGGTTACTGCTACTATATAACTACTTGGTGCTATTACTACTGTTACCGCTACTGTATAACTACTTGGTGCTATCACTACGGTTACTGCTACTATATAACTACTTGGTTCTATTACTACTGTTACTGCTACTATATAACTACTTGGTGCTATTACTACTGTTACTGCTACTGTATAACTGCTTGGTACTATTACTACTTTTACTGCTACCGTACCCCTACTTGGTGCTATTACTACTGTTACTGCTACTGTATAACAACTTGGTACTATTACTACTGTTACTACTACTGTACCCTTACTTGGTGCTATTACTGCTGTTACTTCTACTGTATAACTACTTGGTACTATTATTACTGTTATTGCTACCGTATAACTAGTTGTCACTATTACTACTGTTACTGCTACTGTACCCCTACTTGGTGATATTACTACGGTTACTGCTACTATATAACTGCTTGGTTCTATTACTACTGTTACTGTTACTATATAACTACTTGGTGCTATTACTACGGTTACTGCTACTGTATAACTACTTGGTGCTATTACTACTGTTACTGCTACGGCATAACTACTTAGTACTATTACTACTGTTACTGTTACTGTATAACTACTTGGAACTATTACTACTGTTACTGCTACTGTATAACTACTTGGTACTATTACTACTTAATATATAAGATCGGCAATGCCGATATTGATGTTATAGGTGAATACATGTATTTAGGTCTTATACTTTACAAGAATGGAAAGTTTATCAATGGCCTAAATAAACTAGCATTCATAGCTGTAAAGTGTCGAACTTTGAACAAGTGATGAACCATAAAGTTGAATGCATTGGGCATTAAAAGTTTATCACATTTAATCCAGAAAAGTCTTTGTGAAGGGTCACTTTGACCTGTATTCTCTCCCCTCCCATGTCAGTGTTAAACTTAAAAGGCTTGCATGTACGACTCACTGAGATTTGACTAGGGCATTGTAACGCTGTCTTGATAAAGTAGACATTTGAGCTACATACCATAACCGCTTGATAGGAACCCATGACACATTATCATTTTCAAAGGGAAATTGATATGAAACGTAGTTCAGAGATTCAAGACTGTCCAAAATCAAATGAAAAATGATTATCTTGGGAAGTTTCCCATGCTAGTCCAGGATTTTCACCTTTCTAACTAGTTTATGGGAGGAAAGTGAGAGGACCCATGGCCGTATTGAAACAGTTATGGACGGATGAAAGGGCATCAGAGGAAGTACGAAGAATGCATCAGTATGTTGTTTAAGTGGGTGATAAGGTGTTGTTGTTGTTACCGTTGGAGCACAACAAACTCCAAGTATCCTGGAGGAACCGTTTGTTGTAACGGAAAATAAGGTTGAACAGAACTACCGTGTCTAGGTAGGAGATAAACGACTTTGTCTTACGTTCCGACGCTTCTGACAGAGTTCCTAATGCCGTTGTACTGCATGAGCATGATGGGAACATATTTCCGGTTGTTTGTAGTAGCAGGAAGTTGTCGCCAGCAGAGCGTAATTATTCTGTTACCGAAAGAGAATGAAAATTATCTTTGGGATCTCTAAATTTCAGCGCTATCTGTATGGGCGAAAGTTTATTCTGGAAACTGATCACCATCCACTTGCTTATTTGATCCGAGCTAAACTGACAAAAGGACGTTTAATGAGATGGTTATTATTGCTTCAGCAATATCAAGTTGAATTGCGTTACATTAAGGGAAGCGCTAATGTAGGAGCAGATTGTCTGAGTAGACTAATTGGTCCTGAGGTGAAGGGGTCACTTCAGGACATGTAAAAAATAACTTGATATACAGCTTCAATGTTCGGAGAGCAGAATCGCAGAGTTTTTTTTATTAAAGGGAAGCCTATGTAAAGTGTCGAATTTTGAACAAATACTGAACCTTGATGTTCAATGCATTTTGCATTAAAATGTTATCATATTTAAGCCATAAAGGTCTTTGTGAAGGTTCACTTTGACCTTTCTTCTTTTCTCACCCCCCATGTTAGTAGTAAGCTTGATAGACTTGCATCTACGACTCATTGAGATTTGACCAGGGCATTGCAACGCTCTCCTGAGAAAGTAAATTACCTTTGGATAATTTAGAACCGCTGCTTACGATTAGTCAGAGTAAATTAATTTGGAAGCAATGCGAATTTAAAGTGATGACCTTGGTCGAAATTCTTTAGTCCGAAATTCCCGAGAGAGGAAAAGTTTGGATCCGAGGAAGCCTAAAAAGAATAGTGCTTTCCTCCTTGAACAAGAAAAGGGACCAGGTAGCTGTCTTATAAGAAAACAAAGGGTTTAGTGCCCGGACAAACAATTTCTGAAAGAGAACAGCATTCAAGTACGCAATTTTAATTTTCCACGTAATTTTCTATTTTAGATTGTTTGTTTTATGCAAATGTGTTTGATATGACTAGGATCCATATTATGTATCGTTTGTTGAATTAAATGGACATATGTTGATGCTAGAGTTGTTATGCAATGTATCTCTTTAATTTTACAGTTACTAATTCATTTATAGAATTGATTGCATGCTATCCAAATTTTCATATGTGTAGGATTTTATAGGGTTATATGAGATAATTTCCTTTGTGTGTTAGAACGATACGATACTGATTACCGTGAGTTAACGATAATCGCATATTTATATCTGATTTTGTAATGTTTAAATGTTCTTGTAAGCTAGGGATTGCTATGAGCTAGAAGTTTGAGAATTTTATGCAATAGTTATCAAGCATGTGGTAGCGTAGGTAAAGAGATACGGCAATGTTAGATACACCGCTCACGTGTTAATTTATGGTTGGTCGCTGTGAAGTGAGAGTGATGATCTATCGAATTAGTTCAGAATTTATGCAGTGTTCGGATAGCAGTTATGCTTCTGAGCAACGTAAGTGAGGGAATTTGGTAATAGGTATATAGATTCAGTGGTAGTTTTGTCCTTTTTATTTTGGAAACAGCTTTATGTGAGAGACAGGACAGTCCGAAGACGGAAGTTGGAAGTCTGGAATAGAAGACGTGTTCATAATAAAATACTGGTAGGTCCAGGAACAGATTAAGCTCTAAGAATAGAAAGATTAGAGAATAGGAAGACGTGATACACGGGTAACGAGAGAAAGGTGATGCAATCAGTCGTGGACATTGAGCTCTTTTCACCACTAGTTAGTAAGATGAAATAAATCCAAATAGACACTGCTATGAAATTATGTTGACACAACTTCGATTGAATTGGAGTTGACTCTATTAATTGTCATTGATAATATTTTGTTATGTTTCTTGTCCAAGGGGGCTGGTATTGCATTATTTATTTCCAATACTCTTGCTCAGTTCCCATTTGATATTCTATCTATTCACTTCCACTAGGCTATAAAATCGAGGAAGGTCATTCCCTAAATAACGGCAGCCAAATCTAATTAACGATCCCTCTTACTATCCCTCTTACTAAGAGGGCGACCTTACACTCAGACAGCACCGTTTTTAGATTATATTAATAAAATACTATGAATATTCATTTATGTGATATCCGATCGGTGCAAGTATCCGACAACTTTTTATCATTTTATACAATGATTTGTTGTCCTTCATTGACCTAAAATACATCAATGAATTGGAAATATTTAAACAATTACATTTTTAACAATTAAAACCAAATTGACAGTGAATTTTCAATTTAACATTATCTTTGATACATTGCTAGTTTATGCACAATTTTGACATATTTTCCTGATTTACTGTCCGTATGTTCCTTATTACACTCAAATGATGTAAGCAGCTAACATATTAACCTAGGGAACCTAGGAGTACGATCTAAATTCATGGATGAAATACGGATTAATTAAGATATAAATACAACTAAAATTATGGTACAGGCAATTTCGTATCAACGATAGTAAAAAAAAAAACCACACCAAAAAAAAAAACAGAATGTAAGCAAATCCTGAGTTAAATGTAAGATATCTTTGCATCCTGGTAGTCTGAACTTTAAAAATACGATTTGTTTTAAATTATGTATGTTGTTGGCTTTGTTTGGCTGTGTCATTATACCATAGTGTTATAGAACTTTGCTGTACTGTACTATCTCTGAAAAATAAGTTTTTTTTTTGGTCCAAACCTTATGCTTTTATAAAGACAAATTTTGTTGAGATACTTATCTCATATCACCACATGACCTGGACGGATCAATTGCGTATAACATGCAAACAAATCCTGAGGGTTTCAGTTTTGTTTCCTGTTTGAGGCGGTGTCTTAAATCAAAGTACCGACACTCCAGTGTAGGACGATATGCAAAACGGATGCTGGCTATTGAGATAATGAAACAGGATTTCGCCTTGCACCCAATTGCAAGAGCAATTCGTACATGTCAACAATCTCATGAGTCAAATACACCACAAACGGCGATTTGTCTTACATAAGTAACATATTATCTTATATATATATATATATATATATATATATATATATATATATATATATATATATATATATATATATATACATACATACATACATACATGCATGCATACATACATACATACATTTAAATGTCTTTCGTTCTCTGTATCCCGTCCTGCTTGCCTAACAAGACATCCCGAATTCGAAGCTGACGGAATCCCAATTTTTTATTTCTTTCTTTTTAACTTCATTTTTAATGTTTGTGTTCGAATTGTCTTTTAAACTCGCGGATTCCATTTTATCTTCTCTCCTTTATGTTGAAACTTTCTTTTACGACTCCCGTCATAAGACAGACTATTATCCTAGTCAAGATATATAGCGAGACATACCATGACCCATGACCCAGCCTTTTCTGATTAAATGTCCACCGGTGGTACGCATATCACATTATTTTGTGTGAAACACTGCCTTAAAATATTCATTAATTTTGACAAAATTAGAAGAACTTTTGGAAATGTCGCCTTAATGATTATTCGTTGACAGTGGGAGAAACACAACGTTAAAACACGGTTCAATATTTGCATAACAACTATTTAACAAACACGTGCATATCTTGCATTAAAATGTGTAAATACTAGTATTCGGTAATATATAATACTTGTACAAAATTTTACATGTGAATCAGTCAGCAAGGTAATGTACACAATGATGGCAAATTTTAGGGTGACACAGATTTTGTAACCCTAATCTTGTTGTCGACATAATGGCTATACAGTGACAATATACTGTCGCCTTAATGACGGTTGCGTTGGAACACACACACACACACACACACACACACACACACACACATGCTGACTACTTTCTACACAGACATAATTGTCACTTTTTGCTCGTTATATTTTGGTCATTGTATTATTATTGTTGTTCTTGTCGTCATCTCTGTCGCCGTCCTTTGTAAGTATCTTGCAGGTGTCCTGTTATATTTTACTAATTTATCATCTACCTCCCATACAAAAGAGCAGCTTACGCAAAGCTTATCTTAGACGTGCGAAATGTTCCTTCAGATATCTTTGTGAAACACACTTACGAAATAGTGTAGGATTTTTATACGTTTGATACTTACGAAGATTGTATACGTAAACTTTACGCTGCATAGTGGAACGGGGCCCGTACTATCATCAAAGCTCATAATATCAAAACGGGATGTTTATGTTAACGCTTTATCCCTGTTGAATTATTATTGATGATTTTACTGATTTTTTGAAAAATAATAAATCATGGTTTAAAGTTTAATTGCTGTATACCGTTGTACATATCCAGCTCTAGTAATTACACCCATCAATCATTCGCCAAAATGAAGTGAATTAAGCGTTATTTTAACAGTACCAAAGATCTACAAGGTCCATTTTTTAAATGGTCCATATAAATAGTGAAGAAAACCTGAGAAGTTCTTTTATTTGAAAATCTAGAATTATGCAAAACTACGAACTGTAGAGCACCACCTAAGAATAAGAACTAATAATGCGATGGGGAGATTACACTTGTCAACCGTGATACCGGAAGTCTCATTTTAGCTACCGCGCATTGACAATCGCTATTTGTCGGCTCATACATTTATAAGGATAGCCACAAACTACACCGTACAAAGCGAGTGGGGTCAAATACTATGTTTTATATGTCTTTGTTTATATGCAGTTGTTATTAATATCTTCTGTTGTCTCAGTCAATACACGGTGGTTATACATGTTTTCTGCATGCATATGTTTTATTAATATGCTTTTGACCCGATATGTTATTATTTTCCTTAACTTATTTAAAGCTTTCATTACTATTTTTGTAAGTGAATATAACAAATGAATCCGAACTGCTTTCCTTATTATTATTATCTACTCCTGAATCAGAATGTGAAGATACATGCTGTGTTAATAGCGATACATGTAATTGTAATGGTGAAAACTCAATGTTAGGCTTCCTTCAGTTGTGCATAATATATTTGAGTGACGTTTGTATAATCATTGGACTATTTCAGCCTGTTGTATGTGTCACTGTTTAAAGGTATACATATTTCCAATGAAGAAAAACAACTTGTATTGCGGCCAGTTACAATATTTAATAACCATAAACTGACTGACAGAGTTTAGGGATTTGTGGATTATGACATTTTTCTTGACAGAAATTCAGGTAAAGTGTGCGTTGATTGAGAAGCACACGGACTTTCCAATCCCTCCATTATAATGAATACATTAAAAGTGTCAGTATGGAAATATTCACTGACATATTGAATTAAGCACGCCAGGCTCTACGTAAAAAAAAGATTATGAAAATATTCACTCACCAATTCCGTAAATTATGAAAGACCATAGGTAATACAAAAGTAATAAAAAATATTCCCTGACATATTCCATTAAGTATGTCAGACCTTATGTAAGAAAAGAGTATGAAAATATCAGTCAATGATTAATAAAAGTGTATGAAATTCAGCATTGACATATTCCGTTATGCAAGTCAGACTTTAGGTAAGAAAAGGGTATACAAATATTCACTAACATATTCCAAAGAGTATTTAAGGCCTTAAGTAACAATGCAAAATTTCACTGACACATATTCCATTCAGTTTGTCAGATCTTGGATAGCAAAACAATATGAAAATATTCACTTACATGTTCCATTAAGTATGTCAGGCCTTAAGTAACAAAAGGATGTGAAAATATTCACTGACATATTGAATTAAGAATGTCAAACCTTAGTTTATAAAAGAGTATGAAAATATTCACTGACACAATCCATTAAGTATTTATGACCTTAAGTAATGCAAGAGAGAAAGAGAGAGCTAGACTTAAGTTTGTCCTGGTAACGACGCCATCAATTTATATTATATTTGTAATTTCATAATTATATAAACATTAATTACGATATGTTTCATCCGGGTTTTTTATTGCTAGAACAAAACGGCCTTTCCAGTAAATTCTTTTCATGTAAGTGCTAAAAGAATCAGAATGCAGAGGTTGAAAATATACACTAACATGTTCAATTAAAGTATGTCAGACCCTAGGTAACAAAAGAGACAGAAGTATGTCATCTAAATTTAAAAACGTTTTGAAGATTTCCTGATCGAATACACATTGCCTCTACTGAGTATGGTACTGTAGCAAAAGAAAAATTGTATTGATGGATTATTAAAAATCAAATAAGTTTTGTATATAACTTATAGAAAACTTACTGTTTTCCAGTGCCACTCTCTCAACATTAATCAGACTGCAGTCAGTATGTTTCTGTTACTCAGTGGTTATTTTTTATTGCAACAGATTATAGCTGGGAGTTCGTGGCTCAAAGTAAAGTGAGCGGTCAGATTGAAACAAAGCTGACACAAGGGTTAGGCTGAAAAAGAGGAAATTGGTCCAGAACAATGTATATGAATGCAATTTGGTTATCTTTAAATCCTATCGTCACCTTCAAGGTCTCATGTCATGTTAAAGAAGTTAATTATTACAATGATAAACGAAACATGGTGCGTCTGGGTTTGGGGAGTTAGTGGTGGGTGTAAATACTGTGGATGGGGAGATAAGTGGTAGGTGTAAATATTATGGATTTGGAGTTAGTGGTGGGTGTCAATACTGTGGATGGGGAGATAAGTGGTAGGCGTAAATATTATGGATTTGGAGTTAGTGGTGGGTGTAAATACTGTGGATGGAAATACTATGGATTTGGAGTTAGTGGTGTGTGTCAATACTGTGGATGGGGAGATAAGTGGTAGGCGTAAATACTATGGATTTAGATAAATTTCATACACTAATATGAATGAGCGTACGAGTCTGTGTATTCAAAACATTATTCTAAATTTCATACACTGATTTGAGTAAACGTTCGAGTCAGTGTATTCAGTACATCTTTATTCCAAGTTGATAAATTTATATGTGTGAGGCAACTGTCATTTAATGCGTGAACATATGAGAGACTGAAACTATACAACTCTCTATCTAGAGGATGACCTCCCTCGATATTATAGCCCGGTGGGAGTGGAAAAATAGAATTTCAACAGAACAGAACTGAACAAGAATATTGGGAAGAAATAATGTAATACGAGCCCCCTTAGGCAAGAAAAATAACAAATTTAATCAAAACAAATTAATATCGGCAATTCCAATTCAATCTAAATTCTGTCAACAGAATTTAATAGGAATGTATAATTTGGATTTATTTCATCATAATAACGAGTGGTGAAAAGATTGCAATGTCCACGACAGATTGCATCACCTTCCTGCCTTGACCGTGCATGAACGTCTTCCTGTTTCCTCAAGCCTTCCTATTCTTTACGCTTCACACTTTCCTGGACTTCCTATTCCTTTATTCTGAACTCATCACTTCTTTTCTTAGGACTTCCGTCTTCGGACTGTCCCGTCTCTCCTCAGAAGCCTGTTCTTTAATGCTGTTCTCTTTCAGTAATTGTGTGTCCTAGTACTAAACACTGTCTTCTTACACTACAGTCACCTAGTCACCTTTTCTTGTTTAACGAGGACAGCACTATTCTTTTTAGGTGTCCTTGAAGCCACTTTCTTTCTCAGGAAATTTTAAGACTATAGTATTTCGACTAAGATCATCACATTAAATTTACATACTCTGGCCAATCGTAAGCAGCGGTTCCTAATTTTTCCCACCATAATCATTTCTTCTGTCAGATTCCAGAAAGCATAGTACTGGGCATATTAATTTCCCTTTGAAAATAATAATTTGACATGTGCTCATATCAAGCGGTTATGTTTAGTAGCTCAAATGTTTACTTTCTCAAGACAGCGTAGCACTGCCCTGGGCGAATCTCACTCGGTCATAACTTCTAGCCTTTCAAGTTTTAATACTGATATGGGGGTGAGGGAAGAAGAAAGGTCGAAATGACCTTTCACAAAGACTTTTCTGGCTTAAATGTGACACATTTCGAATGCTTAATGCCACTACTGCTACTACTACCCTACAATTATTCCAACTACTGAACTGTTAATACCACTACTGCTACTACTACCCTACAACTATTCCAACTACTGAACTCTTAACACCACTACTGCTACTACTACCCTACAACTATTCCAACTACTGAACTCTTAATACCACTACTGCTACTACTACCCTACAACTATTCCAACTACTGAACTCTTAATACCACTACTGCTACTACTACCCTACAACTATTCCAACTACTGAACTGTTAATACCACTACTGCTACTAATACCCTACGACTATTCCAACTACTGAACTCTTAACACCACTACTGCTACTAATACCCTACAACTATTCCAACTACTGAACTCTTAATACCACTACTGCTACTACTACCCTACGACTATTCCAACTACTGAACTCTTAACACCACTACTGCTACTACTACCCTACGACTATTCCAACTACTGAACTGTTAATACCACTACTGCTACTAATACCCTACGACTATTCCAACTACTGAACTCTTAATACCACTACTGCTACTAATACCCTACAACTATTCCAACTACTGAACTGTTAATACCACTACTGCTACTAATACCCTACGACTATTCCAACTACTGAACTCTTAACACCACTACTGCTACTAATACCCTACAACTATTCCAACTACTGAACTGTTAATACCACTACTGCTACTAATACCCTACAACTATTCCAACTACTGAACTCTTAACACCACTACTGATATAACTATTTTATAGCTGATGAGATGCTGTTAGCTTATTTTCACCACTAGATGTATTCATTCATTCATTCATTCATTCATTCGTTCGTTCGTTCGTTCGTACGTTCGTTCATTCATTCATTCGTTTAGAACAGGGGAATGGTAGAGACAGGAGGAAATGACGCACAATACAAATCACCAACTCATATATAAATACTATGAATAATTTCCTTGCTTTTATAAATTATACTATAAAATTACAACGCTATCCGATAATAAAGTCTCACATATCATGGGAAGTAAATTTGGCTTTCTCCTATTTGCTAATTGGTACTAATTAAGTATAACTCGATGGATCGACTAAGGTAAGCTATTCAAGCTAGAAAGTATTAACCTCCACTTCTAAGATCAAACTTGTCGACTCTGCGTTAAGATCAAACTTGTCCACTGTGTTAAGATCAAACTTGTCCACTCTGTGTTAAGATCAAACTTATCCACTGTGTTAAGAACAAACTTTTCCACTCTGTGCTAAGATCAAACTTGTCCATTGTGTTAAGATCAAACTTGTCCACTGTGTTAGGAACAAACTTGTCCACTCTTTATTAGATCAAACTTGTCCACAGTACTATGATCAAAACTTTTCCACTCTGTGTCAAGATTAAACTTGACAACTCTGTGTTAAGGTCAAAACTGTCCACTCTTTGTTACGATCAAACGTGACAACTCTGTGTCAAGATCAAAACTGCCCACTCTGTGTTAAGATCAAAACTGTCCACTCTGTGTTAAGATGTTCTATAATCCTAATCTTGATGGCGTTGTCTATAGACAAAATTCATTCGGATTAGCTTGAGACTCCTCGCCAGACTAACCGGTGAATGATTTCATTGATAAATAACACGAATGACGCATTAATTGCACTGAGCAGACATATTTTATGTTACTAAATATGTAAATGTGGATTATTATATAAACAATTAGCAAGAATATAAATTTGCTTTAGAATCTAATGTAATTGTAAATACAAAATCTTTTTTGCTTGATATAAATATTTTACTATAGCCAATCATCAGAAAGATTGGCAAGACAGTAGAATTCCGTAGAATTTATTTTTGCGTGACAAGAAAATATTTATCTCTCGTATTTAAAAAGTACTGCACAGTGAAACATAAAACAAGGGTTGCATGACACATAGTCACTATCAGTACGCAGTAATATCTCTGTAAAAAATAAAAAGACACGGAACCAGCCCATTTTCTTTTCATAAAAAAATTATCATGCAGATGTTGCACTAAGCCAGTGACCCAGTTGATATATGTAAGCGTTATGCAAAACACAAAACATGAGCACGGAGGATATATAAACATCTAATACAGAAAGCACGTCCCTACCCTGCGCCCCTTGTCAGTCAAGAGTGTGTAACTGGTGAAGTTGAGATATAAATATCCCTAAGGACACTGACGTGGACATTCTGCAAACGTTTCTGATAAAGGTCAAATTTTCAATGTTAATGTACACATTAACAATAGCAAACTAAAGATTTCAATAAAATATTAGTTACAGAAATAAAACACAGTTTATATATATATATATATACCAACAGCAAAAACCAACAGGTTTAGATGAATACAACAAGAAATGTAATTCCTTTGAATACAAATGAAACTTTCCAAGAACTTACAGTATTGTGAATTAAATCCCAAGCAGCCCTAAGCTTTCTATCAGCAGTCCAAAAGTATGGAATGACCTGTATGAATTCCAGTGGCTTTCCGAATAAATTCCAGTCATATATGTGCTGATGTGCTAATAGTCTTTAAATGTGCTAAGAACATTAACCAATCACCGTGATATAATCCAACATATCCTTCAATGAATTCACAATAATTCCAAAATAGTACTTTAATCCTATTGTCAACAAGCACGTTTTAAAAGTACAGTAAATAATTTAAATAAATCCTCTCAGAGTGTAAGTGAATAGAACTAAACGACTGATTTCACAAGAGAGATGTTAAGATAGGAATAAATAACTCCCATGTAAACAATCCTTATATAAAACTTCATACACAATAAAAATACAAGCATAATGGTCAAAACTTCATTTCCAGAAAGTTCAAAGTCGGAAAGAAGGTCAGGTCATTCACTTAAATTTAGTAAGTTACAAAGCTGCAAAGATCATTTAGACCATGTTTTTCTAAGGGCAAAACCAATGTCCTGAACTCAAATCCAAGTAACATGTTTGCAAAAAATGACGTTAGTTAGGTAGGCCGAAAATCCTACCATCTGTTATGGTATTAAGTATTTGAAACGTCACTTTGGCCATTAAATCAACTGCAAATGGAATTTTTGTATGCTGTTGTTACGAAGATTCAATATTAGCTAAAATAATACCTTCTCACTGGCCAACTTAAAATAAGTTTTAAATAAATACATGACGTCATTTTCTTTTAACCAATGAGCGGACAGTATTCCATTCAGCGCTTTGTTCTTGCATATCATGCGGGCGCGATCAGGGCCATGTCGAGCGGTACCGTGAGATAATGATTTGGCAGTCCTTAAAGGTATAATTTTAAGTCAAACTTTTGACAGGGATACACAGTCGAATGCATGAGCTAAATATCGGTACCAAATTTATTAGGCTAGGTAGCTTGAAATAGCAGCGTTTATTCTTAAACAGGTTGCGCGAGCAAGAAGAGAAGTGTCCTCTATTTTAGATATTATATAGTACATGTGTTACATGTCAGTTTTAAGCAACGATACGACCCGCTGTGATTGAGTGTTGTTGCGCTGTATGCGATGTTGAAATCATACAAAGAAGAACGGTACTTACAAAATCTCTAGAAATCCTTCAAAATGTAAGCTTCCTCAAATATGCTGTGTATTTTTCTCATGATTATGCCCGGGCAAAATCCTATTGCTATGCACATATCCACAATCACTGCAGAGAATGCTGCTTCACTATTTACTAATGCAACGATGCAGCAGTGACTCTTACTTTTACGCACTGTGACGGTCAGGAGATGACTTAATGTATCAGTTCAGTAAGCTAAATTGTTTATCAAATTCAGAGAAAAACTAAATAAAGTCATAAGCTGAAATGCTGTACAAACGAAGCTATCGTTTAACAAAATTTAACCTATAAAGTGTTTTTAAAAACCCAGAAAAAATCTATTCATTGCAGCGACGTCTTTACTAGGAAATCCAAAGTCATAAACGTTTACGGAGAGCCTATGTGACCACACAAACGGACACGTCATCGCTGTATATGGGCGGGTTAGAGATCGCTAGATAAAAATAATGCTGCCTGCAGTGCGAG
The DNA here is from genome assembly GCA_028554795.2 of Sinohyriopsis cumingii. Taxonomy (NCBI): domain Eukaryota; kingdom Metazoa; phylum Mollusca; class Bivalvia; order Unionida; family Unionidae; genus Sinohyriopsis; species Sinohyriopsis cumingii. Next base: position 155,620,917 of record CM068824.1, read on the forward strand.
AAATATCTGAGATAGTGAGAAGTCTTTCGATTCTCTCTCTCTCCCTTTGTCTCTCTGTATCTCTCTCTCGTCTTGTCAGTTTCGGAAAAATATTATTTTGTTAGCTTAATGAAAATCAGACGTCTTTATTCCGATATTTCTTTAGTCAGTCACTTCAAGTAATATATCTGATATACTACGTAAAAGAAGTACGAGAACTGTGTAAGGATAAGTTCTCTTTTTCTGGCCTTGACTTAGGAATGAGTTACAGCAACATTTATGTTTCTACTTTCTTACCAATGGCTGAGTAAGTCGCTCTTTCACTATGACCATTTAACAAAGTTGGGTATATTCCGGACTGTCCAGTGTGTCTAAAGGCCTTTAAGATTTAGACACAAACATAGCAGAGAAGCATTGTTGCTTCAGCAATCCTGACAAATTTCTTCTTTTCCTTTCAGTTATGAAATTATTTTTTCTTTTTCATTGTATCTTTTGCCACTTTGTAGTGTTTTAATTCTCGCATTAACAGTCTAATAGTGGAAAATGTGTATTGTATTCATACGCAATGATACGAGTATTATTCATATTGATTTGAATTCATACTTAATGATACGAGTATTCATATTGATTTGAATTCATACGCAATGATACTAGTATTATTCATGTTGCGTTACTACTACAATTTGAGTGTATCATGGCTACATATTGATCATTTATTACTTATTTTCAGAATTGTATTTAATATTTCTAATACGGCAATTCTATATAAATATGAAGTTGGTAGTCATTAATGCTTTGATCATAGCATTGTTTGTTAGCTTTTATTTTGTAATCGACCGAACTCCAAAACCTAGTTGGTAGTCATTAATGCTTTGATCATAGCATTGTTTGTTAGCTTTTATCCATGATGTTATTTTGTAATCGACCGTAGTCCAAAATCAAGTTTGTAGTCATAAATGCTTTGATCATAACATAGTTCGTTAGCTTTTATCCATGATATTATTTTGTTATCGACCGTTGTCCAAAATCAAGTTTGTAGTCATAATTGCTTTGATCATAACATTGTTCGTTAGCTTTTATCCATGATATTATTTTGTTATGGACCGTAGTCCAAAATCAAGTTGGTGGTCATTAGTGCTTTGATCATAGTATTGATTATTGGCTTTTATCCATGATGTTATTTTGTAATCGACCGTTGTCCAAAATCAAGTTGGTAGACATTAATGCTTTGATCATAGCATTGTTAGTAAGCTTTTATCCATGATGTTATTTTGTAATCGACCGTAGTCCAAAATCAAGGTGGTAGTCATTAGCGCTTTGATCATAGCATTGATTGTTGGCTTTTATCCATGATGTTATTTTGTAATCGACCGTTGTCCAAAATCAAGTTGGTAGACATTAATGCTTTGATCATAGCATTGTTAGTAAGCTTTTATCCATGATGTTATTTTGTAATCGACCGTTGTCCAAAATCAAGTTGGTAGTCATTAGTGCTTTGATCATAACATTGTTTGTTGGCTTTTATCCATGATGTTATTTTGTAATCGACCGTTGTCCAAAATCAAGTTGGTAGTCATTAATGCTTTGATCATAGCATTGATTGTTAGCTTTTATCCATGATGTTATTTTGTAATCGACCGTAGTCCAAAATCAAGTTGGTAGTCATTAATGCTTTGATCATAACATTGTTTGTTGGCTTTTATCCATGATGTTATTTTGTAATCGACCGTTGTCCAAAACCAAGTTGGTAGTTAATTAGTGCTTTGATCATAGCATTATTTGTTCGCTTTTATCCATGATGTTATTTTGCAATCGACCGTAGTCCAAAATCAAGTTGGTAGACATTAATGCTTTGATCATAGCATTGTTAGTAGGCTTTTATCCATGATGTTATTTTGTAATCGACCGTAGTCCAAAATCAAGGTGGTAGTCATTAATGCTTTGATCATAGCATTGATTGTTAGCTTTTATCCATGATGTTATTTTGTAATCGACCGTTGTCCAAAATCAAGTTGGTAGATATTAATGCTTTGATCATAGCATTGTTAGTAAGCTTTTATCCATGATGTTATTTTGTAATCGACCGTTGTCCAAAATCAAGTTGGCAGTCATAATTGCTTTGATCATAATATTGTTCGTTAGCTTTTATCCATGATGTTATGTTGTAATAGACCGTAGTCCAAAATCAAGTTGGTAGTCATAATTGCTTTGATAATAGCATTGATTGTTGGCTTTTATCCATGATGTTATTTTGTAATCGACCGTTGTCCAAAATCAACGTGGTAGGTCATTAATGCTTTGATCATAGCATAGTTTGTTGGCTTTTATCCATGATGTTATTTTGTAATCGACCATAGTCCAAAATCAAGTTGGTAGACATTAATGCTTTGATCATAGCATTGTTAGTAAGCTTTTGTCCATGATGCTATTTTATAATCGACCGTAGTCCAAAATCAAGTTTGTAGTCATAATTGCTTTGATCATAACATTGTTCGTTAGCTTTTATCCATGATGTTATTTTGTAATCGACCGTAGTCCAAAATCAAGTCGGTAGTCATAATTGCTTTGATCATAATATTGTTCGTTAGCTTTTATCCATGATGTTATGTTGTAATAGACCGTAGTCCAAAATCAAGTTGGTAGTCATAATTGCTTTGATCATAGCATTGATTGTTGGCTTTTATCCATGATGTTATTTTGTAATCGACCGTTGTCCAAAATCAACGTGGTAGGTCATTAATGCTTTGATCATAGCATAGTTTGTTGGCTTTTATCCATGATGTTATTTTGTAATCGACCATAGTCCAAAATCAAGTTGGTAGACATTAATGCTTTGATCATAGCATTGTTAGTAAGCTTTTGTCCATGATGCTATTTTATAATCGACCGTAGTCCAAAATCAAGTTTGTAGTCATAATTGCTTTGATCATAACATTGTTCGTTAGCTTTTATCCATGATGTTATTTTGTAATCGACCGTAGTCCAAAATCAAGTCGGTAGTCATAATTGCTTTGATCATAATATTGTTCGTTAGCTTTTATCCATGATGTTTTTTTTGTAATCGACCGTAGTCCAAAATCAAGTTGGTAGTCATAATTGCTTTGATCATAGCATTGATTGTTGGCTTTTATCCATGATGTTATTTTGTAATCGACCGTTGTCCAAAATCAAGTTGGTAGTCATTAGTGCTTTGATCATAGCATTGTTTGTTAGCTTTTATCCATGATGTTATTTTGTAATCGTCCGTAGTCCAAAATCAAGGTGGTAGTCATGAATGCTTTGAGCACAGTATTGTTTGTTGGCTTTTATCCATGATGTTATTTTGTAAACGATCATAGTCCAAAATCAAGTTAATGGTCTACCAAACAAGTGACATTTTAAACAACATAATACATAACTAATATTTTTCTTTCATTATAGATTAAATATTCAGATCATCATTATTGGAGGTAAACACGTTTATTTGAATCTGATCCTAGGACATTAGTTTTTCACGGTTTCTTATATGACCAAGATATGATGGGTAGGGGTAGCACTATAAGCCTTACACTGGAAAAAAGTTATCCCAGTTATAGTTCTTCTTATTCCAAAATGACCTAGAATCTTTCTTACTAGTAAATGGATGTAGAGCATAAGCTGTATCCTCCAAACATACTGACTTTGTAAATATGTTAAATGTTATGTTAGGTTTATACTTTGTAAATATGTCAAATGGTATGTTGGGTTTATATTTCGTAAATATGTTAAATGGTATGTTGGGTTTATACTTTGTAAATATGTTAAATGTTATGTTGGGTTTATACTTTGTAAATATGTTAAACGTTACGTTGGGTTTATACTTTGTAAATATGTTAAATGGTATGTTGGGTTTATACTTTGTAAATATGTTAAATGTTATGTTGGGTTTATACTTTGTAAATATGTTAAATGTTATGTTGGGTTTATACTTTGTAAATATGTTAAATGGTATGTTGGGTTTATACTTTGTAAATATGTTAAATGTTATGTTAGGTTTATACTTTGTAAATATGTTAAATGTTATGTTAGGTTTATACTTTGTAAATATGTTAAATGTTATGTTAGGTTTATACTTTGTAAATATGTTAAATGTTATGTTGGGTTTATACTTTGTAAATATGTTAAATGTTATGTTGAGTTTATACTTTGTAAATATGTTAAATGGTATGTCGGGTTTATACTTTGTAAATATGTTAAATGTTATGTTGGGTTTGTACTTTGTAAATATGTTCAATGTTATGTTCGGTTTATACTTTGTAAATATTTTAAATGTTATGTTGGGTTTATACTTTGTAAATATGTTAAATAGTATGTTAGGTTTATACTTTGTAAATATGTTAAATGTTATGTTGGGTTTATACTTTGTAAATACGTTAAATGTTATGTTGGGTTTATGCTTTGCAAATACATTAAATGTTATGTTGGGTTTATACTTTGTAAAAACGTTAAATGTTATGTTGGGTTTATACTTTATAAATACGTTAAATGTTATGTAGGGTTTATACTTTGTAAATGAGTTAAATGTTATTTTGGGTTTATACTTTCTAAATACGTTAAATAGTATGTTGGGTTTATACTTTGTAAAAACGTTAAATGTTATGTTTTCTTTATACTTTGTAAATATATTAAATGTTACGTTGGGTTTATGCTTTGTAAATACGTTAAATGCTATGTTAGGTTTTTACTTTGTAAATATGTTAAATGGTATGTTGGGTTTATACTTTGTAAATATGTTAAATGGTATGTTGAGTTATACTTTGTAAATATGTTAAATGTTATGTTGGGTTTTTACTTTGTAAATATATTAAATGTACGTTGGGTTTATACTTTGTAAATAATTTAAATCTTATGTTGGGTTTATACTTCGTAAAAACGTTAAATGTTATGTTGGGTTTATACTTTGTAAATATGTTAAATGGTATGTTGAGTTATACTTTGTAAATATGTTAAATGTTATGTTGGGTTTTTACTTTGTAAATATATTAAATGTTACGTTGGGTTTATACTTTGTAAATATGTTAAATGGTATGTTGGGTTTATGCTTTGCAAATGCATTAACTGTTATGTTGGGTTTATACTTTGTGAAAACGTTAAATGTTATGTTGGGTTTATACTTTGTAAATATATTAAATGCTACGTTGGGTTTATGCTTTGTAAATACGTTAAATGTTATGTTAGGTTTATACTTTGTAAATATGTTAAATGTTATGTTGGGTTTATACTTTGTAAATACGTTAAATGTTATGTTGGGTTTATACTTTGTAAATATTTTAAATGTTATGTTGGGTTCATACTTTGTAAATATGTTAAATGGTATGTTGAGTTATACTTTGTAAATATGTTAAATATTATTTTAGGTTTATACTTTGTAAATCTGTTAAATGTTATGTTGGGTTTTTACTTTGTAAATATATTAAATGTTACGACGGGTTTATGCTTTGTAAATACGTTAAATGTTATGTTAGGTTTATACTTTGTAAATATGTTAAATGGTATGTTGGGTTTATACTTTGTAAATATGTTAAATGTTATGTTGGGTTTATACTTTGTAAATACGTTAAATGTTATGTTGGGTATATACTTTGTAAATATTTTAAATGTTATGTAGGGTTTATACTTTGTAAATATGTTAAATAGCATGTTAGGATATACTTTGCAAATTTGTTAAATGGTATGTTGAGTTATACTTTGTAAATATGTTAAATATTATTTTAGGTTTATACTTTGTAAATATGTTAAATGTTATGTTGGGTTTTTACTTTGTAAATATATTAAATGTTACGTTGGGTTTATACTTTGTAAATATTTTAAATGTTATGTTGGGTTTATACTTTGTAAAAACGTTAAATGTTGTGTTGGGTTTATACTTTGCAAATATGTTAAATGGTATGTTGGGTTTATACTTTGTAAATATGTTAAATGTTATGTTCGGTTTATACACTGATGACACTTTACTTTTCGCTGAAAATCCTGCTGACATGCACTATATTATTAGATGCTTGGTATGTATTGCAATAACTGGAAACTTACAATCAATATAAAGAACACAAAAAGTGTTGTATTTGGTTCAAGAAAGAAGCATATATACAAATTTAAGATAAGTTGTGCAGATATTGATGTTGTATATACAAATATGTAGTTAGGTCTTATATGTCACAAAAATGGAGTGATCTTAAATCATTTGAATAAATTAGTATCCATAGCAACTAAAGTGTTTACTTACTTCAAAAGCGGAAACATAATATAGATTTGACTATTGATTATCAGCTGAACCTGTTCGATCAAACCATTGTACCTATTTTAACATATGTTCGCAAATTTGGAGATTTGTGAGACCTGATGTAGTAAAAAAAATCATCTTTCTTTCCTCCGAAGTATCTTGATCATCAAAATGGTACCCCTCTATATATGATATACAGTGAACTTGGCCATTCCCCCTTTCATTATTAACATTAAAATATACATTAGAAACTATTAGGATAGATTTTTTAGTCGTCATAAAGAACAACTATATTACCGTATGTATTCTTTCTTATACAAACACTATGATGATAATTGTTATGACAATAAATGGTCCCTTGAAGTAAAATTTACACGTTGGTGATAACACATGACAATAAAAGGTCCCTTCGAGTAAAATCTATAATTTGGTAATAACTCCTGACAATAAATGGTATCTTCAAGTAAAATCTCCACTTTGGTGATAACTCTTATGACAATAAATGGTCCCTTGAAGTGAAATCTATATAAAATGATGCTGAGTTAAACGACGTATGGAGTAATCACAGCTTTGTGTGAATTAAATGGTTAACAGATTCAGTAGGGCAACGACTGAAGATCAGTACATTCAAGCGCGGGTAGCTAATGCGTGATCTTAATGTCCAAATTACAGGTTATTTACAACTAGTTTGAACGTAGAAAAGATCTATTTCTCTTTACCAAAAATATATATAATAACTTAATTAAATTTAAAACTGAAAACTATAGCTTTTTCAATGAATCTGGTAGATGGGTTAATGTTCCCTATAATGAAATATATTGCCCACTCGATCAGTTTCAAGAAATAGGGGATGAATAGCATTATTTCTGTTTTGTTTTATTTTCACGATGAAAGACAAAAACGTCTTCCTAATTTTTACACGTGCAGGACTAATATTTATAAATATAATCAATTAATGAATATAGGCACAGTACGACTCTTTAAAAGAATGAGCAGTAGTAGTGAATGGGGTGAGATTAGCGACAATGGGAATTAGCATTACAGACCCCCCTGGGTAAGATTAGCGACAATGGAAATTTAACATTAACCACCCTGGGTAAGATTAGCGACAATGGAAATTTAACATGGGCCAAAAACCCTGGGTAAGATTAGCGACAATGGAATTTAACATGGCAGAAAGGAAAAAAAGGAAATATCCATTCTAGGGACAAGGGCATTCGAACAATGGAGAAAAAAAATATCGATTCTAGGGACAAAGGCAATTGAACATGGGGAATAGAGTTTGGGTCTGTCTAGGGACAAGGGGAATTGAACATGGGAATAGAGTTTGGGTCTGTCTAGGGACAAGGGGAATTGAACATGGGAATAGAGTTTGGGTTTGTCTAGGGACAAGGAGAATTGAACATGTTAGAAAAAAAAAACTACTTTAGGGACAAGGGGAATTGAACATGGGATTTTAAAAAAAAAAAATTTTTTAAAAAGGGGTAGGCAATGGAAAGTCAATCTCTTTTCGAGAAATGTGGGTGGCCCTGAAAAGGGCCTTTGGTTTTATGTTAATATTAACATAGACGGAATCTGTCACATCTTCTTCTTCTTAAACTCCTTCTAACTGCAGGTCCATACACAAGTACCCTCTTGAGGCATCCTTGTCTTTCTATGTAAACTCTTCTCATCCATAGACTAGTATCTGTCCTATCGACAACAGTCCACTTGGACCGGACATACATGGGTATGTCCGTCCTGAACATCATTGTTGACACAAGGGTGAAAGATTGAACGTCGGTCCACATCTTGAGGCTCCGAGAACAGGTGAGTGATTGCGCTGAACTGCGCTTATTTATAGGGAGAGGAAGGATTGAAACGGATTGAGTTCATTGACCAATCCAACCACGCGTGACAAAATTCAGTCAGCCCGCATCCAATCCGAAGAGAGCAGTCTGTGACGTCACGTGGTCTATATAGATTCGCTAGCGCCTGTGTGCAGTCAATCTGTGCGACAGTGATTCAACATGACGGAAACTCAGAAAACGATTCACTGGGGTACACCAGCAGTGGAGACCACCCAAGGGAACCCGGACTTACTTTCAGAAGAGGTACATTGGGATTTTGTGGATTTTCTTACCTTGCAAGAATTTGTTCCGGAACCTTCGTCTCATTCTTCATTACCGCAAGTGGAGAATTTTAGACAGAGACAGAAAGAAGAATTGGAGAAATTTATGCAACGACAAAAGGAAGCGGAACAAGCTTTTCTCCTACGGCAACAGCAACAGCAACAAGAAGAGGTAAGAAAAAAAAACAACAAGAAGAAGTAGCAGCAAAGAAACAAGAGGGTGAAAATCAAACGGCCACGGTACTGTTGGACATTTTAGCGGAGTTAAGAAGTCTGAAACAAATGTATCAGACTTCTTTATCACGACCGAAAAGAATACGACCTTCCCGAGCTAAACACGCCAACCCTGTGACTAAGCCTACCGTACCACCCTTAGTGATTTCAACCCAATCATCATCATCAGAAGTAGGCCTCGGCAAAGGCTTAAGGCAGTTAAAGTTGATTGCTTAAACTCACCCCTACACCAAAAAAGGCCCTTTTCAGGGCCACCCACTTCTCTCGAAAAGAGGTAGATTTTCAATTTGCCAATAACTCAAAAATCAACACAAAAAAAAACATTTTACCCTTATGGTACGTGTCTGTGTATGAGTGCGTGAGTGTAGCTTCTTATTTAAAATCAAAACTCAAAGACACTTACCTTATATAATTAATGTATTCTTTTCTCCATAGGTACAATCCAATTCACAATTCACAACAGAACACTTTATAAATTACATTCACTTCTTCTGTTTCTTCTTTCACTCTCTCTTTTTTTTCAATTTCTTCACCGCCACAGTCTTTTTCTCCTCTTCCTCCTCACTTTGTTCCCTTCTTCTTTTCTTCTCCTGTTTCTTTTTCTTCACCTGGCGGCTTTCTTCCTCTGAAGAATCTCTCTCTTCTTCTGAAGAATCCCTCTTTTCTTCTGACTCCTCTTGTTTCTTTTTTGTGCAATCTGGAGACCAATGTCTTTTTTCTTGACAATAATAACAGGTATCTTGACTTTTGTCTTTTCTAGCCCCTGTTTTTTTTTTTTTTTTTTGACGGTCTGGACACTCTGAAGACCAATGCCCTTTCTTCTGACAGATATAGCAAGTATCTTGACTTTTATCTCGAAAGGAAGGAGAGTAGTCCGTGGGCTGGTCTGAAGAGAATTTTCTAATGACCCCTCGCAAAGCTCTGATGAAACGTTCGATTTGGCTAGTCTCTTCCATCGTTGTGCTCGGTTTGAGAGTGAAATGAATAGTGAAAGGACAAGACACACACACCCTTTTATATACGCTGGTTTGCCAAGACTATAAATTAGTCTATGGTGTTTGAACTTGAGTCATTTGACGTTTTGCACTCAAGATGAAACGATCCTATTCATTCGAGAAGAATGAAGAAGAAGAAAGTAAGAGGCAGAAACGTGATCTATCGCCTCGTACCAGAGCTGAAGTCTTGGCACAAATTCATGCCAGTGATTTCGAAGAGGACATGAGAGAACCAGAATCCGAACCCTCTAAACAAAGTTCACCACCCTTAGTCAACCCTGAAAAGTACTATTCCATTCGAGAGACGGAAAAGCGCTCCTCTAGAAAATTTCAAGTCCGACGTACCATTGGAGAAAGCAGAAGGGTTTATCACCGAGATGTGGGATTCTTTGCTCACCGCACTCAAGCGACAATGTCAACCCAAAGAAGACGATCGCTTGACACTATCCATAGATAACGACAGCTTGAAATCCCCTGTTTGGATCGAGTTTAGCAGACCCGCAGAACTAACCCCTTCCAAAGTCATGGACAAGATACAACACGTACAACAATCTAATGACCAGTTTGACATTACCGATGGAAAAGCCACACTGAAAATGGCCCACGTCTCTCCTCCTCAAGGGACCGGACAACGCAATAAGGTGTTATTGGTGAACGACCTTCGCAGCACCAAAAAGAGTCTCGTCCAAATTCACAACTCTCAAGACCATATGTGTTTAGCCCGAGCCATCGTGGTGGGACGAACCTATGCCAACAAGAACGACACAACAGAATGGAAAAGAGCCTGGAAAACTATTCAACGATCCGACCGAGCCAACAACGAAACGAAGCAGAACTCCTGTTACAACAAGCCGGACTGTCCAAAGACACACCCTGTGTCATTCCTGAGATGCAAAAATTGCAAGATGCCGTAGCTCCACGAAACACCTTGAACGTGCACCCTCAAGAAATGCGCGGACCTCTGTTGTTTCGAGGCCAAAACTTTAAGGACGGAAAATACATTCATGTCTATTATCACGATGACCATTTCGATACCATTACCACTATCACCGGATTGATGGGATACAGTTATTACTGTGAGAAGTGTGACTATGGCTATAACAATCGAAAGCAACACAAAAATTGCGGATGGAAATGCTTAGGATGTTTGGCCTCTCCACCCTGTCTGAGCGAAGGGCAAGAAAGAGTACATTGTCCTGCTTGTCAGCCCTGCCTGTTACCAACAACATCTGAAGACGCAAGGTTCACAGCAGAAATGTGCTTGACAACTCCTGAGATTGTGCCCTACCTGTGGACACGGCCTACGTACCAATAATACCAAGGCACACGTATGTCGAGGAAAGAAAAAATGTCACATTTGTCACCACATCGTGGACTTGGAACACGAATGTTACGTGCAAAAATACCAATCCCCACCAGAGAAAGAGGACGGTCACAAGAAGAAAGGCAATTTCATCTTTTTTGATTTCGAATGCATGCAAGAGACCGGCATTCACATTCCTAATTTTTGCGTGGCTCATCGAGCGTGCGAGAAGTGCATTCAAGAACCTATCTTCAGTCATTGCCCTCACTGCAGCAAAATTCCTGGAGGACGTGAAAAAATCTTTCGGGGACCGAACACGCTAGCCGATTTTGCCCAATGGGTCTTAGACCCCATCGACAAGACGTGGAGCCAAGACGACATCGAACGTTACGGAGATTGTCATCGCCATGCCACGGTGATGGCTCACAATTTCTCCGGATACGATGGACAGTTTCTTCTCAGATACTATACGGAACATGGTACCGAGCGTCCTAAAGTGACTTTGAACGGAGGCAAAATCATTTTCATGCAAGTGGGATAAGTGCAGTTTAAAGATTCGATGAGTTACTTAGCCATGCCTTTGAATCGAATGCCTAAAACGTTTGGAATGACAGAAATGGCTAAAGGGTACTTTCCACACTTTTTCAATACGGAAGCCACTCAACACGCCGCTCTACCCCATTTACCTGAGGCTCACTATTACAACATGCGTACCGAACAACGAGAAGCTTTCTGCGATTGGTACCAGGCTCATGCCTCCGATCCCTTCGACTTTCAGGAAGAAATGCTAAAGTATTGTCGTTCCGACGTGGACATTTGCATTTACACGGACAGTTGCATTTACATCCATCACCCGAGTCAACAGCACCCTGTCATCGAAGGAGACCGTTTAGGAGCCTGGAGAGACGAACATCCCGACGACAAGATTCTAAGTTTCGTCAGTGGCGGTCCCAAAAATTACGGCTACGAATACCGGGACCCACAAGGAGAAGTGCACACGACGTGTAAAGTGAAAGGATTGACTCTGAATTGTCGTACCAGTCGAGTGGTGAACTTTGGGGTATTGAAAGAAGCCTTGCAATCGGGAGAAGATGAACACTTTAAAGTGACCACCTACCAACCGAACAAGATTGTACGTTTACCCACTCACCACATCGTCAGTCGACCCTTGGAAAAAGTCTATCAAATCGTGTACCAGAAGCGCGTGCGACTTTCCAATCATTTCACCTCACCGTATGGACACGTCGGTATTGGTCTGTATATAAAAATGAACCCTAGGCAAGATCGATAGTTCATTGGGACTACCAAGACCAAGTGAACAAGATGAATACTTTCAGAGAAACACAAAACAAGTTTAGAAAGGCACAGTTCAAGTGTGGGGCTTCTGAAGTGAAATGCGATTGTGAGTCTTGCGACTTTTCAACCTGTGTCAGTGACAGTACCAGAAGAACCCGTCACCCAGGACAGGACTGTCGTGGACAGACCTGAAAGACCCTTTCGGGAGGACACTTGTGTGACCTTACCCCCTATAGAACTGGTCAGAACATTACCCAAAACATTTTGTACAGACACTTGTGTTTATTCCACGCTGATGGTTATCATGTGCCTTTTATCGTTGTACTTAAGCCTTTGGCTTTTATGTATTTTTGTCTTTCGTATCCATGTTTAAAACATTCAATAAACGTGTCCTGAAAAAAGTATATAAACTCTCGTCTTGTTTGTTTTCGTGTCACAAGTGACATTCCTAACACTATGGCTACCTCTGCTGTCTCTGTTCCCTCTTCCTCTACTGTCAAAGTCATCGACGAACACTTAGATCGTGCCAGTTGGGACGCTTTGTATCTTCGTCATCCCTTTAACATGCTCATTGCCGGACCTAGCGGTTCAGGCAATACCGAATTCGTCAAACGTTTGATCGAACATAAACATCATTTGATCGATCGACCACCTCAGCGGATCGTGTGGTGTTACAAAGAGTGGCAATCGGCGTACAGCCTCTTGCGAGAAAGTCAAGGTGATTCCATCGTGTTTGTGGAAGGCATTCCTAAAGAAGACGACGGCATCGTCTCTGACTCCAGTCAAACCCATTTGGTCATTTTTGACGACATGTTAGGAGAAGACGAAGAAGAAATTAAACTGTGGTTCACGCGCAAAGGGCATCACCGTAATGCCAGTGTCGTTTACATCACCCAAAATTTGTTTCAACAAAGTAAAGCCCATCGCTCCATCAGTCTCAATGCGCATTACGTGGTCTTGTTTAAAAGCCCTCGAGATAAATCGCAAGTGCAAGTCTTAGCCAAACAGTTAGGGATACCTTGACTGACTCAGGCGTACGACGATGCCACTCAAACTCCACACGCCTATTTACTCGTCGATTTGAAACCTACGACCCCCGAGGATTTGCGATTTCGTACCCACTTGTTTAACCACTGGTGCCAAGACGGAGGGCCCGTCCTGTACATGTCTCCGTCTTCGACTTAATTTCACTCCACAAAAAAATCTATAAAAACCTCAGACCCTTTTCGTCTGTTTCACACACATTTTGAACATGACGTCCCTTCAGTCGCATCTTCCCTTCAAATTGATTCGTGCCTTGTATGGCATCAGTCGAGAAAAAAATCCACAAACACGAGCTCGTGTCTTAGAAGCTAGTCTCAAAGAAGTCTTACGATGGTTCACGGTGACGGCACGTCAATTACTCCAAGGAATCATTCAGATTCCTCATCAAACCAAACGCTTTTTTGATCGAAACAAAGTCGCTTTGACCCAACTGGCCGATCCCCGCATCGACACTCAAACCAAAAAACAAATCATTTTGAAACCTGGAGGGAGCGGTACTCTAGGAGGGGTCATCATTCGCTCTCTCTTAAGATGGGATCCTAATGCCCCCAAACTTCTCCCCAAGAAAAAAGTCAAACGAAGTTCCAAGAAGAAGAAAAAGACCAGGTCCCCAAGGAGAACTTCTCCAGTGGCGGGACCCTCCTCTTACCAGACGCCACCCCGGAAAAAGAAAAGAAGCCCCCAGAAAAAGAAAAGTCCACAGAAGAAAACTAGTCGCAAGAGAGGCACTTCGGCCAGGACGCAACTTTACACTCGCAAACCACGACCTGCCACGGCGGTGACTGCGTCTCCGGCAGCCTCAAGTTCATCCACTTCTCCGTTGATGACACCAAGAACTGAAGAGTACTTGGAGACGTTGATTACACCAGGAACATCTCCGTTGATGACCCCAAGAAAAACTTCCCCAGTGGCAGGACCCTCCAATTTAGTGGCAGTGGCTGCTGCTCACAAAGTACCTTCTCCCAAAATCAAAGTCCAAGAAAGATCGGGCATGTTACAAAGTTTACTGGATTTGTCCAAGCAAGAACTGGCTCGATTTAGTCCGTTACGTACCCCTGCACGACGTGTCATGCCTGTCCTCAAACTGATACGACGTAAAGACAATCAGTGGCGAAGCATTCCAGTATAAAAAGGTCTGTGACCAAGTAGGGGTATCAGTGTTTTTGGTGCTCCTGAAGACTCAAAGATGTCACCCTCCAGAAAACATCCCTCTTCTAAACAACCCCAAGGAAAGAAAAGGAAAGGACTGCCTCCTCGTTTAGTCAAACATGGGGACATGTTATCTGTCCTGTCCAAAGCTTCTCCACCTCTACGAAAAAAACTCATTCAATCAGCCTCCAAAGAGGTCATCGATACCGTGTGCGAATGTTGTTTGAAAGTCTTGAAAGGCACGATCCCTTTGTCCAAACACCAGAAACAATGCTTAGGCAAACATCGTCACGTTCATCGCCAAATGGTTCAAAAGAAAATTCCCATTCGTCAAAAGAAGAAGATGTTGGTCCAACGTGGAGGCATTTTACCCCTCTTGTTAGGTCCCTTACTGAAAGGAATCTTGGGAACCATTTTGGGAGGACTGGTGGGAGCAAGATAAAAAGGCCCTCGGAAGTCCCAAGATCTCAGAATCGACCCCTGACAACCCCATGGAAGGACGAAAACTGGCTTTAGTGCCTTAAAAACGATGGATGGATAACATCGTTGGCAAGAACAACGCACCCCGCATTTACCTCCCAATCCCCATTTGAGCGAAATGTCCCAGTTACAACACGAATTGCAGTCCTTGATGGATCGCCAAGATTTGTCCGAAACAGAAAAATCGCAAAAGTACGATCAACTCTTGCAACGACAGCAACTCTTTCACCAGAAAGCTTTAGACGAAACAGCTCTACCCACTCTGAAAGATTTTAAGACCTTGATGAAAAGTCCAGCACCATCACCAGTACCACCACCACTACCAGTGACCAAGACAGAAAAAGGAGAAGAAGAAGAAGAAGAAGAAGAAGGGTTTCAAACTCCACCAGAAAAAGTACGCAAGTTAACAACACCACCTACCTCCAGAATTGGATGGATTAAAAAGATGATGGCCACCCCTACTTCATCACAAGAGAAAAAGAAAGTGAAGACAGAAGTGAAGACAGAAGTGAAACAAGAACCGATATCCCCCGCTCAGACATCCTCCTCTTCAACACCTATTACTGGTCGCACTCGCAAAGCATTGCAATCCAAGAAAATACCCCAAGAGAAAAAGAGCAAGATCCTCCAAGAGTGGGTGTCTTATTAACACACAAACACAAAAAAAATGGAAAAAGTCTTAGCCAGCATTTACTACGATCCCTCCCATCCTGCAGGTTACGCAGGAGTTCAAAAATTGTATCGTGCTGCCAAAACTCGACTGAAAAGTCTCCGTTTACCTCAAGTGCAACGATGGTTACAAGAACAAGCTACCTACACTTTACACAAACCCATTCGACGCAAGTTTGCCAGAAGTCGCACCCGAGTGGAAGGCATCGATCATCAATGGAAAGCCGATTTAGCCGATGTCTCTCATTTGGCCAGCTACAATCGTGGCTACAAATATTTGTTTTGTGTCATCGACGTCTTTTCCAAATTTGCTTGGGTCGTGCCCTTGACTTCCAAATCGAGCAGCGAGTTAGTGCGAGCCCTGCAACGAGTGTTGAAACAAAGCGGTCGTCACCCTCTTCGATGGCAAACGTACAAAGGTACCGAATTTCTGAACCAAGCTTTCCAAAAAGAATTAAAGAAACGTGACATTCATTTTTTTACCACCGAGAATCCCGAAACCAAAGCCAGCATCGTGGAACGTTTTCAACGCACTTTGAAAGAACGCATGTGGAAATATTTTACGCATCACCACACTCTGAAGTACATCGACATCTTACCGCACCTGGTGGTACAACCAATCTTACCATCGAAGCATCGAACGTGCCCCGCAAGAAGTGACTCCCGAGAACGAAGTGTTGGTGTTTGAGCGCCTGTTTGGTACGTCCCCGACGAGGGCTGTCCCCAAGAAAAGTGGAGTGTTGACCGTAGAAGATTGGGTGCGCATTGGCAAAACCAAACGCACTTTCGACAAAGGTTACTTACCTAACTGGACGACCGAATTGTTTCGTGTCACTGGACGAGTGCATGGCCGTCATCCTGCTGTCTATCAATTGGAAGACATGAACGGAGAAGTGCTCAAAGGAACGTTTTATTTGCCCGAGTTACAACGTATCACCAAAAAAGAAGACGACGTGTACGACATCGAAAGCATTCTCGAACGCAGAACCCGTAAAGTGGGCAAACGACGTGTCAAAGAAGTCAAAGTACGTTGGAAAGGATATCCACCCAGTTTGATTCTTGGATCGACGCTTCGCAAGTCATCGACTATAAAAAGAAGTGACCATCATGCCCTTTCACACAGACGCAGCTACGTCGACCACTCCTTCACCTAGTTCTTCTGTGCAAGATTTACAAAAACAACCCTTGTGGGTGTGGTGCGGAGAACGTGAGCCTAAAACGCAAATCGTCTTTTTCTGCCAAATCTTCGTGGTGTATTGTGTCATCGGGGCAGCCATTGCCAATTTGAGTTTGCAACAAGGAGACAAACAATTGTGGACCATTTTATTGAGCAGTTGCATCGGTTACCTGCTTCCCAATCCCTCCCTGAAATTCTCCTCGAACGGAAACCACGGAAACCCTGTGTCCAGTGCCAGTGCCAGTCACCACTCCAATAACAGCAACAACAACCCCATTTTAGTCGGAGACACGCCTCTGACGTCCAGTAACCCCTCGGACAGCCACAGAACTCTGGAATTATGAGTCACCAAAACCAATTTTACTTAACCTTACCCAGTGACAGTTCCATGGAGGTGTTTCCCCACAACACGTTGTGCTGTTACACGGCCAAATTACCTCAGGCCATCCCATTAGATCACGAAGCCCATTGGGAAGTGGCTTTGGTAGAAATGATTCACCCAACACAAATCAAAAACATCACTGAAACTCAAAACACTTTTGACGTCCAAATTCTGGACCCAACAGTGCAGCAAACCATGACGACCACTTCTCAACATAAATCGCTTCCCAAGACCCCAATACTCCACAGCAGTGACACTCCTCCTCCTTTTTACGTTTATCACTTTAAAATTAACTCAGGCCGTTATTTTAGTGGTCAACATCTGGTGGAGGCCATCGCTGACAAATTATATGTAGCATTTGACAAAGCTCTGACCAAACTAAATAAACGTGTCACCATTGAGTACCACAAACAGTCTCACCGTCTACTCATCAAATTTGAAAGTGAGGAAAAAAGTATACGTATTAAATGTTGTCCAGAATTGTATGACATTTTGGGTGGAGACCTCAATTTGGTCACGGATAAGCAGACCAAAACAATTCGCATAGCAAACATTGACAACAACGGGCATTTTGCGAGGTATTTTCGTTTCCCGGTAGAACTGAACCAGGGACTGAATTTGATCTTTGTGGACTCCGATGTGGTGGAGTAAAACATGGTGGGACACACCTCTGTGCCGTTACTGCGTGTCATTCCTTTCAAAGTAAATTCTGCCACGGCCACTGACGAGGAAGGTGGAAACACTTACCACTTTCACCGCGAATTTGTACATCCTAACTATTTGCCTGTCAGCAAGTCGTACTTGGACACGGTCAACATTGCTATAAAAGGAGATTTGGGACAAAATATTTCATTCACCAAAGGAAAAGTCACGGTAAAACTCCATTTTCGAAAACGGTTCTCTCACGATTCGTAAGTCATGTATCCAGTGTACCGAGGGGTTGCTCGACAGCGAGGACACGGTTTAGGAGATATGTTAAAATCGGCCTTTCGTTCGGTGGCCCCGGTGTTGAAACCGATGGTGACACGCGGATTGCACGCCTTGAAAGATGCGGCACTGACGCAAGGCAAAGAATTTCTCCAAAATGTCATCATCGACAAACAAAACCCTAAAGAAGCTTTCATGAGGGCAGGAAAATGTCTTGCTGCAAACGGGTAAAGACCTTTTGGGCCAACGAGACACACCTATAAATGCCCTGCACGCTACCGAGTCAGGCATTCAGTAAGGACAAGGCAGAAAGAGACGACGAAGAAAACACCCTTTCACCAGACTTCACACTTCTAAAACTAGAAAGGCAAAGAAAAGAAGAACCGTTCGAGACTTAGATGTTTTCGATTATTGAGACACAGCAACAAAAAAAATGATGCACCGAGAGTCATGCGCCTGTTCCATGTCGGAACTGGATCTGTTTGCCATGCCGCCCACCATGATGACCATGCAAGAATCCCAATGGGTGGAATTTCATCCTGTCTCCTCACTGACCGATTCCGCTCCCATCGAGTTTGAAATCAAGGGACAGCCCGAAGATTACATCGATCTGAATCGCAGTTACTTGTGCTTGAAAGTCAAAGTTCTAGATAAGGATAACGGTGGAATAGATGCCACTGCTGAGAATATAGCTCCCGTCAACAATTTCATGCATTCCTTGTTCAGCTCAGTGGACTTGTACTTGAATAACAAACTGGTCAGCAGCAGCATGGATACTTACCCTTATCATGCCTACCTGGAAAATCTCTTGACGTACGGAATAGATGCCAAGAATACTCATCTCAATGCCTGTGTGCTATGGGAACCTGACGAAGCGGGCAAGTTCGACACATTAAATAAAGACAATGACGGCTTTGAGGAAAGACGAAACAAAATCTTAAATAAGAACAGTTTAGAACTGATGGATCGTTTGCATTTGGACATGTGGTTGCAAGAGAAATATTTGCTGAACGGTGTAAATGTTCGCTTGAGACTGAATCGCAGCAGTACCGCTTTCCATTTGTTGCCTGATACTGCTGCTGTCAATCCTAAAAGCCAAATCGAGGACGTCAAACTCTACGTACGACGCGTGGAAGTGTTACCCAAAGTGGGAAATGACATCAGTCAAACGTTGAGCAGAACGACCGCCAAGTATCCCATACGACGCGTGGAAATGAAAACGTTCACCATTCCCGCTAACCATCATTCCATGATCGAAGATCATCTGTTTCAAGGACAGTTACCCAAGCGTTTAATCCTTGGTATGGTCCTGAATTCAGCCTTCAACGGAGCCTTCAAAGAAAATCCTTTCAACTTTCAACACTTCAACGTGAAGAAAATCGAAGTCAGTCGCGATGGCAAGACCTTGTGTACCAGACCTTTCGAACCTAACTTTTCTCCCAATAAAATGAATTACTTGAGATCGTACTTGTCCTTGTAATAAGCCACCGGACAGTTAGGAACCAACACCAGTCACGGCATTACGTACGAAGATTACGCAGGAGGCCTTGCTTTGTGGGCTTTCGATTTCACTCCAGACCAGGGCAGAAACGAGGGACATTTCCACCCTATAAAATCTGGCCAGATTCGTGTGGAACTTCAGTTTACGGAACCACTGGACAAGACAGTGAACGTCATCCTGTATGCAGAATTCGATAATACGATAGAAATCAACAGTTTGAGAGAAGTCATTCTAGACTATTAGAAGCTATGGAAGACTGTTCTCCCTCTTTACCTAGTGCAGAAGCTTTGAAGATGGAATGTGAGGAGACCGTGGAAGGAGAATCCCAAAACAAAGACGAAAAGGGCATCGTGATCAAGTCGAGATGTCCAGAACAAGAACAGCAATTGGTCTCCTACTGTGCTACATACCTGGCAGACACAATTACGACATGGATGAAGCATGATTACTATGGATGTCAAAACACCAGTCAAGAAGAAAAATTCAACGAATATCTGGACGAAGCTTGGAGTCTGTTTAAAAAAGATGTGTTACGTTGGTGGTATAAAGACTTGCTGGAACATTTCTGTCCTCCATTAACGACATCCATTACATCAAAGCCCTCTTTGACAAATTCAAAGAGAAAGTCTAGATCGAAATTGATCACTTATTATCAGCAAAAGAACATTTAGTGACTTATTTTGATCGTGATTTTTCTAGAAACTATGAGAAAGTAAATCGTTGATTTTGTGACTAGTATGCTTATTTTGTTGTCTTCAGCTAGGAAACGTAGTGTCCATCCATGACTCAATGACTTGCAACAGTGGAAATCACAATTTCATTCACAACGTTGCCAACCCTGTTTAAAGTAGAGTGTAAATTTTAAAAAAAATGTTTGTCATTTGAAAAAAATGTTTGATGTTATATTGTTGGATTATTGTTAAAAAATGTTAGAGTTGTTGGTTAATGTTAAGTGATTTTGAATAAAAAAAATGTTGTGTTTTGAGAAAAATGCCTTTGTCTTTTGTTTGGCTATAAGAATGTTGATTCATGCTCTTTGACTTCTTACTATCCCTCTCATGACACTCATTGAACGTTGCGGCTCGAAAACCGTGGAGGGATGTTTTCCTTCACGTCCGCGCTTTGACTTTAAAGCCGGGGTAGCCTCCAGTCTAACCATCCATTGTCGACTCATCCTCCTACGAAGATGTGCTCCAAACTAGCTAAGCTAAACGAAGCCTACGTGAATTTGCATAGGGTCAGACACAGTCTGATACCGAAGCCAGAAGAGATAGAGAATGTGAGAATGCTAAAAGTCACTGAAGACCTGATAGAAGAGCTCTTCAGAGAAGAAGTGAACAGGGAGAAAGAAGAATGGACAGAGAAGTACAGACTTCAGAGACAGCAGCAACAGCAACAACAACAACAACAACAGCAGCAACAGCAGCAGGAACCTGAACCTGAGAGAGGCTTTGTCGATTGTCGTATCGACACCAGAGTTCTTCTCTTTTCGAAGAAGCAGACCTATCGTCAGAAAGTCTATCCTCAGAGGACGTCGCATTCTTAGAAACTAAAAGATTGCCATAGCAAACAAAAAGAACAACCCTTTTCAGGGCTACCCAGTACTCTAGAAAAGAAATAACAATCGATTTGCCAATGTGTGTATGTAGAGTAGTGTGAATATAAACACTAACTCTTTTTTATAGTGTGAGGGTATGTGTTTGTGTATAGGATTGTGTGTTTGTAAGTGTTCACGTACGTTGGAGTGGATAGTAGATTAAGATCATGTCTTTTTTTTTTTTTTTGATGTTAGAGGTGTGGGGAGAGTAGATTTGGGGTTTGATTGCTTTGCGTATGTAGATAGTATATTGAAGTGATTAATGAAATATTTTTTTAGAATAGTGATGGGCAGTATGAAAAAGTGAGTGAGTGTTTCTTTTAGGTCCGCGCGTTGTTTGGTTATGATCTAGGTAAGATCAATTTTATGTTTTTAGGGGATGTTTTCCATCACGTCCGCGCTTTCAGTATAAATTGAAACTCGCTGGGCAGTCTAGCTACCCTTGTTGATTGATCAACACCACCAGAATGAACACCAGAATTGTGAAACTGCTAGAACTCCTGATGCACCTGGAATATGCCAGGCGCCTGTTAAATGAATTGGCCGCGGAGGCTATTGGGAAGGATGAGAGAGGAGGAGGAAAGAAGAAAAAAAGAAGAGGAGGAAAAGGAGAGAAGAAATTTCAGAATCCAAGAGACGGAAAATTGGGATTCTGAAGCCACTTATCCCGCCTCTGCACTCCCAAGAAAAAAGGTAAAAGGAGACTGGGGAAGAAGATGTGTGTGTGGCGCCAGACCAGGATAGTGCCAGCATTAGATAGGTGCATCTGGAGTTAAAAAACAAACAGCCCTTTTCAGGGCTACCCAATACTCTAGAAAAGAAATAACAATCGATTTGCCAATGTGTGTATGTAGAGCAGTGTGAATATAAACACTGACTCTTTTTTTCCTAGTGTGAGGGTATGTGTTTGTGTGTTTGTGTGTTTGTGTTTGTAAGCGCTCACGTACGTTTGTGTGAATAGTAGATTATGGGTTTGTTTATTGTTTCTTAGCGTATGTGGAGAGTATAGTTTGGGTTTTGTAACCGCTCACGTACGATTGTGTGGATAGTAAATTATGGATTTTGTTTCAAAGATTTGAGTGTGTAAATAGTAGATTTGGGGTTTGTGAAATGTTGCTTCACTTATGTGGATAGTAGATTATATGAAATGAGAAAGTAGGGGATGTTTTCCTTCACGTCCGCGAGTTGTTCGGTTATGATTTAGGTAATATCAATTTTTTATCTTAGGGGGATGTTTTCCATCACGTCCGCGCTTTCACTATAAGAACCCACAGTATTCGTAGTTCAAATCATTCTAAGGAATGAACAAAGAAGATGGAAGTGTCCCAACTGTTCAATGATTTAAGGCATGTTTATTTTTGGATGGTGGATGGTGAATATGGAGTTGAAAGGATTGAAAGAGATTGGAGGTTAAGAACCAGTGTGCACTATGTGAACGAACTAAAATTAGCCAGGGAGATGATAGAAGGATTAATTGAAGAACAAGTGAAGAGACTGAGAGGGCTAATAAATCCCCCTTATGTCAGAGTGGGAACATTAAAAAAGGCCCTGGAGAAGGTAGAAGAAGTAAGAAGGTTTTTGGAAGAGATAGAAAAAAGGTCAGAGTGGCCCTTTGTCAAAAGGAGTGTTGAAAGTTTGAAACAAGGGGAAGAAAAGATGAGAAAGGTGATATATGAAGAAGTGGAGAAAATAAAGGACAGGTGGGCAAAAGATAGAAAAGAAGAATAAAATAGAAAGAAAAAGGAAGAACTAGAGAAACTGAACGCTAATTGAATAAAAATCCAACAGAAGTTCCGAGCCATGCGTTACCCGGACTGGATACCAGTTACAGAAAAGAAGAAGAAGAAAGGAATGATGGAAAAAATAAGAGGATGGATAAAGAAGTTAAGGAGTTAGAAGAAGAAGAAGAAACCCAAAGGCCCTTTTCAGGGCCACCCACATTTCTCGAAAAGAGACTGACTTTCCATTGCCTACCCCATTTTAAAAAATTTTTTTTTTAAAAAAATCCCATGTTCAATTCCCCTTGTCCCTAAAGTAGTTTTTTTTTTCTAACATGTTCAATTCCCCTTGTCCCTAGACAAACCCAAACTCTATTCATATGTTCAATTCCCCTTGTCCCTAGACAGACCCAAACTCTATTCCCATGTTCAATTCCCCTTGTCCCTAGACAGACCCAAACTCTATTCCCCATGTTCAATTGCCTTTGCCCCTAGAATCGATATTTTTTTTCCATTGTTCGAATGCCCTTGTCCCTAGAATGGATATTTCCTTTTTTTCCTTTCTCCAATGTTAAATTCCATTGTCGCTAATCTTACCCAGGGTTTTTGGCCCATGTTAAATTTCCATTGTTGCTAATCTTACCCAGGATGGTTAATGTTAAATTTCCATTGTCGCTAATCTTACCCAGGGGGGTCTGTAATGCTAATTCCCATTGTCGCTAATCTCACCCCATTCACTACTAGCAGTTTTTAGATTGTTACTGCGAATTTCGTAATCCCTGTTAAGATTTATGTAATACCATCACACGCTATAATCACGTTCTTTTTATATACCTTTTATATGTTTTAACTTTTACAAACTGAGTGTAATAAAGTTTTGTCTTGTCTTGTATTTGCATGTATTGTCTTGTGGTGGCGTTTACATTACATACATATGACAATTGGAACATGAACAGTTCTAGCTGGACAACCAACCGTTACAACTGTAAACTTGAAGCCAATCACGTACCCTAAATGCACAAAGGTTTCCTGTACAAATTAAATTTTCCACAAGGCCTTAAAGGGCAATTATGTAACCAGGATTCATTTGCTAATAACGATGGGGATATCACGGAATAATTTAACCATACCTATAATAATAATAATGATAATAATATCAATAATAACAACAACAAATATCTGTTGAACGAAATTGTTTTATTGGTACCTTAAAGGATGAACTTTAGTTATCATAAGTTTCTCCTGGGAGTTTTAGCACATAAAAACGGAACATGAAGATTTAGTACATAGATTTACTTTGCAAAGGGCATGGTCGAACTCAAGAGGCGTTTTACCCAAAAGAGTCTGGCTTGGTTTGATGGTTTACGCCAGAGAAAGATAAGTATAAAAAAAAATTGTAGTGCAGAGGCAATTGGAGCAAAGTGCTCTGTTGAAGGAATCGTAACGATCGCTGACCAGTGTTTGTCCGATGATAGCATTCGAATCAACATTCTTTCTGGCGTGCGTCCAGCACTCTAACCGCTGAGCTACCATGGATAATGCCTTCACGCCATGTCTTTTACGACATGCAGTAAATCGGATCGAGTGTCTTCTACATCCCCTGAGCCCTCGGGAGGGGATGGGGGACCAAAATGAAACTTTTTTACAATATCGGTGAATGTTGTTACGTCTTTTGAACTCATTTATTTTCAAAACTATGTTTTACATAATCTGTTTCAGACGTTTCCAACTATATCGAGAAAGTGGGACTGCCGTATTAATTTGAGCTCAGATAGGGAATGAAATAAGTAGATTTTTCAATTTTCGTTTTTATTGTTGGATTTTCCCCACTTAAGAATTAAATTTACAATGGCAACGTTCCTCAAAATAATGTACGACACTCGTGCGTTATTAGGAGCGTTTCACTAATGCAAATAACGAACGTTTTTTCCTTTCTTACCAAGTTTCCTTACAATTTCACGTAAGTTAACGGCAAGTCCCTCGCAGGCGTAAGTGCCCAGATTTATCGTAGGTATGCTTGTGGAGACCGAAAGTGGTAGAGCGTGGGTTATTTTGAGATGCGTCATGGCATTGCAATATATAAGGTACAGTTGGTGTTTTTCTGACAAAGCTATTTTGAGATGCGTCTTGGCATTGATGTTGTTGTTGTTGTACGGTTTAACACCATTTTTCAGCACAAGATAGGCTATACATGGCGGCCAGTATAATTGGTGGAGGAAGAACCCTGGAAAACCCCGGGAAGAACCACCGACCCACGAAAAGCTACTGTCAGGCTTTCCCATGTACCAACGTTAGCCGAGGCTGAGAATCGAACTCACGCAGACAGAGGTGAGATGGCAGTGATCCATAACGGTGAGCGCTTTAGGCCACTCGGCCACTCGGGGCCCCCGTCTTGGCATTGAAATATCTAACGTACAGTTGGTGTTTCTCTGACAAAGCTATGTTGAGATGCGTCATGGCATTGCAATATCTAACGTACAGTTGGTGTTTCTCTGACAAAGTTATTTTAAAACATATGAATGTTTTCTCTATATAAAAAAATCATATGTAAATATTACTGTGTATGATACATTTTACTTTGTTCATTAGACCTGATAGTAAACAAGCAAAACATTAAGTCATCAATTTCAATGAAATTCCGTCAAAATTTACTGCAGAAAAAATTATTCATTTATATAAGGTATGTCAAGGTCAGGAAATGCTGATATTCAGAGAGGCATTCCATCCAATGTGAAATAGAATATATTGATATTAGTAAAGAGATAAATCTTGATGATTAAAATGTAAACCAGTAGACTAAAACATTTAAATGCTTGAGTTCAAGTCTATATAATGTCTCTTTTATAAATGAAATTGTATTTTCTTCAAACAGGGCATTCAGACGTCTCCAAATAGTACCTATTGACTCTTACTTTATTTCACACAGCTTTACTATAGCATTTTATCTTAAATATACATGTTTGTTTCAAGTGCTCTGGTTGACAAATGTAACGTAAGTAGTGTATAGGGACGATTCAGCGTCAAGGGGACTTTAATGTTAAAATAGTGAATTCGCCCTTTGGCGTCTATGTAAATTTAACATGGGGAAATTTTTAATGGCTTTTGGCGTCAAGGGGAATTTAACATGGGGAAATTTTATATGGAATATAGCGTCAAGGAAAATTTAACATGGTGGGACTGTATAGCGTCAAGGGAAATTTAACGTAATGGGACTGTATAGCGTCAAGGGAATTGAACATGAGAGATGGATAGAACACAGACAATAGACAACAGATATATATAAAAAAACAAAAAAAAGATAAATAAACAACAACAACAAAAACAAAAACAAATAGGCATGAAAGTTAATTTCTTTTCGAGGCATATGATTGGCCCTGAAAAGGGCCTTTGAGTTCCTCTTCTGCTTCTTCTTCTTCTTCTTTTATTTTCTCCATTTCTTCATCCATCCCCAGACCTTTCCAAAAATTCCTTTCTTCTTACTCTTTTCATTTTCTGGTAACCAGTCAGGATGACCCATAGACCTGAACTTCTCCTTTATCTTGATTCCATTATTATTCAACCTCTCAAACTCTTCTTGTTTCTTTAAGTTTTCCTTATCCTTTCTATCTCTACTCCATTTCTCTTTGATCTTCTTGACTTCTTCCTCCATCATTTTTCTCATAAGATCTTCCGCTTTCTTCAGCTTGTCCAACCCCAATTTTACGTTCCGCCACTCCGTCCTATACAATATGATTTCTAGGAAGCACCTGACATGGATGACATGATCCAGTGCTTCCTTCAAACTTCCCACTCTGACATAAGGTGGGTCAATGAATCCTCTCGACTTATTGATTTCTTCTTCTATCATCCCTGCTATCAGATTACTGGCTACCTTTAGACCTTTAACTTGACTGGTTACCAAGTCTTTGGTATCTCCATTCCTCTATTCCTTTTATATCATTTCTATGACATATTCTAAATCCATACTCCAGAAATAGATGTCTCTCAATAGACTGAATAAAGGAGACACTTGCGCCATTTTGTATCGGTTATTCCGTAGAATGGTGCGAACGACGAACGCTGTGGATTCTTATATGTAAAGCGTGGACGTGGAGGAAAACATCCCCTAATTTTGTCATCTCATATTATATACTATTCACATAAAGGTGATGAGCCATATAATGTAACCTCATTATATACTATCCACATACGGGAAGCAGCAAAACCAAACCCAAATATACTATCCACACACGCCAAGCAGCAAAAAAATTACCATAATCTACTATCACCACACGCAAAGCAGCAAAATCAAACCCATAATCTACTATCCACATACACGTACCAGATCGCTTAAATCACACACACACACACACACCAGGAAAGGAGTGAGTGTTTATTTTCACACTATTCCACATCCACACATTGACAAATTGATTACTGTTTCTTTTCTAGAGTTTTGGCTGTTTTTTCTAACTTCAGATGCACCTGGCTAATGATGACATCTCCCAGGCCTAGCACCACAGACACATCGACAAATTTCTTGTCTCTTTTGTCTATTATTCATCCGTGGATGTTGTAAGCGCTGAGGCTCGTACTCTTGTATTTGCCTCTCCAATTCCATGGGTCATGGTGCTGGTAGTAGCTGTAGTGTTTGTCTGACACGATGCAAATTCACGTAGGCTTTGTTCAGCTTGGCTAGTCTTGAACACATCTTCGTAGGAGATGAGTTGACAATGGATGGTCAGACTGGAGACTGCCCCGTTTTTACAGTCAAAGCGCGGACGTGAAGGAACATTTCCCTACACGGTTTCGAGTCGGAACGTTCAAATAGTGTGATGTGAGGAATAGAGAGAAGTCAAAGAGCATGAATCATGATACCTACAGCAAAACAAACGATAAATGCATTTATTTCTTCAAAACACATTTTTATTCAAATCACTTAGCACTAACAAGTAACAATACAATTTTAACATTAACCATTCAATATAACATTAAACATATTTTCAAATAACAAACATTTTTTCTCAAATCACTAAAAAAAGATGGACAGGCTGGCAACGTTGTGAATGAAATTACGCCTTCACCTGTTGGAGGTCATTGCGCCATTGATGGACACTACGTTTCCTAGCTAGAGACAAAAGATAAGCATAATGGTCACAAAACCATCGATCTACTTTCACATCGTTTCTAGAAGAATGACGATCAAAATAAATCACTAAATGTTCTAAAGAATATCACAGGCTGCGATGATGCAGAAGATACAAACAGTATTGTCCACACACCAAGGAATCTGTGCCTTGTAATATCACATTATTGAATCGTGTGGTCTGAGCATTTTGTCTCATAAAGTCAATGATATCGTCTTCCAAAGGAAGCAATCCATACAAATCAAAATATTCCACACATCCTTCTTGCGTACAGCAGACAGCTACCCAGTGGGTTCCTGGGAGATGACTGTCGTCCGTGTTGATGACATAAGCTTGATGGTCTTAAGGTTTTGCGATGAGGGAGTTCATCTTTAGCACAGACGACAGGATTCCAAGAAGCAGTGTACGAACTGTGGTTCAAAAGGTAATACAGTTCCCAGGTATCCATGTTTGTGTTTTTGTTTTCTTTCTCTCCTTCACAGGTGATAATAAGTGATCAATTCGATCCTGATTTTCTCTTGGAAAATGTCTGACAAGTAAAAGGCGTTTAGCTCCAACGTCTTACCCTGATCCATGAGAGTTTCGATGCGACGGATCTCCAGAGACGTTAATGGAGGAGAAGAATATTCACACAAGCTTTTATACCACTGATCAAACACAAATTCTATCTCGATGAGACCCCAAGCTTCGTCCAGATACTCGTCCAATTTTTCTTCTTGACTCAGCATCAGACATTTATCGTGTTGAATTTGACTGGGATGATCATTTTGACATCCACAGCAATCAACTCCTTAATTTTATCTCCTAGCACTGTAGCAAAACAGGAGACTAAATGGGCTTCTTGTTCTATCCATCGGGACTTCATCATAACTTCGTCATCTTTGTCTTGGGATTCTCCTTCCACAGCCTCTTCACATTCCATGTCCAAAGTTTCTCCACATAGGTAAAGAGGGATAACAGTCTTCCATGGCTTCTAATAGTCTAGAATGACTTCTCTTAAACTGTTGATTTATATCGTATTGTCAAATTCTGCATACAGAATGACGTTCAACGAGTGGGGTAGAGGTTTAGCGAACTGAAGTTCCAAACGAATCTGACCGGATTGTATAGGGTGGAAATGTCCCTCGTCGCTGCCTCTGTCGGGAGTGAAATCAAAAGCCCACAAAGCATAGTCTCCTGGATAATCCTCGTACGTGATGCCGTGACTGGTGTTGGTTCCTAACTGTCCTGTGGCTTCGTACAGGGACACGTACGACCTCAAGCAATTCTTCTTCGTGTCATTAAAATCAGGTTCGAAAGGTTGGGTAAACATGGTCTTGCCATAGCGACTGACTTCAATCTTGGACACGTTAAAGTGTTGAAAGTTGAAAGGATTTTCATTGCATGCTCCGTTAAAGGCTGTATTCTCGACGATACCAAGGATTAAACGTTTGGGTAGCTGTCCTTGGAACAGATGATCTTCGATCATGGAATGCTGTCTAGTGGAAATGGTGAAGGTTTTCACTTCCACACGCCGTATTGGATACTTAGCGGTCCTTCTGCTCAACGTGTGACTGATGTCGTTCCCACTTTAGGAAACACTTCCACGCGTCGTACGTAGAGTCTGGCTTCTTGGATGATAGTTTTGTAATCAGCACTATCAGCTATTAAATGGAAAGTGACAATGCTGCGATTCAGTCTCAAGCGTTCATTCATCCCGTTCAGCAAATACTTCTCTTGCAACCACATGTCCAAATGCAAACGATCCATTAGTTCTAAACTCTTTCCCTCTTTAATTGTGTCTCTTCGTTCTACAAATCCCTCATTGTGTGCTTTGGCTGTATCAATTTCCAATTCTTCAAACTGGCCCGCATCGTCAGGTTCCCATACCACACAGGTACTGAGATGAGTATTCTTGGCGTCTATTCCGTACGTCAAGAGATTTTCCAGGTAGGCACGATAAGGTTAGGTATCCATGCTGCTACTGACTATTTTGTTATTCAAGTACAAGTCCACTCCGCTAAACAAGGAATGCATGAAATTGTTGACGAGAGCTACTGCTTCAGTGTCTATAGGACTTCCAGTCTTCTCTAGAACGTTGACTTTCAGGTACAAGTAACTGCTGTTCAGATCGATGTAATCTTTTGATTTCAAACTCGACGGGAGCCGAATCCGTCAAAGAGGAGACGGTATAAAATTCCACCCATTGGGATTCTTGCATGGTCATTATGGTGGGTGGCATGGCATACAGATCCAGTTCCGACATGGAACAGGCGCAAGACTCTCGGTGCATCATTTTTTCTGTTTCTCAATACTTTAATAATCAAAAACGTCTAAGTCTCAAACGGTTCTTTTTTTGTCTTTCTAGCTTTAGAAGTGTGAAGTCTTGTGAAAGGGTGTTTTATTCGTCGTCTCTTTCTGCCTTGTCCTTGTTGTGGCGTCAGGGAAGCAGGAATGCCTGACTCGGCAGCGTGCAGATTATTTATATGTGTTTTTCGTGGGCCTAAAAGGTCTTTGACCGTTTGCAACTAGACATTTTTACCTGGAGAAATTCTTTACCTTGTGTCAATGCTGCATCTTTCAAGGCGTGCAATCCTCGTGTCACCCTCGGTTTCAACACCGGGGCCACCAAACGAAAAGCTGAATTTAACATATCTCCTGTCGAGGAACACCTCGGTACACTGGATACATGATTATGAATCGTTAGAGAACCGTTTTCGAAAATGGAGTTTCACCATGACTTTCCCTTTGGTGAATGGAATATTTTGTCCCAGATCTCCTTTTATAGCAATGTTGACAGTGTCCAAATAAGACTTGCTGACGGGCAAATAATGAGGATGTACAAATTCGCGGTGAACGTAATAAGTGTTTCCACCTTCCTCATCAGCGTTCGTGGCAGACTCCACTTTGACAGGAATGACAAGTAGTAACGGTACGGAGGTGTGTCCCACCACATTGTACTCCACCACATCGGAGTATACAAAGATCAAATTCAGTCCTTGTTTCAATTCTACTGGGGAACGAAAGAACTTGGCGTAAAAATCGTTGTCGGAAATGACTGGTAATTCGTCTTTCCTGATAATTTTCATTCTCATCTCCATGTCTCCACCCACATTGTCAAACCATTGAGGACAAAACAAAATGGACAACACTTTGACTCCCACAGGAAATTGCATCAGGAAGCGACGAGCTACTTTGTGGTACTCCAGGGTGACACTTTTGTTTACTCTCTCCAAAGATATTTAAGAAACACGACATTAAACCTGGATGCAATGGTGCTCACCAAATGCTGTCCGCTAAAATAATAGCCTGGGGGAATGATCAAGTGATAGGTCGACTTTTGAGTTTCTGAGTTATCAGTTTTCCTGTCATATTTTACATGAGTATTCAAGTACTGTTGCAATTGATGGTCATGAACTTCCACTGAAACAGAATTTTGATTGGGAAGTACATTGAGGACTTGGGTCGGGTGAATCATTTCCACTAAAGCCACATCCCAATAGGCTTCGTGATCTAATTGGATGGCCTGAGGTAATTTGGCCGTGTAACAGCACACAGTGTTATTGGGAAACACCTCCATGGAATTGTCACTGGGTAAGGTTAAGTACAATTGGTTATGGTGACTCATAATTCTAGAGTTATGTTACTGTCCGAAGGGTTACTGGAAGTCAGAGGAGTGTCTCCGCCCAAAATCTGGTTGTTGTTAATGGAGTGGTGACTGACACTGGCACTGGACACAAGGTTCAAGTTGTTCCCGTTCTATGAGAATTTCAGGGAGTGATTGGGAAGCAGGTAACGAACGCAAATGCTCAATAAAATGGTCTACAATTGTTTGTCTCCTTATTGCAAACTCAAATTGGCAATGGTTGCACCGATGACACAATACAACACAAAGATTTGGTAGAAAAAAACGATTTGCATCTTAGGCACACGTTCTCCACACCACACCCACAAGGCTTGTTTCTGTAAATCTTGCAGAGATGAACTGGGTGAAGGAGTGGTCGCAGTAGCTGAGTCTGTGTGAAAGGGCATGATGGTTACTTCTTTTTATAGTCGATGACTTGCGAAGCGTCGATCCAAGAATCAAAACTGGGTGGCTATCCTTTCCAACGTACTTTAACTTCTTTG
Organism: Sinohyriopsis cumingii; assembly: GCA_028554795.2. Lineage (NCBI taxonomy): Eukaryota > Metazoa > Mollusca > Bivalvia > Unionida > Unionidae > Sinohyriopsis > Sinohyriopsis cumingii. The sequence continues at coordinate 155,652,949 of CM068824.1, forward strand.
ACACGTCGTTTGCCTACTTTACGGGTTCTGCGTTCAAGAATGCTTTCTATGTCATACACGTCGTCTTCTTTTGTGGTGACACGTTGTAACTAGGGTAAGTAAAACTTTCGTTTTAACACTTCTCCGTTCATGTCTTCCAATTGCTAGACAGCAGGATGACGGCCATGCACTCGTTCAGAGACAAGAAACAATTCTGTAGTCCATTTAGGTAAGTAACCTTTGTCGAAAGTGCGTTTTGTTTTGCCAATGCGTACCCAATCTCCTACGGTCAACACTTCAATTTTCTTGGGACAGCCCCCGTCGGGGACGTGACAAACAGGCGATCAGAAACCAGCACTTCGTTGTCGGGAGTCACTTCTTGCGGGGCACGTCCAATGCTTCGATGGTAAGATTGGTTGTACGCTTGCATCAGGTGCGGTAAGATGTCGATGTACTTCAGAGTGTGGTGATGTGCAAAAATTTTCTACATACGTTCTTTCAGTGTGCGTTGAAAACGTTCCACGATGCTAGCTTTGGTTTCAGGATTCTCGGTGGTAAAACAATGAATGTCACGTTTCTTTAATTCTTTTTGGAAAGCTTGGTTCAGAAATTCGGTACCTTTGTCCGTTTGCTATCGAAGAGGGTGACGACCACTTTGTTTCAACACCCGTTGCAGGGCTCGCACTAACTCCTTTCTCAATTTCGAAGTCAAAGGCACGACCCAGGAAAATTTGGAAAAGACGTCGATAACACAAAACAGATATTTGTAGCCGCGATTGTAGCTGCCCAAATGAGAGACATCGGCTAAATCGGCTTGCCATTGATGATCGAGGGCTTCTACTCGGGTGCGACTTCTGGAAAACTTGCGTCGAATGGGTTTGTGTAAAGTGTAGGTAGCTTGTTCTTGTAACCATCGCTGCACTTGAGGTAAACGGAGAATTTTCAGTCGAGTTTTGGCAGTACGATACAATTTTTGAACTCCTTCGTAACCTCCAGGAAGAGATGGATCGTAGTAAATGATGGCTAACACCTTTTTCATTTTTGGTTTTGTTAATAAGATACCCACTCTTTGTGGATGCTACTCTTTTTCTCGTGGGGTATTTTCTTGGTTTGGAATGCTTTGCGTGTGCGACCAGCGATAGGTGTCGAAGAGGCGGATGTCTGAACAGGGGATATTGGTACTTGTTTCACTTATGCCTTCACCTTCTTTTTCTCTTTTGATGTAGAAAGGGTGGTCATCATCTTTTTAGTCCATCCAATTCTGGAGGTAGGTGTTGTTGTTAACTTGCGTACTTTTTCTGGTGGAGTTTGAAACCCTTCTTCTTCTTATCCTTTTTCTGTCTTGGCCACTGGTAGTAGTAGTGGTGGTAGTGGTGCTGGTGCTGGACTTTTTATCAAGGTCTTAAAATCTTTCAGAGTGGTTAAAGCTGTTTCGTCTGAAGCTTTCTGGTGAAAGAATTGCAGTCGTTGCAAGAGTGGACCGTACTTTTGCAATTTTTCTGTTTCGGACAAATCTTGGCGATCCATCAAGGTTTGCAATTCGTGTTGTAACTGAGGTATCTAAGTCAAATGGGGATTGGGAGGCAAATGCGGGGTCCGCTGTTCTTGCCAACGATGGTATTCCTTCCATCGTTTGCAAGGCACTAAAGCTAGTTTTCCATTCAATGTCTTGGGTTACGTCTGAGATCTTGGGACTTCAGAGGTCCTTTTTATCTTGCTCCCACGAGTACTCCACCATGGTTCCCAAGACTCTTTCAGTAATGGGCCTAGCAAGAGGGATAAAATTCATCCACGTTGGACCAACATCTACTTCTTTTAACGAATGGGAATTTTCTTTTGAACCATTTGACAAAGACCGTGACGATGTTTGCCTAAGCATTGTTTTTGGTGCTTGGACAAAGTGATCGTGCCTTTCAAAACGTTCGAACAACATTCGCACACGGTATCGATGACCTCATTGAAGGCCGATTAAATGAATTTTCTTTTACATGGGTGGAGAAGCTTTGGCCAGGAAATATAACATGTCCGCACGTTTGACTAAATGAGGAGGCAGTCCTTTCCTTTTCTTTCCTGGGGGTTTACAAGAGGGATGTTTTTTGGAGGTTGACACCTTTGAGTCTTCAGGAGCACCAAAACACTGATACCCCTACTTTGTCACAGCCCTTTTTTATACTGGAATGCGTCGCCACTGATTGTCTTTACGTCGTATCAACTTGAGGACAGGCAAGACATGTCGTGCAAGGGTTTGCAACGGACTAAATCGTGCCAGTTCTTGCTTGGACAAATCCAGTAAACTCTGTAACATGCCCAATCTCTCTTGAACTTTGATTTTGGGAACAGGTACTTTGTGAGTAGCTGACTCTGCCACTAAAGAGGAGGGTCCCACCACTGGAGAAGTTCTTGGAGACACGGGCTTCCTTGGGGTCATCAACGGTGAAGTGGATGAACCTGAGGCTACCGGAGACGCGGTCACCGTCGTGGCATGCCGTGGTTTGCCAATGTAAGGTTGCGTCCTGGCTGAAGTGTCTCTCTTGCGACTAGTTTTCTGTGGGTTTTACTTTGTTGAAACAAATTTGTAGTGATGTACATGAAACTGGCATTACGATGATGCCCTTTGCGCGTAAACCAAAGTTAATTTCTTCTTCGTCTTCTCCTAACATGTCGTCGAAAATGACCAAATGGGTTTGACGGGAGTCAGAGACAATGCCGTCGTCTTCTTTAAGAATGCCTTCCACAAACACGATGGAATCGCCTTGACTTTCTCGCAAGAGGCTGTACGCCGATTGCCACTCTTTGTAACACCACACGATCCGCTGAGGTGGTCGATCGATCAAATGATGTTTATGTTCGATCAAACGTTTGACGAATTCGGTTTTGCCCGAACCGCTAGGTCCAGCAATGAGCATGTTAAAGGGATGACGAAGATACAAAGCCTCCCAACTGGCACGATCTAAGTGTTCGTCGATGACTTTGAAAGTGGAGGAAGAGGGGGCTGAGACAGCAGAGGTAGCCATAGTGTCAGGAATGTCACTTGTGACACGAAAACAGACAAGAAAAGAGTTTTTATACTTTTTTCAGGACACGTTTAATAAACACGAAAGACTAAAATACATAAAAACCAGACGCTTAAGTACAACAATAAAATGCACATGAAAACGATCAAAGTGGAATAGAAACAAGTTTCTGTACAACATGTGTTGGGTAATGTTCTGACAAGTTCAACAGGGGGAAAGGTCACACAAGTGTCTTCCTGAAATTGTTTTTCAGGAATTTCCATGGCAGTTGTGTCCTGGCTGACGGATTCTTCTTTTGGTACTGTCACTAACTTCAATGTCTCGGTCCCACTAAGGGTAAGTGATGACAATTCGGTGACCATCGAGCATGTTTCCACTGGTGAAGTGACACACCGCAACTGAAGCACTTGACTTTATCCCTTCGCCCAAGTAGAAAAATCCGGCTCTGTCTAATTCTTATGAGGTCGGTCCTCCCAGATACTTAGGCCATTTTCCTTTGAACGATTGAAAACGATTTTCAAAGTTGCAGTATTCAGACAAACGCACAGGGAACGAATATTCGTCTTTCACAGGCCCGTTTCGATGAGGGCAGGGTGACATCCACTGGAGTTTGCTCAGGGCTGGTTGACATCCGTATGGTGGTAGACGTGAAGGTTGACATCCACATTGACCATGAAAACCAGTAAAGTGTCCAAGATGACGAGTACCATCGCTTTCGCATCCATCAGGTTTGACACGCACAGCATCACTTTCCATGATAGTGGCAGTGAGAACAAAGTCCGCATGATGCTTTACGGCATCGCTAAGATCACAGCGTACAGCATCGCTCACATCGCAAGACTCACAATCGCACTCGTCCGCAAACTCCTTTACGCAATTACATTGGTAACCGCATGGACACTTGCAGTTTTCTTCCGGACATTTTCCGTCACAATGCATGGGTCTTATCCATTAAATATTAGTCATACTATGGGAAGGTAAAACTTTTTTTACAATCCCCAAACTTGAACGATGTCTCTTTCAAAGTATTCATCTTGTTCGCTTGGTATTGGTAGTCACAATGAACTATCGATCTTGGACATTGTCCCTTTTTATATACAGACCAATACCGACGTGTCCATACGGCAAAGTGAAGTGATGGAAAGTCGCACTCGCTTCTGGTACACAATTTGATAGACTTTTTCCTAGGGTTGACTGACGATTTGTTGACTGGGTAAACGTACAATCTTGTTTGGCTGGGAGGTGGTCACTTTAAAGTTTTCATCTTCTCCAGACTGCAAGGCTTTTTTCAATACTCCAAAGTTCACCACTCGACGAGTACGATAATTCAGAGTCAATTCTTTCACTTTACACCATGTGTGCACTTCTCCTTGTTTGTCCCTGTATTCGTAGCCGTACTTTTTAGGATCGCCACTCGCGAAACTTAAAATATTTTCGTCGGGGTGCTCGTCTGTCCATGCTCGTAAACGGTCTTCTTCGATGTTAGGGTAATGTTGACCCGTGCGCTCGATGTAGATGCAACTGTCTGTGTCAAAGTACAGGACGCGTTCCGATAACATTTCTAAAGCTTCGTACAATTTTAAGCAAGCATGAGCTGTCACGTAAGCTTCAATGATGACATGTCCAAATTCGAAGGGCTTCTAAAAAGTCCAGATCTTCTTCGTAAGTGACTAAGATCAAATCCTCGCGAACGACGTCCACGTGTTTCATGTATCTTCGTTTGTCGTGAATCATCTGGAAGTAGCGGCAAGGTTCTGTCAAATATTGCGTCTTGGGTAAACACGGTCGTTGTGCCATTTTACCCCAAAAGCAATTTAACATCACTTTGGCAAACGATCGACTGTCTTCGTTTTTCTCGATGTGGTCTAAAGTGATGCCTTCTTGTGCTCAGTATTTCTCTTTGAATTTATTTTGGTCTTCGGGAGTGTGGCACCAGGACGGATAGCCACTGGCGTTTTGTTTCAGTTTCAAAATGGCATCCATGTAGTCTGCGAAAATGCCTTTCTTAGTGGGGTCACCCTTGTGGTATTGTTGTTTCTTGTGAAAGTGACGAATTTCGTACACTTCTAACAGTTGGTATCCTATGTCCAGAACTTTGAACAATTCCACGCTAACGCACGTCCCTGTCAAGGCACGTTCTTCCTGGGTGTGCTGACAAGGCTGATCTTGGTTACACGTTGCGACACATGTGAGCACAAGAGAAATATCAACTTTCCTTGACAATGGTGAGGTAACACGGAATGGTACAAGTCCGTGGGAGGCAAGACTTTGCACTTGATCAAGCCTTCGTATGGTCAAATGCTGTCCAGGTCGATGTGTTCCGTCAGCAATTGCGGTTGCCCTGCAGGAAAGCGATAATATCTGCACACGTAAGGATACAGGGAACACACGTCCATGTATTTGATTTCTTCTCTTTTTTCTTCGTTTGCGTGGTACAGCAAACAGGTCGCATTGGTCCTTCCTCCGTACAAACTATCCCTCAGGTTCAGGGCGTCTATCAGCTTGTAACTTTCCACGAGGCGTTTAAACTCAGGATCGGTTTTCAAACGGTGATCGTACTAGTGTTCCCACATTTCCACCACTCGATACCCTTGCTCTTCTAAGTTTAGGCGTCGCTGACAAGTTCCTGATACAAGTTTTCCATGGTTCGTTATAAAAACAGAATTTTAGTGTTACGATCAGAGTAGCAGACAGGACACCCGTGAAATAAGCAACAGTTAAGCAACCGTTAAACTCGTACACGATCTTGGGGTTTTCTAAGTCACAGCTACCCACCAAATGAGTTCCGATGGTCTTTTAGTCCCCTCCGTTGCGGGCATGCTGAATCCAGTTGTCTTCCTTGTCGCACAAGCAATCTAACCAACGTACGGCTTTGACCGAGTATTGACGTTTGACATAGTTGTTTGTTTGAGGGCTGATGATAGCCAGGGTGTTTTCAGGCATGAAATGTTGCCGGTACGCTAAGGAACACGCTTTGGCAATGGTGCTAGCTTCTTTCAATAATCCACTCCTCCGTGTTCCATGAACAGTTCTCGAAATTTTCCACAGCAACACCGTAAAATGTCTACGTCGGAAAGACAATACTTTAACATTTCTTCTTGAAAGTCGATAGGGTCAGAGGCATGGGTTGTTCGGCACGCATGTTGTCGGGTTCGTAGTCCTTAGCCTCAGGCAAATGGGGTAGAAGGGCATGTTGATTGGCTTCGGTATTGAAAAAGTGAGGAAAGTACCCTTTAGCTATTTCTGTCATTCCAAACATTTTAGGCAATCGACTCAAAGGCATGGCCAAGTAACTCATCGAATCTTTAAACTGCACTTGTTCCACTTTCATGGAAATGATTTTGGCTCCATTCAAAGTCACTTTAGGACGTTCGGTACCATGTTCGGTATAGCATCTCAAAAGAAACTGTCCATCGTATCCTGAGAAATTAAGACCCATCGGGCGAATTAGGCTAACGTGTTCGGTCCTCGAAAGATTTTTTTCACGTCCGTTAGGAATCTTCCTGCAGTGAGGCAAATGACGCAAGATATGTTCTTGGAGGCACTTTTCACACGCTTGGTGAACCACGCAAAAATTAGGAATGTGAATGTCGGTCTCTTACATGCATTCAAAATCGAAAAAGATGAAATTCCCTTTCTTCTTGTGGTCCTCATTTTCCTCTTATTGGGGTTGATATTTTTGCATGTAGCATTGATGTTCCAAGTCCACGATTTGGTGACAAATGTGACATTTTTTCTTTCCTCGACATACGTGTGCCTTGGCACTGTTGGTACATATGCCTTGTCCACACGTAGGGCACAATCTCAGGAGTTGACAAGCACATTTCTCCTGTGAACCTTGCGTCTTCAGATGTTGTTGGTAACAGTAAGGCCTCACAAATGAGCGCAGACAAGCAGTACAATGCACTCGTTCTTGTCCTTTTCCAAGACAAGTTTGAGAGGCCAAACATCCTGAGCATTTCGATCCACAATGTTTGTGTTGCTCTCGATTGTTATAGCCATAGTCACATTTCTCACAGTAATAACCGTATCCCAGGAATGCAGTGATACTGGTAATAGTATCGAAATGTTCATCGTGTTGATAGAGATAAATGTATTTTCCGTCCTTAAAGTATTGGCCTCGAAACAACAGAGGTCCGCGTACTTCTTGAGGATGCACTTTCAAGGTTTATCGAGGAGCTAGGGCATCTTGCAATTTGTCTTTGTGTCTTTGGACAGGCCGAATTGTTGTGGTAGGAGTTCTGCTTAATTTCGTTGTTTGGCTCGGTCCGATTGTTGAATAGTTTTCCAGGCTCTTTTCCATTCTGCCGTGTCGTTCTTGTTGGCGTACGTTCGTCCCTCCATGATGGCACGGGCTAAACACATCTGGTCTTTAAGGTTGTTAATTTGGACGAGGCTCTATTTTGTGCTGCGAAGATCGTTCACCAATAAGACCTTTTTGCGTTGTCCGGTACCTTCAGGAGGAGAGAAGTGGGTCATGGACAGAGTCGCTTTTCCATCGATGATGTCAAATTGGTCATTAGATTGTTGTACGTATTGAATCTTATACATGACTTTGGAAGCGGTCAATTCTGCCGGGCTGCTAAACTCGATCCAAACAGGGGATTTCAAACCGTGGTGTTCTATGGAAAGTCTCAAGCGATCGTATTCTTTGGGTTGACATTGTCGCTTTAGTGTGGTGAGGAAAGAATCCCACACCTCGGTGAAGAACCCTTCTACTTTCTCCAACGGTACGTCGGACTTGAAATCTTTAAACTTCACCGTGTATTTGTAAGCCGTGGTTCTAAATTTTCTAGAGGGACGCTTTTCCGTCTCTTGAATATGATATTACTTTTTAGGGTTGACTGGTGAACTTCGGCTAGGTGTAGACTCTCTGGGCCTGGATTCTGTTTCACTCATGTCCTCTTCAAAATCACTGGCATGAATTTGTGCCAATACTTCAGCGATGGCACGAGGCGACAGATCACATTTCTGCCTCTTACTTTCTTCTTCTCCTTTCTTCACAAGTGAATTGGATCGTTTCATCTTGACTGCAAAATGTCAAATGACTAAAGTTTAAACACCATGGGTCACTTTATATCCATGACAGACCAGCATAGATATAAAGGGTGTGTGTTTTGTCCTTCCACTATTCATTTCGCTCTCAAACTAAGCAGAACGATGGACGACACTACACAGATCGCATTTTTCATCAGAGCTTTGCGAGGGGTCATCAGAAAATTTCTTTAGACAAGCCGACGGACTACTCACCCTCTTTTCGAGATAAAAGTCAAGATACTTGCTATATCTGTAATAAGACGGGACATTGGTCTTCAAAGTGTTCAGACCGTCTAAAAAACAAAACAGGGATTAGAAGAGACAAAAGTCAAGATACCTGTTATCATTGTCAAGAAAAAGGACATAGGTTTCCAGATTGCCCTAAGAAACAAAAGGAGCAAGAAGAAGAATATTGGAGTTGTGGAGAGGAAGAAGAGAAAGAAAGCAGACAGCTGAAGAAATAGAAACAGTAGAAAAAAAGACTAAGGGAAGAAAGTGACAATGAAGAGGAGGAAAAAGCTGTGATAGTGAAGACAGACAAAGAAGAAGCCTATGAACTTTATAAAGTGCTATGCTGTGTTGTGAATTGGATTGTAAAATTTGTACCAGAATAGACAGTCTATAAAAAGTGTCTCTTGGTTTTGATTTTTAGAATAAGAATCTACACTCACGTACTCAACCATTCACACGTACTATATGGGTAAGAAAAAGGGTTTTTTGAGTTTTAATAGATGATGGCAATTGAAATACCATCTCTTTTCGAGAGAAATGGGTGGCCCTGAAAAGGGCCTTTGGGTATTTGTTTGTTTTAAACAACAAACTTAGGAAGCAATCAACTTTAACTGCCTTAAGCCTTCGCCACGACCAAGGCCTACTTGTGGACTGCGTACTGTCGATGATGATTTGGTTGCAATGATTAAGGGTGGTATGATAAGTGTTGTCACAGGGTTGGGTTGTGTAGCTCGGGAAGGTCTTTTTCTCTTCGGTCGTAATAAAGAAGTCTGATATATTTGTTTCAGACTTCTTAACTCCGCTAAAATGTCTAACAGTATCGTAACCGTTTGACTTTCACCCTCTTGTTTCCTTTGCTGCTTCTTCTTGTAGTTTCCTTCTTACCTCTTCTTCTTGGTATTGTAGGAGAAAAGTTTGTTCTGCTTCCTTTTGCTGTTGTATAAATTACTCCAGTATGGTATGTTAACAGAAAACAAAGGCCCTTTTCAGGGCCAATTATATGCCTAGAAAAGAAATTATCTTTTATGCCTAATTTCTTTTTTGAATGTCGTTTGTCTATTGTATGTGTTCTATCCATCTCCCATGTTCAATTTCCCTTGACGCTATAAAGTCCCACCATGATAAATTTCCCTTGACGCTATACAATCCCACCATGTTAAATTTCCCTTGACGCTATATTCCATATAAAATTCCCCCATGTTAAATTCCCCTTGACGCCAAAAGCCATAAAAAATTTCCCCATGTTAAATTTACATAGACGCCAAAAAGGGCAAAGTCACTATTATAACATTAAAGTCCCCTTGACGCTAACTAACGTAACCAATAACAAAAAAAGGAAAAGAAGGAAAAGAAAAAAGCATCTTGTAACATCAAAGAAAAGACACTAATATCCAATTAAGTGTGAAAATGTGCACACTACTTGACGATTAAATGTTTTCCAAAATAGAAAATTTAAATGATTATCTTCCTATGGAATTTCTGTTTCGAAAACAATGATGAGTATACGTGCTACTTTCATTCATTTATTTATGTATTTATTTATTTTCTTGGCTTTATTCAGGTAATAATGCGAAAAAACAGACATTTTTTCCTTGTCGATGTCAAGTGATTCTTTAATAGTTCTGACAAGATTTACGTTAAAAAAATAAAAGTCCAAAATGTTTTTGAAAACAAAGTACCAACGCTAACCAGTTTGAAAACTTTTAAGCAGCTCATCTACCTACACACGAATAGAAAAACGGTAACGATCTTTTTTCCTCTATGTTCAATTCCAAAACGTTTGTAAAATGTGTAAAACCTGCTTTCTCACTGCATTAACGAATGTAAGGTAAATTCTATGAATTCATGTTCTATCGTTGGACCCAAACTCCAAACTTTATGTAGTTCCGACAATATGGGTCATTATCGTCCACGCTTTCATTGCCAGAAAGTGGCCTCCGTTCATGGGGAATCAGACATTTGTAATGAATACATGTGGTCTCCATTCATGGGGAGTCAGACATTTGTAATGAACACCTGTATACTCGTGTGTTACGACTATATGGTCATAAACTAAATAAAGGAAAGAAGCAAGACCAAAAAGGTTAGCAAATAATTAACAAATAATTTAATTTTCAAAGTTAAGAAATTAAACTTTATGAGGAACTTACAGTATTATGAATTGAATCCAAAAACAATGCTAAAATATTTATGTTAAAGTCCAAAGAGAATGAAATGTTTTGTATAAACTTCAGACCGGAAATATAATAATCCTTCAACACTCCTAAGGGTGTCAAAATGGATTAGTCCAAAACTCCTTTGAATGATTCACAATAGTTCCATAATAGTATTGTAGTTCATTGAGCACTTTCCATTTGCACAGAATATTCTAAAGATTAGGCACTATATTAAGTATTCATTATTATTATTATTATTATTAGTAGTAGTAGTAGTAGTAGTATGATTGAGACCTTGCAATAGTTTGATTTCCGGTGGTCCCTAGCATCATTGACAAAAGGCATGGCCATTTATTGCCTGTCCTGCTCGCTTTCGATTCTGTGGCATTCTTTAATTAGATCTACTGGATTTTAATTTAATTTGGTATGCTGCACGCTATTGGTACGAAACAACTTGATTTTCAGCTTTCAATGGGATTATTTACATGACTTGTGGCCCTTGATTGCCATCTTCGTAACTTTTGGTTTTAATGGTTTGATTTCAATGAATTTTATGTGCAGCATTAACAAATTTTATTTTTTTTAGCATTCAATGATATCAGTAGTTATGACCCCTGTTTTACATTGTGTTTCTATAGCATTACTTTTCCGTGATTGTTTTATTTTATCATCTTTTGACAAGCAAATGTATTCTGATTAGTCCTTGATGGAGATTGATTTCAGTATTACGTTTCCATCATTGTTTTATTCTATCATCTTTTGACAATCAAAAGTACCCTGATTAGTCTTTGATGGAGACTTATTTCAGCATTACGAACTAATGAAAGGAGTTATGGCCTCCGAATACCCTGTCATCCCGACCTTTGGTTTCGCGCCATAAATTGCTGAAGATTTGTTGGATTTCAACCAAATGTGATATTCTGCTTTATTTTTATACGACCTTGGTTGAATTTGAATTCCACCATTCCATTATATTTTTATACGACCTTGGTTGAATTTGAATTCCACCATTCCATTACATTTTTATACGACCTTGGTTGAATTTTGAATTCTACCAATCCATTACATTTTTATACGATCATGGTTGAATTTGAATTCCATCATTCCATTACATTTTTTATACGACCTTGGTTGAATTTTGAATTCCACCAATCCATTACATTTTTATACTATCATGGTTGAATTTGAATTCCACCATTCCATTACATTTTTATACGACCTTGGTTGAATTTGAATTCCACCATTCCATTACATTTTTATACGACCTTGGTTGAATTTGAACTCCACCATTCCATTACATTTTTATACGACCTTGGTTGAATTTTAATTCTACCATTCCATTATATTTTTATACGACCTTGGTTGAATTTGAACTCCACCATTCCATTACATTTTTATACGACCTTGGTTGAATTTGAACTCCACCATTCCATTACATTTTTATACGACCTTGGTTGAATTTGAATTCCACCATTCCATTACATTTTTATACGACCTTGGTTGAATTTGAATTCCACCATTCCATTACATTTTTATACGACCTTGGTTGAATTTGAATTCCACCATTCCATTACATTTTTATACGACCATGGTTGAATTTGAACTCCACCATTCCATTATATTTTTATACGACCTTGGTTGAATTTGAATTCCACCATTCCATTACATTTTTATACGACCTTGGCTGAATTTGAACTCCACCATTCCATTATATTTTTATACGACCTTGGTTGAATTTGAATTCCACCATTCCATTACATTTTTATACGACCTTGGTTGAATTTGAATTCCACCATTCCATTATATTTTTATACGACCTTGGTTGAATTTCAACTCCACCATTCCATTACATTTTTATACGACCTTGGCTGAATTTGAATTCCACCATTCCATTACATTGTGTGCATGGGGTTTCTACCCAGCTATTTGATCTCCTGCCTTTAGTTTTTGCATATCTTGTTCTCATGAGAAATGTTCGCATAGATTGCGCAACACACATGTACATATTTTTGTCATCATAAAGCACATTGGGATGACGCAGGAGTGTCTGTGTACCGATTTTTTCACTCTGGCCCCTATTGAGACCACGTGTTGTGAGTTATAACTATATTTATCTCAAATAGGCATTCACATGACGTGTTAATAATCAGACATTCTAAAGTTTCTTCACGAGAACGTGAGTTAAAGTTTAATCTTTACAAGATCGTAGATTCAGCACATTGGCATATTTCGATATTTTAGATAGTTTTAATCCTCGAATTTTGTAGAACCTAAAAATTTTCAGACGGTGTAGACTCTATCAAATTATCTGCCACGTTCCTTTTTAAAACGGTTAAAAATAACTTCGAGATTAGCAGTCTTAAGAAATGGATCATGATCGACGTATAACCGGCTTGCAAAAGAAATATTCAAATCGCACCGTTTTTTTTTTTTAAATTATAAAAATAAAATACTATAAAGATTCGTTTATAAGATATACGATCAGTGTGATTATCCAACAATTTGTATCATTTTATATGATATGGTCCTCATTAACCTAAACGACATCAATGAATTGTGAGTATTTAAACAATTACATTTTTCATAACTCCAGCCAAATTTAGAGTGAATTTGCAATTTAACATGATCTTGAATGCATTTTTAAGATAAGCAAGATTAGCACATTCATATGATGTAAGCAGTTTACATATTAACCTAGGGATTCAAAGGAGCACCATCTAAGTACATTGATGAAATACAGCGAGATTAATCAAGTTACCTTGTACTTTGAAATACAAATAGACTTGTGGTACTGACAATTTCATTTCAACGATAGTAAAGAAGTGAATGTAAGCAAACACTGAGGTAAATGTAAGCTATCAATGCATCCTGGTAGATTTTACCCTGAATGTATGATTGTTTTATTTATGTGTTTATGTTGTTAGGTTTGTTTGGCTGTGCCATTGTATCATGGTCTGATGGAACTAGGTTGTACTGTACTATCTCTTAAGTTATAAGGTCATGTTTCGTCCATCCCTTTTGCTTGTATAAAGGAAATTTTGTTGAGATTCTATTGCCACTTGACCTGGAGGTATCAACTGCTTTTCACATCAAAACATATCCTGGGGGTTTCAGTTTTCTTTCCTGTTTGAGGCGGTGTCGAGAATCAAGGTACGGAATTTCGAATGTAGAGCGATATGCAAAATGGATGCTGCTATTGAGATAACGAAACAGGATGTCGCCTTGCACCTATTTTCAAATGGAATTCGTACATGTCAACGATCTTATGAGTAAAATACGCGTTAAACATAGATTATTTTTACATAAATAATATATTCTTATACACACACACACACACACACACACACACACATACACACACACACACACACATAAACACCGACATTTTATTTTCTTTCTGTTTGTCCCGTTCCGCGTACCAAACAAGAGATCGCGAGTTCGAAACTGTCGGCATCCCCATTTTTTATTTCGTTTTATTTACTTCATTTTAATGTTAATGTTCTAACTTTTTGTAAAACTCGCGTATCCCAATTTTTATTATTTTTCATTTCTTTATTTATGTTGAAACTTTGTTTCATGACTCCCGTCCTAGGGCGGGCTATTAAACTAGTCAAGACATTCTTTATCATTCCAATGTACCTGTATTACTACATTCCTTTTCATTCCAAGGTTCCTGTCCTACTACATTCCTTTTCATTCCAACGTACCTGTACTACTACATTCCTTTTCATTCCAATGTACCTGTATTACTACATTTCTTATCATTCCAACGTACCTGTAATACTACATTTCTCTGCATCCCAAGGTACCTGTCCTACTACATTCCTTATCATTCAAACGTACCTGTAATAATACATTCCTTTTCATTCCAAGGTACATGTACTACTACATTCCTTATCATTCCAAGATGTCTGTACTACTACATTCCTTACCATTCCAGTGTACCTGTACTACTACATCGTTTTTCATTCCAAGGTACCTGTACGACTACATTCCTTATCATTCCAATGTACCTGTACTACTACATCCCGTTTCATTCCAAGGTATCTGTACGACTACATTCCTTATCATTCCAAGGTATCTGTACGACTATATTCCTTATCATTCCAAGGTATCTGTACGACTACATTCCTTATCATTCCAAGGTATCTGTAAGACTACATTCCTTATCATTCCAAGGTATCTGTACGACTACATTCATTATCATCACAACGTAACTGTACTACTACAGTAATGAATGGGGTGGATTCACGGACAATCGGTATTACCATTAAAATACCTCCTGGGCCTGTTCACGGACAGGACAAAAAGGTTGGGGCCTGAATGCGGACAAATGGTTAAGCCTGTATACAGACAAGGGAAGTTGTACATAGATGGGCCTGCATACGGACAAGAGGAATGGAACAGGAGTAATGTCATGGTACTAGAGATTAACAACAATGTTGCAAGGGGCTGACCTCAATCGGTCAGAACAGGGGGTTGACCTGAATACGCGCGATTCTAGTGACAAATACATACACATACCGACACGAAGGTACACGCGCACACAAACACACAAACGTAAGTAGCAGCAGAGAGACTGAGCCCACCAACTGTTTCGTTCCAACAGAACCATCTATCGAAACACTCTTGATAGAGGGTCTTATTTCACAAAATAAACCCTCTATTCAGAAAACTAAGATAAATAACTCTTCTCTGCTGACCAAGAGAAGTTATTTCAATAAATAACACTTACTATAAAAATACTTTTTGACGATGGGACGGTCGACGAAACAATTGAGGGCTCAGTCTCTCTGCTGCTAATCATGTAAATATTTTTAATCCTAAAGGATTTCTGCTGTGAAATAAAAATTTTAAGTTAACAATAATGGCCAACATTGGAGAAGCACATTCTGCTAGACTAGCTCGAGAGCGACTAGAAGCAATTAAAAAATTTCTTCCTGTACGAGATTCTGTAAGACAAAAATTACAAGCACGTCAGCTGGCACAAGTTGAATTTGCAACAGGTGCAGAAGAATTATTTAAACCCGTTACAACAGCTACTGAAAAAGCTGCGGTGGTCACCAAAGAAGCTTTATTGGGAGATGAAAAGGGTATTCTTCCAGTGTTAAAACAAACCGCTGAGCAAACTGAAAAGATTGCTAGAAGAACCAAACAAACAAAAAAGATTTTACGAGATCTTCCAACTGATATAGCTGCAGCTCAACCTCCACCCGTCGGCGAAGAATACTTGAAGGTATTGGGCAAATTCGTACTGAACTCGCGTCCAAACCAATAAAGGAAAATATTGGACTGATTGCAAAATTTAGGGAGGGTTTTGCTGAAGATATTAAAAATACTACAAGAGAAGAATTGCCCAGAAAAATATTAATTGGTATGTTTAATAAATCTAGTATCTTAAAACCCGGTTTTGAAAACGTGAATGATGATAATTTTATTAAATGGATATATCGTATATATAAAAACAAAAAGCAAGCCAGAGACGATGATTTAGAATACAGAGGTCTCCTTGAAGAAGTAAAAAAAGTTTATAACGAACATGTAAAACAACTAGAATCCTCCCAGAAGAAACCTTCTACACCTTTACAACAACAACGGCGGAGGATAATAGATACTGACCTAGTGCCGTTAGGTGAATATGAGGATGCATCTGAACAAAGTCCACGTCGTCAAAAATCCGAGCCAACTAGGTCGCCGATAATTGGTTTAACAACATCTCCTGAAAGTTTACCGCAAGATGTTTTAGCCCCAAGAATTGTAAGACAACAACCAAAAACCGGATCTGGTCTAGCTGTTTGCCCTGATAATATCATCAATGATGTATCACGGCTAGAAGTTCTCATCGGAGGAAAACGTGCTGGAAATAACTCTCCGGAAATAATTAATGAAGCGGCTGATATCTGTCAGCGACTATTTCGCGGCGGCATCATGGATACTCACATCTATCGGGAACTTATTGATGAACTCGTTGACAACGATTAGAGAAATAACAATTAAATAAATGATAGTACACAATTCTCATCGTAGACCAGTCATGGTCAGGGTTGTAAATTCACGAGTACCTGTATACAAAATGACTTATGGAAACGGATTAGGCGATGTTGTTCAGGGTTTATTTGCGAGAATGGCACCTAAAGCAATACCGATCGCAAAACAATTATCGATGAAAGCCATTGATGTTATTAAAGATAAAACTATTGGCGCTGCTGGTAGCGCTGCCGGTAAAGCATTCACGGCAGTCAAGGACAGACTAGCACGACTGATACGCAGAAAACCTCCACCGGTAAAATTACCAGCCACCGCAGAAATGCCAGCGGATGTCAGTAAAGTAATACATCAAGCCGCAAATCAAAAGCTAGCCGCGCTAGTCAACGAAATTCCTGAACAAATAAACACAAGTTTGGTCGCGGGAAGTGGTCTTCGTTTTAGACGATAACTTCTATAATAAAATGTTTAAACGGGAATCCGACCCAGAATTCGACATAGACGAACCGGTTCTTAAAAATGAATCAGTGCGTGATTATCAGTATTACTCTTACGACGCACGAGAACCAAATAAACGAGGACGAATTGAACTTCAGGTTCAGGATACCAGTAGATATTTCCTGCCCGCTGAAGCATTTATTGAAATAGAAGGAGAAATTATAAAAACAGATGATACAGTATACGGGGATGCGGTTAAAGTCGGTTTTGTCAATAACGGAATTATGGCCTTGTTTGATAGTGCTACCTACATGATTGATGAAAAAATATTGAATCAATTCAGAAGGATGTCGATGTTGCTACAACAATAATTGGTCTAGCAAGATATTCTGATGATTATACAAGATCAGCTGGTCCATCAATGATGTTTGCCAAGGACACTTCTAATTTTCCTAACAGTGATCAGTACAATATTAGACGACCAAGAAACTTTGCCAACAACGCTGGCGCTGATGTGAATCCGCTGGTTCATGGTGCTAATGAAGAATTTAATTTAGGTTTCGCTGCACGTAGACAAATGTTGAAAGGTAATCGTAGAAATTTTTCATGTGCCATTCCGCTGTCGCACATCTTTGGATTTTGCAGAGATGCCAGAAAGGTAATTTTTGGAGCAAAACATACAGTCGTGCTTGTTAGAAAAGCCGACGACAATGATGCGCTATGGCGACCTCTAGGTGACGCTGGTAAGGTAAACATAACAAAAATATCACTGTGGATGCCGCTAATGACTCCTTCAATTACTGAAGAACCACGACTGCTTTCTTTTATGGATCAAGGTGGTAAAACGCCGTTATCGTGGCTTACAACAACCACAGATAGTTTTCAAAGTGCCGTCAATGGTTTATTTACATGACAGATAGCATCACAGCAGGGGGTTGCCGCGCCGCGACATATTTTCATTGCTCTTCAGGATGTTACACGAGTGGATGATCAAACACGTTCGCATATGATATTTGATCAACTTGGTATCACTGACGTTTCTCTGAGAATAAACGGACATCAGGAACCATCCGAGAACATAATGCTAAATTTTGGTAATAATCATGTTGCACGTGCATATCAACGATTGACGAAATATCTAGCGCGCGATCTAAATATCGATACTGGTTTGCAAATATCGCAATTGGATTTTATATCTCATTATCCAATCTATTACTTCTCGCTGGAGCATCTTGATCTAACCAGACAGTCTGTCGTTGATATTCACTTTCGGGCTACTGTAGATAGAGACCCACTATCAGCAGGAGCTATAGCTAATTACAGAGCAATCGCGGTCATACTTTCCGATAAAGCAATGTTACTTGAAGGTGCTGGCGGCCGAATGAGAGTCATTGATGCACCAGTGGAAAACTTGTAAACAATTAGATCAATATCGTATTAAATAAAATGTCATACAGTCATGTTAATATCACTCTGACTCCGGGTCAGGTGAAGAAATTACAATCGAAGAACGCGAGCACATGTGGGACATCAATAACACTAAAACATGATCAGCTAGCGGGTGGTTCAAACAAACTGTCATTGACTAAAACTCAGCTGAAACATTTCAATAAAGCGAAACAAGCAACGACTGGAGTTCGACTTGATCTCTCTCCGGCCGCGGTCAAAGATATGGTTAAAACAGGAGGTATATTTCCTCTTCTCGCCGCGATACCAGCACTGATAGCTGCTGCTGCTCCCGCAGTCGCAAAAGCAGCCGCGTTAGGAGCTGTTGGAACCGCTGCTGGAATGGCATTAAAGAAAACCACTGGGCGAGGATATCGAAAAAAAACGGGCCGAGGTCTCAGACTACCGGGAACTCCGGCGTCATGGTACCCAAAAAAGTTCTAAGTGTTTTCACACCGATGTCCAATTTTGATTTGCTTGATGCTGTTAAACAATTACGTATAAAGAATTTCAGAGGTGTATTTATGCGAGATCAATTACCAGCACGACCGAATAATCTAGAAACAGGAATTATTAATCTCGATAATAAAAACGGTCCTGGAACTCACTGGGTTGCTTACGCGATCGATCCACGTGGAATTATCTATTTCGATTCGTACTGTCTAGCACCACCAGTTGAGTTTCTTCGATACGTAAAAAACATCCCCGCGTCAGGTAAGATTTGGTACTCAACGTTACCAACACAAACACTAACCGATCCTCCGATATGCGGCCGTGAAGTATTAAATGTTCTTGATGCGATCTCAAAATCAGCGAGTCCTCCTCACAAAGTCGTGCATGAATACACCACAGATGTGATTTCCAAATTTAAACAACCCCATAACTAATAATGGTAGATATTTACGGAAGATCAGGCAGAACCAAGGAAGAAAAAAAAAATATTGATTTATCAAAGTATGCGACCAAAGATGAAATTGATGATCTTTTAAATCTGACCGGGATAGACCCAGATGAGGTTGTTATTTTTCAGGACAGGCACGGCAAACTAAAACCCAGTAACATTAAGTGGAATGACATAATTCGCAGGGTCCTTGGAGCTACCGCGGACAACATTGTTGTATTCACTGACAGCGGCAGAATCAGAGATTCGTTGATATCAATCGCGGCGCTTCGAGATGATGCACAAAAAGCCGCCCGGGAACGTGTAGCGAAGACCGGTGATACAATGACAGGTGAACTCAGCATGAACGGTAACAAAATAACCGTTTTAGCGGATCCAACATCGTCGGAAGATGCCGCAAACAAACAATATGTAGACACGAGTGTCCACACAAGCACTAGCGCCATTGATAGTAAACTAACCACGTTGCGGGACGAGTATGATGATCACGTAAATACTTTTAGAAGCGTTCGCAAAAATGCCATAGAAAAATTCTTTGGCAAAACGCCATTTAAAATCGACATGACACTTTCTGAAATCATACCAAATCTTAATAATAACACCAACGATATCAACAAGATTAATACCCGGTTAGGTGCAGTCAGAACAGAAAAAAGTTTTTCAGATCAAATTCAGATAATAGAAAATAACATTGACACGATCAAACAAACACAGCAAAACATCGTAGCGGGTATTCCTGAGATCGTTGCCAAAACCAATTTGATTAAAGTCCCTAATGGAGTTACCCCCGGACATTTTACCAATATCGTATATACGGTATCATCAGGATTCGCAACATGGTCCCGACAAAATAATTCACTCAAATATACAGCAACAGCTACTGGTGTGTATAGACTGTCTGTGTTTTCCGCCGCTAAATTTGAAATCTTCACAACGTTTCCATGGCGTCATTCCATCGACAGGTTTTCCGGGGTTGTATCTATTATATTAAATAGCGGAACCGAAGAAATATTTATTCTGGAAGCAGCTGATAAGAAATTAACCGCAACATCTTACTGGTGGTGTTTGGAATTCGTCGCAGAAACACCTCAGTTGGTTACCGCTTAAAATAATAAAATGAAATCAGCATCAACGACAACATTAGATGCTCAGCAATATAGATATGATCAGGTACGCGAATGGCAGTCAACGCTAAAAAACACTATTGACAAATGCGCAACAAAGATAAAAAAATACAAACGGCGTGTAACTGTGCTAGACACAATAGTGTATTCGGTATCCGCTGTAGTTGCATCCACGGGTGTGTTATTATCAGCGCTGACACCAGTGACAACTGCAATCGCGATTACAATCACAATTTCAGCATCAACGACGATTGCAGGAGTTGCTAATATAATTGCAAAAAAATTATCCTCGTGCGCGCTAACAAAATTACACGAATATGAAAAGCTAAACAACGCAGCCAACAGCACCTACTCGAAATTATCCTCGTTGATATCATCCAGCCTTGACGATACAGTTATATCCGACTCCGAATTCACGCTAATCGCAGCATCATACAGCGATTACGAGCGCACAAAGAATTTTAATTTGAAAACGATGAAGATAAATAATGACGGAGATACTTCAAGAGATAGCCGCGAATACAACTCCGGTAAAAACATCGATGATAACAATATCTTCGACGCAACCAGAGTTTAATATTAATTTTCCAACTGCAATTCCAGTAAAAGAAATCGCGTTGTCGCAATTACGAGTATATAACAGTTGGCCCAACATCAGGTCGGCATCATTTCACGGACAGTCGCCGAATAATTCATTTGTGTTTTCGTATCAGAATAACCCCGACGGTACTCCGGATTGGAACGTCATTTCATTACCAACAGGGTCTTATCAGATAGAAGAAATCAACAAAGAAATACAGCGTCAAATGAAGCGTATAACCACCAAAGAAGCAAAGATCAATATAATCGCACACGAGCCAACGCTGTCCACGATCATCGAAATCTCAACACCGGGTTACCACGTAGACATTTATAACAGTTCAATCAGAACAGTATTAGGATGGCCTGAAAATCCACCACCGACACCACCGATACTACCAGAACCTAAAAAGTCTGATTACTTAACTGACACGCAGTCATATCACACAATTACACCGTTATACAAAACACAACTGGATGTTCTAAAAAGTGTAGGGGCGGTTGGTATCTGGATTTCCTCCTCTAAAGATGGCAGCGATATTGAGTGGAATATTTTAAACCCAAGACGGGGGGCGGGGGAAGGTTTGACAATTATTGTTCGTCCAAGCGAAATTACTGAATTTTTTAAAATTATTAATGTGTCGCACCAAGCACAACTGGCGCATCTACGGCAACGCTTCCAAGAACATGTATCCTCGGTGACAGGTTCACGTGAAGAAATTATTAAACGAATTGAGATATTAAATCAGATTGCCGCAGATATGGAATATTATAACCAGCGAATGATTCAGGTAGTAATTGACAGTAAACCCAGCGATAAACGAATATTTCTAAATAAGTACTCGCTGACCGAAGCTGAACTACCGAATTATAAATTTCCAGGATATGTTTCCCCGGTCATCTTACGAAAATACATCACTGATATCATCGATGATTATTTCGATGACATACTTGAACAGTACAAGCGAACACTACCAGAACCTGTTATCCTCAGACATGACAATTCCACAGCGAGCGATGGCAGACATATTTCTGGGGGCATCGTAAATATCACTGATGTCGTCGCGGTCAATCTTGTGTGTGACGCAATCGACGGCAGTTACAACATAGACACGACAACATCGAATCAAGCCCAGCAAGGGTTTATATTATATTCATTTACTCCTAAAGAACCACCTGGATTTTTGATTGTACAAGAACCAATCAATCCAGTATTTCTGCGGTGTCTGAATCCAACGCTGACAAGGATGAATTTTAAAGTCACTGACCAACAGGGTAGACTTTTGGACCTAAGGAATGAAATTATTAGTATTAATTTGCTGGTGAAATCCTAAGACTTTCAATTAATAATATCATATCATAATAATGTCCAAAAAATCTTCGAATTACCAGAAGTATGATGATGATGATGAAGATCTCTCTGACAGTTCTGACGCTAGCGTAGAAACACATTGTGTTTCCGACGACAGTGATTTTGTTGTCAGTGATGACGAAGATGTCTCTGAAAACGCTAGCGTTTCCGACAGTGATTTCGCTGACAGTGACAACGACGACGATGATAGCACTGTCAGCGACATCACCATCAGCGACAGCACTGTCGTAATAAATTATATTAAATGAACGCGAATAGCATAGCAAATGTATCAACACGTGAAATGTTCCATCGTTGACAAGCGCGCGCTTGAAGAATTCATCCGAAAAATATTTACCGGAAATCATTTCCCGGGCGTTGTTAAAATAATTATCGATAGGTACGGCAATGATGATTTTTTACTGACAGATTTTCAGCTGAAGCAATTCAGCGAAAACAATATCACGATGATTACTTGTGACGCAGACCAAATCCTCAATGTTGTTCACTCGTGCATTTCACGGGATCATCTTGATAAGATACTGCAGTGAAAATTCTTTGAAAATATTTTACTTTATATATTTTTTTACCACTGACCATTTTCCCGATTTCATAGGGGTATTTTGCTATGAAAATCAGTGACATCAGACAGTTGCAAAAAAATACTAAAATGATTATTTTCACTGACAGTTTTTTCGCTGGTATTTTGCTATGAAAACCAACGAAATTGGACAGTTGCACAATTTGGACGGTAAAAAAAAATATTACTTTTTTTTTACTTTCGATTTCACTTCCAAGTATTTCACTTCCAAGTATTTAACGAAGTCAAGGTGAGGTATTTACTTCCTCGTCTGTGACAAAGTCATCCTTGATTTCATCGCTGACATACAATGTTTCAATTTTCTGACCCGATTATTAATTATCTTCTTTGTTTCATACTCAGCTGCCAGTGCCAGCCTGATCTTTTCCATTGCACGAGACAGTGGAACAAATTCATTTATTTGTGTCTCCGCTACGCTGGCCAGCGATTTATACAAATTATTTTGAATCATCTTTATGAATCGATATTGAGCAGGAAGAATATAACGCCCTGCACATTTAGCTTCGTATAATGATTCAAAATCAGACAGAATAGTTTCAACATTTAGTAATATATTAAATCCTTGTTTTTCTAATTTTTTAATAGCATCAATCACATTATTGATATTTTCTCGATTCATATTTATATATATTTTTATATATTTAAAATAAAAAAACATCACATCTCCTTGAGTCTCTAGGGTGTCTTATGACATCCTACCAAACTCAGGAGGGAGCGGAAACACTACCCCCGATTGAGCTCCTAAACTGCCAAATAACAGTCTAGAAAGCCCAGAGGGTGTGTTTGCGAACGACGAGACATTCCCCATTTGTGAACCTCCTAGCTTACCATTTGATATGCTAGCAAGGCTCATATGGGGACAACACATAACATATAACTTATCCTAGTACTTAATTCTAACTTATCTTAAGACGGCACAAACACATAGTATTTACAATATTTACAGTAGAAGCATATTTACAGCAGTTGTTATTTGCAATTGTATATATAACTTATCTTAAGACGGTACAAACATATAACTTAATTCTAACTTATCTTAAGACGGTACAAACATATAACTTAACTCTAACTTATCCTAAGGACGGTACAAACACAATGCGGGGTTATAATTCTACGTCCAACAAAGTTGCACACCCACCCCGGAAATCAACCCTGTTTTGGGGTAAAAGGTTACCCCGGAACGGGGCGATAACGGAGAAAGTTGTGCAACTTCGTTGGGGTTCGACCCCCCATCTGTTATAAAAACCCTATAAATCGGGCCCGTCGACAGTATGTCCGTAACGAGGATTCGAACATGGCATTTGATAGCGTCGGGACGAAAGTCAAACGCGTTACCACTGTGCCACTTTCCAATCTGATAATATAGGATTTAAAAATTATTATATACTGATCTACTTGTGAAATTTATACAGGTAGTTATTTACTTCCTTGTGCAGAAAATCGTCTGCTCGCTGTGTTACCTATAAAATACCTGTAGCGGTAAGTTAACAAATTCTGAATTGAAACACTGAATTTAAACTCTGATTTATGAAAATACTGACAAATGCGAGACTGTATACAGTAAAAAAATACCGCACTGGATAAATTTACCTGTAAATGCGGAAGTGTTATAGCGCGCTGTCATTCTTGACGCTGTCAAGGTGACAACGGGGAAATAATTGTATCATTGACTTTCACGCAGTCACTGCAGAGTTATCTCCGTTTGGAAAATCCTCGATTATAGTAAATTACCTAACAATAACGAAATATAATCCAGCTATCAAACTTACTTGAAAAAGTTGATTTGATAATATTTTCTGCGATACGTTGAACCGAACGCGATTCAATACCAAAATACTTCGCAGCTAAGCTCATTGAGCGAAATATATTTTCTTTATTAGTATTTTTATTGAGAGATCTGACAGCTCTGGGAATTTTTGCAAATTTACCAGTGCCACCTCGTGCAGAATTCTCGCTCTGTGTTATGGATTGTAAATTTTGGACAGAGTTATTAAGTTTATTACCATCTTTGTGATCAATTACAAGACCTTTTTTGATTTCTCCGTTAAATACCTCAAACACAAACCTGTGATTATAATAACATTTCTTTCCAGCCATAAACATTAAATAACCAGTATTATTAACAACACCAACTGGTTTTTTCAATCTGTGATGTCTCACTATTCCCTCACGTGATGCTTCGTAATTTTTAATGGTTGGATGTGAGACAAATTCTTGATTCATTTATATAATAATATATTTGTCTAATTTATAATTTGTCTGGAAACCTAGTTATATAATCGCTCTCAGATTTTAGCGCGTCTCCGTTATTTTTTTTATTGTAATATCGCTTGAGTTCACGGTATCGTTTCCCCCCGCACCCCACAAATAATTGTGTTTTACCCCTGACACCAATACCACATCGCAGGCATGGTATGGGTCCTGTGCTTCCTCGTTTGATGCTCTGTATGTGTTCACCGCAGAATTCCTTCCTACAGGACTTACCACTGACTGTTACGAATCCAACTTTTAACCAATTGCAGTTGTTCATTGTATATATAATATTTTCTTATTTAAATATTTGTCTTAAGTATAATATAACAGTGTTTTCAAAATTATCTTCAGCTGGCGCCGGGAGATTCGATCTTGACAGGCTAAACCCGGATCCACGACGACGGCATCTAACTGATCTGTTTAATATTATCAACGAGGGTAAAAAAGAATTCCGCGACGAGGGCGCATCTCATGTATGGTCGTCATTTAAAATTATCCGCGATATTAACAAGGTCAATATCATTGACGAACTCTTCTTCGGTGATGAGGTCATCATCGATGCTACAATGACTGATGCCCGAGCAAAAACAATTATTGATTATATTGATTTTCATCAGGGTAAAAAGAAATATTTTTTCAGAATAAAATTTATCGTGAAAGTAGATTCCGATGAGTGGATTATCCGTGACAAACTTGACCCTGTTCTTGCTAACGGAAAGACCGCTCTGTTAAGTAGCAATTCCAAACCAGGAATGCTGACCGGGATTGATATACCATATTACGCTCGATCGTATCCTGTAACCGCAGTCGTTTATGGAATATATCCCGTAAAAAAACCAAAAATTGATAAACTCACCCCGATGAAAACTTCGACGGTGTTGAATTGTGTAGCTGAACGAGTAATGGAACATTTTAAAAACGCAAAACGAGGAAACGGTTTAACCGATCTGCGACGTGAAAAAATAGCATCATGGGGTGAAACGGTTAAGGATACCGGGGCAACAATAAATGATGTTGCTGTACTATCAAGTAAATTAAAATGTTCAATAACAGTAAAAACACTAACCGGAGAAATATTATATAATTCGAAGCATTATAAAATGTCAGGAACACCGATTGAAATTATTGATCATAATTCGCACGCGTGGACTGATGCAGTTACAATATTCCCACGAGATCGTGTTGTCAAGTTTTATCGCGGAAACATATACGATGTTATTTACACGCTGAGTAAAACCGACCCTGTGTCAGTGTGATTATTTAAGAGCTCTGAAGATGGCGACTATGATCAATTTGTGAGACCGAACGGAGAATTATACAGAACAGAATCGTTGCACCAGGAAATGAAAAAACTCGCAAAAACGTATATGAGAAATGCTAGCGAAGAGCAATTATTGGTTAATTGTTTTACAGTTCCAAGTGTTGTCGCTCACGCCGCCAGAGAAAGAAATTCGTGGAGACAAACCCGAAGTCAGTTTCTTTCAGATATACAATTAAGTTGTGTCGAGTATGGTCATGGCGGGTTATGGAATACCCGGTATGACTACCGGGATATGATTCCCGTGGATATGATTGCTTGCTACCCAGGAAGCTTTCTCGGGAACGGCGAGTGCAGCGAAGACTTTAAGCGATTTGGACATCCCACGAACTCGATGACACGAGTTGCTATAAACGGCGTTTTACCCGATTTTGATTTGACAGGATTTGCTCATGTGACTTCGTTTGAATTCGCCACGGGACTTCATCCGATTTGTTATGTTTGGTTTGGCAGACACTTCGTCGAAAAGCGCTGGGTACCAATAGTGTTATTGCGATATATGCTTGACAGCGGCATGCTGGTATCGTTGACCGTCAGTGAAGCAATCATATGTTATCGACCGCAGTCCTCAGCTTGGTTACCAACACCGGAGCGTGTAACTCTCGAAGAAGTTATCGAAGAATGGACACAAGCACGTCCAGAAACTCCTCTTGATGCTATCCGCGAAGGAGCTCCTGAAATTCTCAAGATTAAACTCAAAAACAGTGAAAGTACAGCGAAAGATCTTGGACGAAGAATAATTGGTAAATTTACTCAGGGTGCAGCATTTGATCATAAAATGTATCACTCGCGGTTGATTATCGATGAAGCTGAATTGGATTTTATAATCGCCGACGCGGTTGCCAGAGACATATTTTGTAATCGGGAGGATGTGTTCTTGTCCGACGGGAAAAAGTTGGGCACAATTGTAAGTTATATCGACGGAGAATCGCCTCAATGCACACATTTGAGATCTTCAATGCTGGCTTATGTTTCTATAAATTTGTTATCGATGGTAAATCGATTTCCTGACCCATACCATACTGGTATGGCAGTAAGAGTTGCCACGGATTCATTTTACATCAACAAGAAATATTCAGAATCACTGACCGATATAATGAAATTCTGCGGCGGAGATGAATGGGGTTCGTGGAGAATAAAAGCGGAGATGTTACACGAGTATTGTGAATCCGCTGATGTTGCAATCGAGGATAATTATTATAAATCCGAGATTCCAGAAATATCTTCCGCACCGTCTGTGGATGATCCAATCACCAGAAACAAAACTGTTTATTTGAACGGGCCGGGAGGGTCTGGTAAAACAACTCGAGCGATTGAATTATTTGGAAAATCAGATATGATTGTGCTAACACCTACACACAGGCTTGCCAGAGAGATGAAACAGCGAGGAGTCAATTCTTGTACTTATCACAGCTTTTTCAAATACAGCTGCGTTGTGTGGACGTCAGATCGATTGGGAACAAAATATATCAATGATATAATAATGTGGGATGAGGTAGACACTGTGCCGTTAGATACGTTAAAACGATTTCTTGAATGGCTGTTAACGAAAAATACTGCAGTGATTATATGCGGCGATCACGGTCAACCACCTCCGTTTGTCGGCGCATCTCCGCATGATTGGCTGAGGAATTTTGTTGATTATTACGAAGAAGTGTCTGATGATTACCGAGCACTTGATGCAACGCTGAAAGAATTTAAAACATTAATCAGGCTACAACCGAATAAAATTCAATGTGAAATCATGCGCAAGATGATTCCTGAAACTTCGATGAGTGACTTTTTACGCGTGTGGAAACCAGACGATTTGATAGTGGCAAGTAGAAAGATAGTCAGAGACACACTTCAACAACAGCTATTTCGGTTACAAAAAAAAAATTCTTTGCCAGGATCAACTTGTAATAAATTTGGCCATCGCAGAGGTCCTCGCCGATAAATTCTTTCAAACACAGAAGCAACCTCAGATGCTGTTTTAGTTGTTAACGGTTCCGCATCTTTGTATCTACTGGCAACATCAACTATGGTTAACGCATACTTGTATGTGCGTCTTCGGATAGTATCATGTGGCAGAAATAATATATCAGCTTGATGAACCTCATTTGGTACACTAACATCGAAATGCGCGAAGTCAATTTGTTTAGGACGCGGTAGATAAATTTGCCATATTGCCTGTCGGGATAACCAATTTTTGGCAGTAACCGCCGTAACTTTTGCTGCACTGGCAAGTTTACTAATTCCTGCGTTACCTCTCCAGTATCCGCTTGGGGAATAATAAATCGACTCCATTGGAAATGATTGCATTTCTATTAATTACCCAGCGCCTAATACAAGTTTAGATTTCATTGCAGTTTTTATCAACCAGGATGCTAGCCTCTCCTTGAAAGATTTATCAGGGATGGCATTTAACGCATGAATTAATTTCACATCCGCGAGATGGCGCTGTTGCAAATCCTTGCTTCGGTAAGCTATATCATGAGCATGACACGTGCTATCAATAGCGTTTATCGGATATTCACCTGGTTTTGGTTGATCCTGAGCATGAAGTCTGATATCAAGTCGGGTTCCTGGACCACAGTAATTATATCCTGGAAGATGTTTTTCTCCTGGATATTTAGCCCACGGAGCTCCTGGTAATTTTCTTAACTTGGCTGCGATATCACCTCCTTTTTTTTAATAAATCTAAATTTTTTTGTGCCACATCGTTCACACTTGCCTGTAAGCGCTTGTTGATTATTTTTTGTTGTAATTGTCGTCATATCCGCAGTTGGGGTATGTGCTCGACATTTCACACAATATAAATTCATATTTATTTTATGATATATCTAATGGAGATCACTGACATTTCTGCGTCAAAGCGACGAGAGCCAATCAAACATAACTCAGTGCTACCAAATTCAATCCGAATGATTATCATAGGTCCATCTGGGTCGGGTAAGACACAGTTGTTACTTAATTTAATAATGAAGTGGATGAAGTGGGATAAATTATATTTGATAGCCCCTTCTGTTGACGATCAGCGGTGTTATCAGGTGTTAAAAGATTTTAACGGAAGTGCAAAATCGATAATGGAAAATCAAAGTGATTTTCACGAAGATGTTATTGATTTTATAACTGATATCAATGAAGCACCGAGTATCGATGATATCGATGGGAGTATTAATAATTTAGTCGTGTACGATGATATCATGCTGGACAAACAATCAAACCCTGCCAGGATATTTTCACGTGGCAGGCACAAAAACACCGATGTGATTTATGTAACTCAACGGTATACACAAATTCCGAAAGTGATCAGAGATAACTGTAACATTCTCGCGGTATTTAATGGCGTTGACGCACACACGTTACAAAATATTCATCGGACTTGGTGTAGCGGTGACATGGACATCAATAAATTCAGAAATTTCTTTAGTCGTGCTCAGGCAAAACCACACGGATTTGTAACAATAAATTTACATGATCCTCGGACACGGTATCGAGTTGGGTTAGATACAATTTTTAACTAGAAATCCTAAAATATTTACATGATTAGCAGCAGAGAGACTGAGCCCTCAATTGTTTCGTCGACCGTCCCATCGTCAAAAAGTATTTTTATAGTAAGTGTTATTTATTGAAATAACTTCTCTTGGTCAGCAGAGAAGAGTTATTTATCATAGTTTTCTGAATAGAGGGTTTATTTTGTGAAATAAGACCCTCTATCAAGAGTGTTTCGATAGATGGTTCTGTTGGAACGAAATAGTTGGTGGGCTCAGTCTCTCTGCTGCTTAAGTGCGCTCACAAACACATATACACGCACACATAATGTATGTGCGCACACATGCACATACAAACAAACACACATACATATACACACACAAACGTACGCGAACACACAAACACACTCACAAACGTACTTGCGTACACTTACATACAAGTACATAACTATACAACCAACACAAAAATTTAGGCAAGAGAGTAAATCTTTTCGAGGCAATGGAGTAGCCCTGGAAAGGGCGTTTGTACTGTATTTGTGTGTGTGTGTGTGTGTGTGTGTGTGTGTGTGTGTGTGTGTGTGTGTGTGTGTGTGTGTGTGTGTGTGTGTGTTAACACCATTCAGTTAACAAAGAGGGCATCGCTCGGATCTTTTTCTCTTCCTTAAACTTCCTCTGACGTCTGGACCGTAGATTAAGACTCGCTTCAGACAGTCTTGTTTCTCCACATAGATCCTTCGTTTCCAAAGGGCTGTCTCAGTGATCTGGGTAATTGCCCGTGATGACCGGACATACATGGGATAGTCTGGACTGAACAGCATCGAAGATAGGAGGGTAGACGATTCTTTTTAGTTCATATCTTGTGACGAGAACAGGTGAATGGAATGAAGCGAACCGTGGTTATTTATAGTGGAAGAGCGGATCGAAACGGATTGAGTTCTCTCACACATCCTAACACGCGTTACAAACTTCAGTCACAGTGCAGAGTCCGAAGAGAGCTACCTGTGACGTCACATTCCCTATATAGGTGTGCTAGCGTCTGTGCGCAGTGAATCAATGCGACTGAGTTAAAACATGACGGAAACTACGGAGAGGATAAATTAAAGTGCACCAGCTGTGGAGACAAGGAGTGATGATATGGCAGCGGTTACTAAAGCAACCATAATCATACTACCAGAACGGAACAATTTTAATTGGGATTTAGAGGATTTTCCTTCTTCACAAGAATTTGGCTCTGTACCAGAACCTTCTCAGCTGTCTCCTTCCTCACCGCTTGTGGAGGATTTTAAACAAAGGCAGAAAGAAGAATTGGATAAATGTTTGGAGCAGCAGAAGGAACCAGAACAAGCCTTTATCATTCAACAGCAACGGCGAGAAGAAGATGAGGCAAGAAGCAACAAGGTCATAGATAATCTTAGACATTATGGCAGATTTAAGGAGTCTGAAAGAATTGTATTAGACTTCTTTAATACGACCCAAGAGAAAAAGACATTCCCGGGCCAAACACTCCATCCCCGTTAACACTCCCACTACGCCTGAGATACCAACTCTAGTGATTTCTACTAAATCATCGACAGTAGCAGAACAAGAAGAGTTATTGTCCGTGGCAAAGGGATAAGGCAGTTAAAGCTCATTACTTCCCGTTCCTAAGTTAGTTTTTTGAAAAGCGAAAAGAAAACAAACACAAAGTGTTTTTCTAGGGCCACCCACCTGTCTTGAAAAGATCCTACTCCATGTGTTTTTAAATCATATAAAACTCAGATCCCTTTTTTCCTCATGGAAGACTTGTGTGAGTGCATTAGTGTAGGTCCTGATTATAAAATTGAGACACTTACGTTTTTCTTTCTGGTATAGTTTCTTTAAAGTTCATAGATTTCTTTGTTTTTTCACTCTCTCCTTTTTCGAATTTCGTTTTTTCTTCTTCTTCCTCACTTTCCTCTCGTTTTCTTTTCTTCTCTTTCTGAACGTGTCTGGGTTCTTCCTTTTCAAAAGGTACATCTTCTTCCTGTTCGGAACCCTCTATCCCTACTGCTTCTGCTGTTTCTTAGGATAGTCTGAAGACCAATGTTCTTTCTCTTCACAATGATAACCAGTATGTTGACCTTTGTCTCTCTTAGTACATATCTTGCTTTGAGAAGAGCAATGGCATTTATTCTGACAGTTTTAGCAAGTATCTTGAATTTTATCTCGAAAGGAGGATGAGTAGTTTGTCGGCTTTTCTGGAGAAAACCTTCGTATGACAACTTGCAAAGGTTTGATCCCTGTTGGCTCTTCAATCTTTCTGCTAGGATTGAGAATGAAATGAATACTTGGAGGGAAGACACTGACCCTTTTTATAGGAAAGATAATGACCTTATATTGATAAATAGGGGACCATGACGTTTAAAATGTAGTCATCTGACATTTTGTAATCAAGATGAAACAATCGAATCATTTCATAAAGACAGGAGAAGAAAGTATGAGGCAGAATCATGATCTATCGTCTCACACAGTAGCTGAAGTACTGGCTCAAATCCATGCCAGCGATTTTGAAGATGATATGAGTGAGCCAGAAACCAGACACAGAGAGTCAAATTCAAACCAAAGTCCACCCAAATAACCCCTGAGATGTACTATTACATTTGAGAGACGGATAAATGCTCCATTAGAAAATTTAGAATCATGTCCTACATGTACACGGTGAAATTTAAAGATTTCAAGTCCGACGTACTGCTGGATAAAACAGAAAGATTCATCACCGTTGTGTATGATTCTTTGTTAACCACACTGAAACGACCATGTCGAGCCAAAGAAGACGATGCCTTGAGACTTTCCATTTATCACGACAGTTGAAGTTCCCTGTTTGGGTCAAGTTTAGATGCCCGTCCTGGTTGACACCTTTCAAAGTCGTCGACAAGATTCGACACGTACAGCAGTCCAATGAAAGGTTTCACATCACCGATGGAAACGTGACACTGTACATGACGCACGTTCCTCTTCCGAAAGGGACTGAACAACGCACAAAAGTGTTATTGGTTGACATTCGTAGCACCAAAAAAGAGCCTCATCCAAATTAACTCTCAACACCAGATGTGTTCAGCCAGAGTTATCGTGGTGGGACGAACTTATTCCAACAAGAACGACACAGCAAAATGGAAATGAGCCTGGCAAATTATTTAATAATCGAACCGAGCCAAACAACGAAGAGAAGCAGAACTCCTGTTACAGCATGCTGGCCTACCTAAAGACACTGTCTGTGGAATTCCTGAAATGCAAAAAGAAACTGCGACGCATCTTGGCTCCACGGTACACCTTGAAAGTACATCCTCAAGAATAGTGTATACCTTTATTGTTTCGAGGCAAAAATTTCAAAGAGGGAAAATACGTTCACGTCTATTCTCACGATTAACATTTCAATGCTATTAACAGTATCACTGCATTCCTGGAATACAGTTATTACTGTGAGAAATATGACTATGGCTATTACAATCGAGAGCAACACAAGGAAGGTGGATCAAAATTTAGCGAAGAACAAGTACGAGTCCATTGTCTGGCTTGTCAGAGCACTTTTGTCAGCCCTTCCTGTTACCAACAACATCTGAAGACGCAACGTTCACAGCATAAAAGTGCTTGTCAACTCCTGAAATTGTGCCCTACATGTGGAAAAGACAAACGTATAAATAGTGCCTATGTCCAGAAAAGACGAGATGTCAATTTTGTCACCAAATCGTGGATTTGGAACACGAATGCTACATTCAAAAATACCAACCCTTACAGAAGGAAGATGACAAGAAGAAGAAATGGGATTTCATCTTTTTTTAAAAATTTCGAATGCATGCAAGAGACCGGCATTCACATTCTTAATTTCTGCGTGGCTCATCGAGAATGCGAGAAGTACATCCAAGAATCTATCTTTTGCCATTTCCCTCACTTTAGCAAGATTCCTGGAGGACGCGAAAAAGTTTCGGGGACTTGCACGCCAGTCGATTAACCCAACGGATCAGAGACCCCATCGACGAAGCGTGAGGTCAAGAGGACATCGAACGGTAAGGAGATTGCAATCATTATGCTACGGTGATGGCTCAAACTTTCTTGGGATATGATGGACAGTTTCTTCTGAAATACTATACGGAACAAAGTACCGAACGTCCTAAACTGACTTTGAATGGAGCCAAGATCATTTCCATTCAGGTGGGACAAGTGCAGTTTAAAGATTTGATGAGCTATTTGTCCATGCCATTGAGTTGAATGCCTAAAACAGTCGGAATGACAAAAATGTCCAAAGGCTGTTTGCCGCACCGTTTCAATCCAGAAGCTAATCAACCCCATTTGCCTGATGCTCACTACTACGACCCCGACAACATGCGTACCGAACAACGAGAAGCTTTCTACACTTGGTACCAAACTGACGCATCGGACGTGGACATTTTGCGGCGTTGCTGTGGAAAATTTCAAGAATTATTCATGGAACACGGAATGAACGATCCTTTGAAAGAAGCCTCCACCATGTCATTACCAAGGCGCGTTCCGCAAATGATTCATACCCGAGAAGACCCTCGCCCTCAAACGACGAACTTTGTCAAACGTGAATGCTCGGTCAAAGGTCTACGCTGGATACTTTACTTGTGTGACAAGGAAGACTCATGGATCCAACACATGCCACCAAAAACATAAGGGTGGTACATTTAAATGTACACGAGAGACTCATTTTGTTAACAGAATTGTGCTTTCATCTCGATAATTCTCTAGCTCTGCTTGAAATAAAAGATTGGTCAACTTTTCGCCAGTGAAGATGTTTACGACAATGTGTGTGTAGCTTGTGACCTACACCCTTACTGTCCGATGTACGTGACTGGAAATGTCTTGGTTCATACATTTCAGCGATAAACGTAACTTTTAGACCTGTGTTAGTCACAGTGCCAGAAGAAGAACACGACACCGAGGAAAACTTTCAAATAAGAACACAACTGTCATCGGTATGGTCATCCCCGAAAAGCCATTCTGGGAGGACCCCTGTGTGACTGTGTCAAGGGATGTAGAGACTAAGAAAATTACAATCTCTCCCTAGGACACCACACCTTCGTCACCAACAACGTTGTACAGTCACTTGTTTATATATATTTTATTGATGCACTTAACTATTTGGCTTTGATATGTTTTTGTCTTTCGTGTTCAAATTTAAAAATGCTTTGAAATAAACGTGTCCAGAGAAAGTATAACAACTCTTGTCTAGTCTGTCTTCGTTTCAATAATGACAATCCTTGCACAATGACTTCCTCTGCTGTCCCTGCTCCAGCTTCCTCCACTTGAAAGTCATCGACAAAAGCTTTGATCGCGCCAGTTGGAAAGTCTTGTATCTTCATCATCTCTTTAACATGCTAATTGCTGGACCAAGCGCTTCAAGAGAAACCGAATTTGTCAAACGTTTGATCAAACATAACATCATTTGATCGATCGTCCACCTCAACGTATCGTTTGGTGCTACAAAGAGTGGCAATCAGCGTACAGCCTCCTGATGAGTAAGTCAAGGCGATTTCATCGTGTTTGTGGAATGCATTCATGGCGAAGACGACGAGATAGTGTCTGACCCCAGTCAAGCTCATCTGCTCATCTTCGACGACATTTCAGGAGAAGATGAAGAATAAACTAAGCCGTGGTTTTAAGCGCAATGGACATCATCGTAATGAGTGTGTCATTTACATCACCCAAAATTTGTTTCAACACATCAAAGCCCATCGCACCATCAGTCTTAAAGCTCATTATATGGTCTTGCTTAAAACACTTAGAGATAACTCGCAAGTGCAAATGTCAGCCAAACAGTTAGGAAGTCTTTGGCTGACTCATGCGTACGAGGAAGCCATTAAAACCCCTCACTCCTATTTAGTCTTCGATTTAACACCCACGACAACTGATTATTTGCGATTTCGTACCCATTTATATCACCGCTGGTGCTAAGATGGCCTGCCGGTCGTGTACACATCCCCATCGACTTTAAAAATGTATAAAAACCTGCAACACGTTTGGTCTGTTTTACACATCGTCAATATGACGTCCCTTCAGTCTCATCTTCCCATCAAATTGATTCATGCCCCCAAAATCAAAGTCCTAGATAGATCGGGCATGTACAGAGTTTACTGGATTTATCCAAGCAAGAAATATTCTGATTTAGTCCGTTGAGAACCCCTCATTCTCGAGTGATTCTTGCCGTGAAAATTTTATGACAGACCGACAATCAATGGCAAAGCATTCCACTATAAAAAAAGACTGAGGATAAACGATGGGTATTAGTGTTTTTTTGCTCTGGAACACACAAAGCTGGTCCTACAAGAAGTACACAACACAACCATCGTCGTTCTCTTGTCCAAAAAGGAAAAGGAAAAATAAAGGAATAGTCTCGTCGTTTGATCCCACATCCGAAGAAACGCTTAGCCCAGCATCTTCGTATGTTCCAGAAAGGACCCAATCGCCAAAGAAAAAGAGGAGAAACCAAAGGAGAGGATTTTTTGGCGCTGGAATGATAGAACAAGTGTTCAAACAGTTATAGTTTTCCAAAAATAATCCAATAATACACCCCACCCAAAACAAAAAAGATAAAAGGACGTGTGCCAAGTCATCGATGTCAGTGTAATTTGTGTGTACTCCTGAACAAACAAAGATGCCACCTCAAGAAGTTACCCATCTTCTACCCCCAAAGGAAAGAAAAGGAAAGGACTTCCTCCTCTTTCAGCCAAACATTGGGACGTGTTGTCCGTCATGTCCAAAGCCCCTCGATCCATGCAAAAACAAATCGTTCAAACAGCCTCCAATGATGTCGTCGATATTGTGTGAGAATGTTGCCTGAATGTCTTGAAAGGAAACATACCTTTGTCTCAACATCAGAAAGAATGATTAGCCAAGCATCGTCACATACTTCGCCATATGGTCCAAAAGAAAATGCCCTTTCGTGAAAAGAAAACAATATTAATGCAGCACGAAGAATTTGTGCACCTGTTGTTACCACCCTTGCTTAAATCCATCTTGGTACCTATGATTACATGATTTGTGGGAGCTGCTGCTTCACAAATGGCTCAAAGATAAAAACGATCAAGAAGATGAAAGGGTTCTCTGGGATCAAAAGATCTCAGACGTGACTTTTGGAATTTGATGGAAGGACCAAAACTGATTTTAGTGCATTACAAACGATGGATGGAATTATATCGTTGGCGGGAACAACGTACCCTATATTTACCTCCCAATACTCATGTGACCGAGATGTCCCTGTTCCAACACCAACTGCAATGCTTGATGGATCGCAGTGATTTGTCAGAAACGTAAAAATCAAACGATACGCTCAAGTGATGCAGCGATTTCAACTCTTTCGCCAGAAAGCTTAGACGAAACAGCTCGATCGACACTGAGAGATTTTAAGACCCTCATGAAAAATCCATTACCATCCTCACCCCCAGTGACCGAGACAGACGCAGCCGCGCATACGCATGAGGAAGAAGAGGCTGGAGAGGTTTTTCAAGCACAGTCAGCGGTTGCAATCCCTAGTAAGATTGCGGCGTCCTTGTTGACCATTTCCTCACACCCCAAGGAGAGGAACTCAAAGCTTGGGTTAAAATGTGATGTCCACTACTCCTTCAACAAAAGTGAAAAAGAAAGAAGGGAAAGCAGACGTGAAAAAAGCAAGAATAAAGTCATCCCATTACTACCCCCATCACCACCACCACCACTACCTTCGAGTTCTACTCCCGTGGCACCTCGGACACGTAAAGCCGTTTCCAAATCACCACCACCTCACACTAGCCAAAGTAGCATCAGTGTACAGTGAGTGACTTATTATAAAACAATCCTGATGGAAAATGTGTTAGCAAGCATTTAATACGATCCACCACATGCTGTAGGATATGGAGGAGTTCACAAATTGTATTGTGCTACTAAAACCCGACTTAATAGTGTCCTTTTACCTGAAGTGCAACGATGGTTACAAGAACAAGCCACGTAACCTTACACAAACACGTTCGACGAACATTTTCCAGAAATCGCACCGCAAGCTGTTTTATCATATGTCTCTCATTTGGCCACCTACAATAGTGGCTACACAATATTGGTTTTATGTCATCGGCGTCTTGTCTAAATTTGCCTGTGTGGTGCCATTGACTTCCAAATTGAGCATTATGAGCCCTCGTACCGGTGTTAAAACAAAGTGGTCGTCACTCTCTTCGATTTCAAACCGACACAGAAACCGCATTTGGGAACCAAGCTTTCCAAAATGAATTAAAGAAATCAGATATTCATTTTTTCACCACCAAGAATCCCAAAACCAAAGACAGCATGGTGAAAGGTTTTCAAAGCGCATTGAAATAACGCATGTGGAAATA
Organism: Sinohyriopsis cumingii; assembly: GCA_028554795.2. Classification (NCBI taxonomy): domain Eukaryota; kingdom Metazoa; phylum Mollusca; class Bivalvia; order Unionida; family Unionidae; genus Sinohyriopsis; species Sinohyriopsis cumingii. The sequence continues at coordinate 155,691,174 of CM068824.1, forward strand.
TTTTACGCATCATGACGTTCTGAAGTACATCGACGTCTTACCGCACCTGGTAAAAGCGTACAACCAATCTTACCATCAGAGAATCGGACGTATCCCCCAAGAAGTGACTCCCGTCAACGAAGTGACCTTCTTTGAGCGCCTGTTTGTTACGTCCCCGACTGTGGCTATCCCCAGGAAGAGTGGAATGTTGACGACGGGAGATTGGCGTTGTATTTGCAAAACCAAACACAATTTCGACAAAGGTTACTTAGCCAACTGGACAACCAAATTTTCCGTGTCACTGGACGATTTCGTGGTCATCATCCTACCGTCTATAAATTGGAAGACATGAACGGGGAAGTGTAAAAAGGAACTTTTTCATCGCCCAATTTACACCGTGTGACCGAAAAAGAAGACGAAGTTTACGACATCGAAAGCATTCTCGATCGAAGAACCCGAAAAGTAGGAAAACATCGTGTCAAAGAAGTGAAAGTACATTGGAAAGGATATCAGCCGAGTTTTGACTCTTGAATTCACGCTTCGCATGTCATCGAATATAAAAAGAATTAGGAAATCATGCCCTTCAAGATAGCCGCAACCACCACAGTGGCCACTCCTTCAGCGGGGTTCTTCTCTCCAAGATCTACCAAAGAAACCATTGTGGGTGTGGTGTGGAGAACGTGTGCCTAAAATGCAATTTTCCTTTTCTGCCAAATATTTGTGGTATGTTGTATCATCGGTGCTGCCTTTGCCAATTTAAATTTGCAACAAAGAGGCAAATGACAGTGGACCATTTTACAGAGCAGTTGCATCGGTTACCTTCTCCCCTACCCTTTCCTAAAATACTCTAACGATCACAAAGGGAGCCTTGCGACCAACACCAGTCACCCTCCCGACAGACACCACCAGAACAACCACAACAGTCCTCTTTTAGACACTCATCTTACCTCCAGTGACCCCTCGGACAGCTAAATTCTGGAATTTTGAATAACCCATTTTACTAAACGGTACCCCGTGACAGTTCCATGGATGCGTTTCCCCACGATGCTTTGTGCTGTTTCACGGCCAAGTTACAGCAGGCCATCCAATTGGATCATGAAGCCCGTTGGGAAATGGCTTTAGTCGAAATGATTCACACTACACAAATACAAAATATCACTGAAAATGAAAACACTTTGAAGGTCGAATGAAAACGAAACTGTAGATTTCTCTATGAAACGACAAGTGTCTCGGATACTCCACTGTACATCTATCTGTTTCAAATTTATGCAGGCTATTATTTTAACGGTGAACAGCTGGTAGACACCATTGCTGCCAAATTCAATGCGTTCGTTGCGAAACTCTTTGACAAAACCAAACGAATTGTCACCCTCGAGTAGCATAAAGCGTCTCGTCGCCTACTGATGAAATTTTCGAATGGCAAAACGTTGACTTTTACATTTTGTCCTGAATTGTTTAATATATTTGGGTGCAGACCTCAAGCTGGTCAAAGGTCCACTCCACTCATGCCAACCATAGTCAAAGAATTGACTTTTGCGAGGCTTTTTAGATCCCTGGTAGAACAGACCCAAGGATTAAATTTGATCTTTGTGTACTCCAATGTGATGGAGTACAAGGTTGTGTGTAACTCCTCCGTACCGTTACTGCCATTCGTTCCTTTCAAAGTGGATTCTGCGGAGACTAATGACCAGAAAAGTAGAAACACCTTCACCACGAATTTGTACATCCTCATTATTTACCAGTCCGTTGGTTGTATTTCGACAGTGTCAACACTTCTATAAAATATTAGGGACAAAATATTTCATTCTCCAAAGGGAAAGTCAGAATGAAACTCCATTTTCGAAAACGATTCCACTGGTCAACAGTGAAATCATTACTGACTTGAAAAGGCCCTAATCTGTAGTATTTTGGTGTGCCGAACACGAATATAACCGTGAAAAATTTGTATTGGCTCTCGTTTTGAAGATATTCATATACCTCATTTTCTATGTTTCACTGTGTAAATTTCTCCAGTAGGACTGCAGCAACATCCGGAATAATGATGTAACATTGCATAATACCATCATGCTCACATCATCCACAGTTGATTGCATCATTTTCTGATGCAATGCAATACTAATGCCATGCGGCTGCTGAAGTAAGTTGACGTCAGCAGTGTACTATACATGTGTAGGCCTATTATACTAATGCCAGGCGGCTGCTGAAGCTGACGTAAGCAGTGTACTATATAAAGCCCAATCAGATAGGTTCAGCATTTAAAATATTTTAGACGTTGTGCGAGACAGTTCAAGCTACTGTTACATAAAACTTATTATTTTATCCATTTACGTACAATAAAGAACAGTAATGCCTCGAAAGTGTGTTAATACCGCGGACAATTTTTGCTATATTTGTGGGGAAGTGACATTTGCCAACCAGAAGAAAAGTATCAATTCTCAAGTGAAGAAGGCATATCATCTTTACTTCGGATGCAAGGTTGGTGACCAAGACAAGCCTTGGGCTCCGCATATATGCTGTGCTACATGTACAACACAGCTTTCACAGTGGTTGAATTGCAAAAGGTCATCAATGCCGTTTGCAGTCCCAATGGCGTGGAGAGAGCCAAGCAACCACCTAAATGACTGTTACTTCTGCTTGGTTCCTCCTCTTTCCGGCGGAATAACGAAGCGAAAGAAGTCGAGAATAGTCTACCCAAACATTCCGTCTGCATTGAGACCAGTTCCACATGGTGAGGGACTTCCTATTCCAGAACCTCCAGCAGAATATTCTCTTGATTCATCTGACGAAGACAAAGGTGAGTCGACCTGTTCTTCTCCTGGACCATCAGCATGCAGTGATCCAGATTTTCACTGTGGTGCATCATCAACCCCACACAGAATAACACAGGAAGAACTAAATGACCTGATTCGTGATTTGGACTTATCAAAGAACAAGGCAGAATTGCTAGGATCAAGACTCCAACAATGGAATCTTCTAGAAGAAGATGTCACAATTACTGCATATCGAAAGCGCCACCAGCAATTGGAGCCTTTCTTCAGAAAGGAAAGTAATCTGATATTCTGTTCCGATATTGAGGGCCTCATGAATGCTTTAAAAATCACTCATGACCCACAAGAATGGAGACTATTTGTGGACTCTTCGAAACTGAGTCTCAAGACTGTGCTTTTGCACAATGGAAACATTCTTCCATCTATTCCAGTAGCGTATGCTGTCCACATGAAAGAGACATACGATAACTTAAGGCAGCTACTGAATTCCATTGAGTATAACAAGCACAGCTGGCACCTCTGTGGTGATTTGAAGGTAGTTGCCCTTTTAATGGGACTGCAGCAAGGATATACAAAATACATGTGTTTCTTATGCGAGTGGGATAGTCGAGCAAGGGAAATGCACTACATGAGGAAGGAATGGACTCACAGGCAGAATGTAGCCATTGGAGAGAAGAATATCCAACACCCAGCTCTGGTTGAGGCTCAGAAAATCTTGCTACCACCCCTTCACATCAAACTAGGTTTGATGAAGAACTTCGTGAAAGCCATTGACCGGACTTTGCCAGCATTCCGATACCTGCATGAAAAATTCCCTCGACTCAGCGAAGCAAAGATTAAAGAGGGAGTTTTTGTGGGTCCTCAGATTCGAGAGCTTTTCAAAGATGACCGGTTCAACAACTTGCTGGAAGGTGACGCGAAACAAGCATGGAATGCTTTTCGCCTAGTTTCTACAAACTTCCTCGGAAATGTTAGGGCAGAAAACTATAAGGAACTAGTAGAAGACATGTTGATGAAGTATAAGAAACTTGGCTGCAATATGTCTCTAAAGATTCACTTTCTTCATTCCCATTTGGATTTCTTTCCTAGCAACTGTGGTATTGTTAGTGATGAACACGGCGAACGTTTTCATCAAGATATCGCAACAATGGAACAAAGATACCAGGGAAAATGGTCCACTACAATGCTGGCTGACTACTGCTGGACACTCCTCAGAGATGCTCCCGAACAGCTGTACAAGAGACAGGCGAAGAAATCTAAGATGTAGTCAATCACTTGATATTTTGTAGGTAGGCTATTACAGTTGACCTTTTACTATTGGAATGCATTTCGTTATGTAAACATTAATTTCTTGCAGATTACAAAAAAACTAGAGCCAATTTTGCAATTTGACTGTCATATTCGTGTTCAGCACATAAAAATTGATAAGAATTGACTAATTTTATTTCAGTAACATGACTTTTGTAAAAATTTGTTGTCCAGTGTTCTCTAACGACTTGTAAGTCGTGTATCTTACGAACCGAGGAGTCGCTCTACAGAGAGGACATGGTTTAGGAAGTATGCTGAAATCGGCATTTCGTTCGGTATCCCTCGTTTGGAAACCAATGGTGACGCGAGGATTGCGCGCCTTTAAAGATGCTATGATGCACGGCAAAGAATTTCTCCAAAATGTCATCATCGACAAGCAAACTCCAAAAGAATCTTTCTTGAGAGCATGGAAAAATGTATTGCTTTGAACTGGCAAAAATATTTTGGGCCGACTAGAAACTCCTATAAATGCTCCGGAGGCTGCCCAGTCAGGCATTCAGACACCACATCAAGGACAAGACAGTATGAGACGACGAAGCACCCCTCCAGAGGACTTCACACACCAAGAGATTGAAAGACCAAGAAAAGATAATTAGACGTATCTGTTAAATAATTTTCTGATGCACCGAGATTATTGGGATCTGTTTGCCATACAACCCACTATGATGACGATGCAATAATCCAAATGGGTCTAATTTCATCCCATTTCCACTTTAACAACCTTAGCACCCACCAAATTTGAAACCAAATGGGAGCCAGACGATTAAATCGATCTGACTAGCAGTTACTTGTACCTGAAAGTCAATGTGATAAAAACGGGCGACGCTGCTCCAGAATCCGATCGTAGTTTAGCTCCCGTCAACACTTTCATGCATACTTTATTCAGCGAAGTGGATTTGTAATTAAATAACAAAATCATCAACAGCAGAGTACCTGGAAAATCTCTTGACGTACGGAACAGATGACAAGACCACTCATCTGGATGCTTGCGTCGTAATGAAACCTGACACAGCAGGCATATGGAATCATGATACAGTAGGCGTGGACAACTTGAACGAGACAGTTCTGACAGCACATAACGATCCTCACAATGTGGGCTTTAACTACCATCGAAATAAAATGCTGGAAGGTCTTATTTTAGAACTGATGCATCATTTGCATTTGAAACACAGGATTTGCTGTACACGGTGGATATCCGCCTGAGACTGAATCTCAGCAGTACCGATTTCCATTTGATGTACAAAAACATCATCCTAGAAGTCAGACTTTACGTCCGACGTGTGGAATTCTTGCCTAAAGTCACATTTAACATTGTACTATAATGAATCAAGAAGAAAAATTGGACGATTATCTGGAAGATGTTTGGAGTCTCATCTCGGAGGAAGCAGTGCTGGATCAGTGGTACAATGACTTGCATGATCACTGATCCCCTCCAGTGACTGTTCTAGAGATCCATCGCGTCGAATCTCTCTTGACTCAGAGTACAAAGACGAAGCGAAGAGACGTTTAGTTGACAGAGATTATCAAGCAAAAGGTCAGGATTGAATTGACGACTTATCATTACCTGTTAAACCAAAATGAAAACACAATGGATACCTGTGAACTTTATTACCTTTTGAAAAACACATTTCGTTCACTGCTTCTGGGACTCCTGTGGTGTGCGCTAATGATGAGTTGCCTCGTCGCAAACCTAAAGAACATCAAACTTATGTCATCAACACGGACGACAGTCATTTCGCAGGAACCCACTGGGTCAAGGACTGCTGAAATCTAAGGAAGGATATCTAAGGTTTCCCTTAGAAAAAACATGCATATCAGCATGTAAATGTGAGATGCATAACTGATGAGCATCTGTATCCACAATTTGTAAAAGTTTCTTTTTCAAGTTCTATTTGTGTTATTTGTTTTTGGTTTTATTAGAAATATATCATATTCCGTTAATGATATTTGGCAGCAAATAAGATTAATGCATGAAACTGATAATTCAATAATATATGCTTTCTCTGCATATAATAATAATAATAATAATAATAATAATAATAATAATAATAATAATAATAATAATAATAATAATAATAATGAGGACTTTGTATAGCGCCTAATCTTTAGAAGCTCTAAGCGCTTTACAACATTAGACAACACCTATAGGATAAAAAACATATAATAATATTATTACAAAAACAAACACCATGAAATTAGAAAAACAATTTAACAAATTTAAAAAAAAAACATGCTGGGAATATTTCAGGTAGGAAACATTATTAGGTCTTTAAGTTTGTTCTTGCAGTCGAAATAAGTGAGTCTTGAGACTCCTCTTGAATGTGATCACAATGTCTATGTGTCCAAGTTCAGTGAGCAATTCATTTCACGTTGCTGGGCCCTGGTATGCAAAAGAACGCTGTCCGTAAGACTTTCTTTTCATAGTGGGAATAATGAGTATGCGATTGTCAGAAGAGGAGCTTAAGTATCTTGCTGGTGTGTACACGTGGGTGAGGTCGGATAGGTATGTTGGACCAGTGTCCGACAGTAAAATGTAGCACAGAGAACAAATTTTGTGTTTGATTCTGGATCGAATGCATAGCAGCCAGTGTAGGGTACAGAGCATCGGGGAGGTGTGATCTGATCGTGGTACTCTAAGTATGATCCGAGTAGCTGTGTTGTGAACTTTTTGAAGTTTCTGGAGTAGACATTGAGATGAACCAGACATAATTGAGTTACAATAGTCCAGTCTTGAAAGTACTAATGAACACACAAGTGTTTTAGTGGCATCAAATGAAACATATTTGCGAACTGAGCTGATCCGTCTCAGCTCAAGATATGCAGCCTTGCATATGTTCATGACATGTTGGGGTAATGTGAGAGCACTGTCCAGAGTAACACTTAGGTTTCGTACTGATTGTGTGAATTTAATGTTGGCGTTGCTGTTATTTATTGTTTGAGGTAAAGGATGTGAATTAGAAAGTCTTTGTGATGTGCTCAGAATGGCCTCAGTTTTATCATCATTCATCTGCAGCTTGTTACAAGTCATCCATGATTTCACATTAAAAATGCACCTTTCTACACCTTGGATGGTAGCATCAACTTCAGTTGGGTGGCTAGATTTGCATATTTGGGTGGCATCAGCGTACAATTGGTGAGACACTGCATGATGATCTATGACACTTGAGAGCGAGTGAGTGTACAGAATAAATAGAACAGGTCCAAGAACAGACACCTGTGGAACACCATTACATATATTTGTTCCTTGACATTAGCTTCTTAATAATCTCGAAGAGCTCCTTGCAGCTGGAACTTTCCATGATCTTAGTAGTGTAGTGGGCTCTATATGCAGTGGGCTTATATGTTAATGACATTGTAATAATTGATTTATCTGATTATATTCCTTCGTTTTGAACCATGGTGGCTTATTGGTTAAGGTGCTGGACTCGTGACATTAGGGTGTGAGTTTGATTCACATGTATGTGTCCATGGCACCTTCTTTTCCCTCAGCACAATATAGCATTAAACATGTTGCTGTGCTGTAAAACAAAAAAAACCAACCTTTTTCAACTAAAATTTGTCAGAATTGATATGCTGAAATATGACTTAGTTTTGAAAAGCAAGCCACTGTAGCCCGGTGGTTGAGTATCATCCTTGTTATTCAAGAGTCACAGGTTCGGTACTCAACCATGTCAGATGTCTTGGTGTATTCTTGGGAAAAAGTACTTAGCTCCCATTTCCTTGACATATTATAGCCAATAACATGTGTAATGTGCCATTAAACAATAAAATCAACCATCCGTTTCCATAAAAATTCCCTACAAATTAATATCAAATACATAAATTAAAAATTAACATTTTTACTTTCTTCAATAAATGAATTAAATTAATTTTCCTGCCATATATATCTTTATTTCAGAATATGTGAATGCATGGTGTAGTAAATGTGGATTAACAAACCCATCAATGACTGATTTGAATGATGCTGTGACTGAAACCGTTAGTTATTCGAGAAGAAAATGTAGACAAAACTTGATGAGTGCAGAATCACAAAGAACATGGATGTATTGCTATGAATGATTCTGAAAACAACTGTATTTGTGTTATGATGTTATTAAAATCAACTGAACTGTTCTTCTATTTTGTCTGTTTTCATTGCTTCATGAGTAAATTAGCTGGATGTACATTTTTCAAATAATGTGCCTCTTTCATAATATACTTTGTTTGAAATGAATATAAAACATGCCCATACTCACGGTCTGGATTATGCTAATGTTTTACGCCTGTAATTTTGGGTTTGTTTTATGCCTGTAATATAAGCCTGTACTTTTGTATGGTTTATATCTGTAATATTAATCTGATATGTTTTACGCCTGTGATTTACGCTTGTCCTTGAATATGTTTACGCCTGTGATTTACGCCTATAATACACCTTATTACATTTATCTATTTGAATACAGGCATACTAATTTAAATAATTCGACTCTATGGACGCCTAAAGTACGCAAGTATTACGCTAGAGACACACTAGTATTACGCCTGAGATACGCTAGTATTACACTTTTCTCATATTCTCATAAACCAAAGATCACCAATATTTTAGGTGCAGAATACGCCTGTAGTATGCCTATGATACAGGCGTATGATTTTGTAATGGCACTTTCAAGGGGAACAGGAGCCACCAAAACCTACTGATTCTTGGCCAGATAATCAATCTAGAAAAGAAGAAACATTGAATCACAATTACCACTTAAACATAAACAAGCTGTGTCCACTGACAAAAGCATCAGTTCCTCGCAATGACACTAGAAAGAGAAGGAAGACTGTTTTAAGGATGGGATTGTTGTATGAAGCTTCACTTAAGGATGCATAAGAAGTTTTAGAAACAACCAAAGAACATACAAGAGACCCCACTTTGGAATAAAACAGTAAGAGACCTATCGATATTAAAAGTTGTAGGTCCAGTGTATAGAAAACCCCAAAGGGAACTTAAGAGTATTTGGAGGGAGCTGCTCTATAACTCTGAATGGGGGGAGGGGATCTAGACAAAACCTTTTTCTGGAAAACATAAGGAAACAAATATGCAACTGTAGTTAATTATGTGGGGGTGAGGAGGGATTGGATGGGTGGGGTAAGATAGGCTCAATACATGTCTTTGTGTACCAATTACAGAAAATTCATCACTTGCTTTCATAAACTTTGGAAGCCAAAGCCAGAGAGAAGGTGGAGAATTATAGGAGTGCTCTGTTGGAAGAAACCTGGCAGTAGATACCTCCTTATTTGTAATTCCTCTTAGAGAAGAGGTCTGCAGACTTTCAACCCTGGCCACCACATGATGATGAAGATTGGCATCAAGGAGATTTAAACTGGGACTGACAGTACAAATGGTTTCCATTTCTAAAACTTTTTAAGGAGGGGCAAAATGGCAAAATACCTTTCAGAATGGAGGTGTTCGTCATTTTAACCAGGCCCAGTACTTCACCCTGAGACCAGGGATACGCATTGCTGATGCCCTGAAAGTTTGTGAGGCCACTGTAGGGACTGAACATTTAAATAATGTCTCCAAATGTCAGAAGGGGTGGGTCTGTTGCAGCGAACATTTCATACTTCAAGGCAGCATCAATATGATGGTGCAGTGAGATAATGAACCAATTCCTTCCTCTAGGCATGTGGTCAAAATCATCAACCCAGTTGGATTATCAATCCAGCACATATTTTTTGTGAGAAATTAAAATTCAGGAGCTGAACCACTAACAATACCCAGAGATTCGTTTCTGGTGTCAAGAAATGCAATGGGTTGGATGAATGGGACTATATTGCAATTGTTGAAAATAGACTAAAACGTCAGGCTGAATTCATGCTGTTTTTGTACCATGGATTTCCAATTGCTAATTTACTTATTACTAAAAAGTAGGGAATAATCTTGCTGGCCTGGTGAATAACTCTAGGATAGGATAAAACAATGCAGGTGACATATTACTATTCAAATATTTGTTTTTTTAAATTCTATTTCCAAGAAACGACACCTGACAGCTTTTCGACTACTTGATCCAAATTTGTTCTCAATTCAATGAATTAGTCTTCCATGAATCCACAAGGCTAATAGTTTTGAGTGTAGTCAGTAGCTTGACCTCAGCACAAAGGATATAATTGCAAGTAATAAGACCATGATCACATGGATACATGACCTGTTCACAAGGAATATGACCATGAGTACAATCTATATGCTCTGATCACAAGGCATATGACCATGTTCACCATGCATATGACCAAAATCAATGGCTATTGACCTCAATCACATGGCATATGGTCATGATCACAATGAATTTGACCATGATCATATGGCATATGACATGATCACAAGGCATAAGACATGATCACTTGGCATATGACACGATCATAAGGCATATGACCATAATTACAAGGCATATGACTGTTATATGTTTGAAAAATAATCCTAAAGGATAACAAACAATCAATGTAAGATACATAATGTTCTGACTCGGGCAGATTGAGCCATAACCAGTATATTATTTATTAATTAAAACAACTCAAAATTAATAGGAAAGATTTCATCAGCCAACTACAAAAATTTTATATTACACATGGCCCACACAACCAAACGTATGCACCTGGTTTTCATAAAGAAGTATAAATTAGGCAAACATGCATTTTGCATTCAACACCAAAAGTCACTTCTCATACCCAGTCAGGTTCTGATTTTACCTTGTATGAATTTCCACCTCTATATCTATCACATCTGAATAATTACCTCCCTTAAATAACCAGTATTAATCTATCTGTTTACAAGAGTCACCTCCCTCACACAGACAATATTATGGTATCTATGACAGACTGAATAAGCCATACTTATTGTATTTAATACTTGTCTGTAAACAATATTCACCTCGCTTACACATCCCATATTAACCTAACTTACAAGTGATTGAAGAAGTAAACTCCACTATATTTACTACTTGTCTGTAATCCATTACCACCTCTCCTAAAAAGCCAAGACCTTGACCTCTGAAGCATTTTACATAAAAGAAGATAGGTTGCATTCTAGCACAATGTACCATCATTGCCAAACACAAAAACACAGTTCCATTTTCCAACATCAGTTGCTATTTTCAATTTCTCAAACGCTCATACTGGTAACCAATTTCCAACACACGTAAAGTTACAATGTATATCTTCTATCTTGATCAGAGTTGGTCAGTAATGCTACTATAAAAGTATTTTTGTACAATATATGTTCTACCTAGATCATGGTGGTTCAGTATGTTAATGTAAGGCACTTTTTTCAATGTATGTTCAGGTGTCGGAAAATATATTCAGGTCCCATTCAAAGACATCTAAAATCTCAGTGCATACATTTTCTGTTGATTCAGATCATATGTCTGTATGTTTCTGCTGGAAAATGTCCACTAAGCTTTCAAACTTGTCATCAGCCATCTAAAGCTAGCAACGGAGATCAGATTATGTTATGAATTACCTGTTACAGGATACAAATTGTTCATCCACTGTATGAACACAATGCCATGTTTAGGATACTAACTTCAAAATTCATCATTAGTTTCAGTCTAGGCTCCCAAATTTTGTATTCTTTCCAGTATCGACTGTTCAATTCCAGTTTATTTTCTGTAAGAAAAATTCATATTAATTTCAGTTGGGACTGTAGCATGTTTCTCATTTTTGCTGTAGATGATTAAATTGTAGTTTAGTTTCTATAAGAAAATTCATATTAATTTCAGTTGGGACTGTCAATTGTTTCTCATTTTTGTTGTAGATGATTCAATTGTAGTTTATTTTCTATAAGAAAATTCATATTAATTTCAGTTTGGACTGTCAATTGTTTCTCATTTCTGCTGTAGATGATTCAATTGTAGTTTATTTTCTATAAGAAAATTCATATTAATTTCAGTTGGGACTGTCAATTGTTTCTCATTTTTGCTGTAGATCATTCAATTGTAGTTTTCTTTATAAGAAAATTTATATTAATTTCAGTTGGGAATGTCAATTGTTTCTCATTTTTGCTGTAGATGATTCAATTCTAGTTTATTTCTGACAAGAAAAACTATTTCTTCACCTTGTGATTTATTTGACAAAGTTTAACTGTATGTCTCATTTAGAAAGGGAAACAACTCTTATGAATAAAGTATTTCATGCCAGGATGTTATCTGCCAAGTTTGGCTGAATCTGGTTCAGTCTTTTACTTGGAGATATTTTAAATAGTACTTGGTGACATAATAGATGAATGACGTCAAAATGCAGGACCATGAAATAAGCTCAACTAAGCTAAAAACTAACCATGTTCAACTGCTGCCTCCTCTTTTTCCAGCACAGATTTTAAATGTGCTTGTCTGGCCAGAACCAGACAGTTTTCAAACTTTCCATAGATGTCTGGATCGCTTTGTTTAATCCGTTTTATGAGCTCCCTTATCTTGTCAGATGTTCTTCTCTGTTCCTAGACAATCATACAAAATAAACACACTTAGAGGTCTTCTGTTAGTCATTCAATCAAAAATCCAAACTAGCAACACCAGAGTAAGTCTTTGCCTTCAATGCTCACTGAAATGTCTCATGCCACCATCAAATGTCCATTAGGGCCATTGGGTACAGTAGCACTTCACAATCCTATATTCGTCATAGTAAATGGTCACAGGCCACAACGATTATATGATTGATGGAATCAGCCTGTTTCTGGTCAATTAAATAAAAGATTTGAAAGATGGAACACTACTAATAGATTGAAAATAATTGCCAGGACAAAATAAGAACGTTTTCAGAAGAAGCTTTCATATGGGTTAATTGCATACATATTTTTTATTTTATTACTGTCACCGCATATGTACAACTGGATGTAAAACAGCACGACCCACAGGTGTTGAGAAGTGCAGCACCATTTTCATTGTTTTAAACGTTTCCTCTTAAATATATCATTTATATGATGTAAATGTAATTTACCAATATTATCACTCATATAATACCAGTACATAATAATTTGGCCAAATATTACAATTACGATCTGTCAACACTGAATTAGTCATATCTGCCATATAACAAATGATACACCAGACATCTATTTTATAAAACAGCAGCTTCAAAACTTAATATTTTTATTGTTCTATTACGTATGACAAGATATCATTGCAAGTAATAACAGAATTTATGAAAATATCTTCATCGAAATTTCTGAATGACTATCGTGGAGTTTTAAGTTAATCAAAACCAACGAAATCACTTCTCTAAAATGAACCCTACCTGTAAAACTAGATGTTGTTTCATGTACCAGATATTTCTTTGACTGGTTCCCTTTCTATCCTTGATGACATGTGTGTGTGTGATTTGATTGGTTCCCTTCTATCCTTGATGACATTTGTGTGTGATTTGATTGGTTCCCTTCTAGCCTTGATTACATTTGTGAATGAGAAGGATAAGCTTAATGTTGGATATTTTAGTTATATCGCTTGCATTTTTAGCTACAGCTTAATGTTGGATATTTTAGTTAAATCGCTTGCATACTGTAATATTCAATGTTTATTTCTTACAGTATTAGCACAATGTTTTAATAAGTAGATCGTCCGCCTTGGAAGCGGGAGGTCGTGGGTTCGAATCCCGGCTGAACATACCAAAGACTTAAAAAAATGGTACTAACAGCTACCTCGTTAGGTGCGGAAATATTAAGAGGTTAGTGTTAGGACTGGTTGGCCTGGTGTCAGGATAATGTGACTGGGTGGGACATCACGTTACATGTCTGCAGCATGATGCCCCAGTGCTAGACATCACTTAACTGCCACACAATTGTTAAAGCTACGTTAAAAATCCTAATCACCCACATATTACAGTTTCGTTGTATTACTGTTTGTTACAGTGCAATAAGAATATTTTATAAATTTATTAAAAATTTGTTGCATATTGTTATTTACAGTATAAAGAAAATATTTTAAAAATTTGTTAAATGTTTCTTATATATTGTTATTATTCTCGGAACGAGAATATTTTATAAAGAAAATTTAGCAAAATATATTAACTATAATTATAAGTAGTGAACTTTATGGTGTTGATTTTAGCAAAACTGGGGTGGGGGTGCTAATTTATATATACGCGATTTTGCTACAATAAGTGACAAAAAGCATAGTCTGTGGATAGAAAGTTTAATCTCTATTTATTATACGCCATAATTCCATACACGATATGAAAACATTTACATTTATGTTTGATACTAACTTGGATCTGCAGCAGGTCAAAATACTTAGCAATAATGAGTAAAACCAATGTGTATTTGAATGAGAATACAAACACAAAACACACTGACAAATTATTTATATTGAACACTCACTTTAAGTGGTCTATATATCTAACATTTTCTGAATGATCATGAAGTCCACTTAAATTCTGCAATAAGCATGACGCTGCACTCAATCAGAGTACTGTATTACATCACTTTCGTATTCTGTTTTAAAAATTTGTAATGGAGTGTTGATTTGTCCTTTTTCTGATTGGACATGTGTTGAAGTTTCAAAAGACCCATCTGCTCCAAGAATGTTCACCCCAAAGTCAAACCATAAAACCATGTTTCCCTTAACATCTGGCACATTTTGTTATTAAAAAGTAGAGTCTGCTCAGCTAACTTAGTTATCAGTATCTATACATAGAAGACTAGGACCCTGTTCTTACGCAGCAGTCTTTCTTTTCAGAATATTCTTAAATTTACAAGATGAGTGGAATTAAAGAAATGATAATACAAATTACAATCATAAGATTTTATTGCTTTATATATAAATAAAGAACTGAATATGTTGCCCAATATGTTTACTTTTTAATGTACCGGAAAGTGTAATCCATAAACAAGCAAGTATAGGATGTCATTAGGTGCAAACAAGCATGATTAAGCTAAACTACAATACAGACCAGCAGACCAATTGAATTAGTTTGTCTAAATTTCCTTTCACTTTAAAGGGTTAGTTATAAAAATGTCCTTGTGATGACAAACCATTTTACAAGATATGGCCATGCAGTACCTCCGGAAACTATACTGCAAAGGTTTTTATTTTTTTTAAAACATAGTTGTACTTATAAAGGAATCGTGTATCCTGGCTGTTGTTGGAAAGAACTGAACAACTCCAGAGACACTACATAGAAACTGGAATGGTGGAGCGTTTTAACCAAACTTGACTGGACTCCCTTATGTATCCAGAAAGAATCAAACCATATTTTGATATATGATATGTGGCATACTTGATATATGATATGTGGTATATTTAATATATGACATGTGGTATATTTTGATATATGGCATGTGTTATACACTGCCATATGAATGGCTGTGCGACTTAGTTTAAATTAGAACTTTTAGGCCAAAAGATAAAAATATATGGGGTTCCGTGACAAAGAACAAATATGGGGTAGGAAGGTAGGTAGTGATTTTTTTAATGGAATTTTTTATCCAACTTCGGTGTGTTCACATCATACTTTCCAATCTAAATTTGATATGGGCAAGAAAGAAATGATTCAGTCTTGATAACAGAAATACTATTACACCAGAAATAAATGTTTAATAACATTTGTGCTTGACGTGTCGGTTTGCAGATAGTTTCCAAGTTTAAACTCTGGAAAGTTGCAAGTCATGTTTGCTGCACTGAGGCTGATTTACACATCAATGGTTTTCTTCTCTACACATGTCTACGCCTTAATTTAAAAACCAACAGGGTCAAAAGTGGCATGTTTAGATTCAAACCCTTCCAACAATGTATGTTTAGTAGGAAATGATGCAAACATTCTAACAGCATTCACCGAATGACAACATTTTCGAAAGTATTTCACATCACCCTTGCCGGAATGGCTATCGTGATCCTGGATCTCACATAAAACATGTCAGATTTCATTTATGCCAACACTTTAGACAAAAATGGCTGTTTGTGAGAAACGTGTCTATTTACAGATATAGAACAATTCGAATCAGTATGATTTTGGATGTATTACTTAGAAATTAAATAAAAGCAGGTATTAAATAAAAATATGTATTACTGGTACAACATCCATGATGTCTGTGACTGATAATGCATACATATCAGTTTAATATCTCAACAGTGGCTGAGACTTTTTATTTACCTACAAATAGTTTATTTTTCAATTAATATTATGCATCAAAATTGGTTCCTTTTTTCAACAAATCTGACCATGAATATTTTTTCAAGCTATTTGGTGGAAGGATATCCCCCTACCCATCAAAAGGTAAATGATCTGTCTCTAATGCTGGTAGTTCACTCACAGAAATCACAGAATGTGACTGAACAACAAATTAAGTACTTTTCTTATTGTTTTCTAAACATTTTCCAAGACCAAAATTGAAATTCAGTCTCACTGTCTTCTCATATTTGTGAAATGGAGCATGGTATGTATCAATTTGTTTTATTTGATAAAAAGGTTGTAGGTTCAGTGCCAATAAAACAATCTAGGTTTGATTACCTAAACCACACATACATTTTGTTTTGGCCTTAATATCTGTGATACTTGTATCATGACATGACTGTATAACAAGTTAAGACTATCTTATACTTTATATCATTAGATGTGGCAGTAATTTGTTGCTTGTGTATCTATCTGAACTTTATGTCTTTAAAGTGTTATGTATATTTGATTTAATTTATATTTGATTTAATTTAATTGTCTGTTTGTAAGTTTTACTTTTTTTGTCATTTCATTACATGTGAAAGTAATGCAATCTTGTTTAATTGATTTGCATTTTTTTCTCAGAAAATTCAGTTTGACCTGATTCATTTCATAAACATTTAATAATAGATTTTTTGTTGTTTTTGGTGTTATGGGGTTTAACGCCATTTTTCAGCACACGATAGGCTATACATGGCGGCAAGTATTAATACACTGTTTCTATTTTTGACTTAGTTCCAGACCTTGATTCAGAAATCACTGAGACAAGTAAATAACTTTCTAATTTTATTTTATCATGGTCATGCTGTGAGTATGTGACTTTAGATTGCAAACAGCCTCTATTTCACAATTATTGGTTTTCCGACATTGCGCAGTAGTTAGATGTAATAGTGATGTTTAAACTATATTTCTCAGTGTAGGCTTTTACAATGGACACTAAAGTGTTTCGTTGTGACCAGTTTGGAGTTACATTTTAATTTGTATTCAAATTATTTGGATTCTAAAAGATTAATTCTTTTTGCTGGAAATATTTGTGTGCTTATCCAGAATTCTTGGACACAGACATTTATTTAAATTTTATTCAGAAATTCAAACACCAGAATATATTTTCATCAAGATAAGTTTCAATGCCAGTATGGGTACAGTTCTTAACATCATCAAGTAATAAAACTGATTTGAGACTTTCGTAATCTTCATCAAATTTCTTGGCTAAGCACCATTTATCATATAACTTCTCTTCTACTTTTGCAAATGAGACATGAGTTTTTCCAGCTTCTTTTTTCGTAGTTTCCTTTTTTTGCTGATAAGCCTCAGTGACAACTCATAACCCCTTAAAATGCATTCCTTCACCAAGTCATAGTCAGCACTCTGTTTTACTGACATTGATGCATAAATATATAAGGGTTTGCCATAAATTGTACACTGTAGTAATTGAGTCCAATGCTTCCTTGGCCATCTCAAATTTTCTGCAACGTT
This sequence comes from Sinohyriopsis cumingii, assembly GCA_028554795.2. Classification (NCBI taxonomy): domain Eukaryota; kingdom Metazoa; phylum Mollusca; class Bivalvia; order Unionida; family Unionidae; genus Sinohyriopsis; species Sinohyriopsis cumingii. Next base: position 155,708,858 of record CM068824.1, read on the forward strand.
TTCAAACTGAGGAAATTGTGTTCATCTTATTCTCGAAAAGGGGGCACTAACCTAATATTCTTAGTACCACTGACACTTGAATTTGATCCAAAGTAGGAATGTACTTTGCAGTTGCCAGCTCCATTTCTTTTATTCTAAACTTCCTCTCTTCATTCTCTCTTTGCATCTGTCTCTCCTCTTTCTCTGATTGTAAATGCATTTGCTCTCTCTGTAACTGTATTTGTTCTTTGTATAACTGCATGTGTCTTTCTGTCTCTTCTTTATCTTCTTGTAAATGCATTTGTTCTTTCATTTTCTCTGCATGTAAATACATTTACTCTTTCTCTTTCTCCGATTGTAATTTGCACTTTCTTTTTCTCCAACTGCATTTTTTCTTTCTCCTTCTCTAATTGCAACTGAATTTGTTTTTCTTCTTTATCTTTCTGAAGTTCTAGCTTCCATAACTCTAATTAAATCTTGTATCTTACTTTCAATTCCTTTACAGTTATGTCAAAGTCTGGTACAGGCTTACCAATCGAAACCAAAGCACTTTTATCCAAAACATTCTTTTCTACCAAATACTGGACCAAAATCTTTTCTTTTTCTTGCCTCTAAAATATTCTAGACAAATTCAAATATCCCAAGGACGAGCATCCAATTTCTTGTTACGTAGTTAGGCTATTTTAAACAGTAACAAGAAAAATGTGAAGAAAACAAGCTTTGTAAAATTTAACGAATAATTTACTTCCCTAGAAACAAGCATCAAAATGAAAAAAAGAAATTACGGCGTTACGAATCAAATCCAAATAATCCAAGATAAATTCAACATTCATTGTTCAAAAATTAATTTTGAACACAATTAATTCCAGGGAAAAATAATATCTTAGAATTCAAAACTAATTTACAAATTTAACTCAAACTGATCTTAACATAAATAAATACCTGAACATCTCCAGTATTAAGGCAAGTCTAAAATTATATCTCGATACATCAATATTAAATCTGGTTACTGCGCAAAACAGATGCCCGGAGGAGGGCAAACCTTCCGGTGCAACCAGAGTTTTGAAATAATTGATACGTGTTATTTGTCACGTACTTGAAGTAAGGCCTTGATTTCAGTTTATGAAACTACTCTAAGAAAAAATTACAAAAATGAAAATGTTGTTTACTTCAACTCATGAATCAATGTTAAGAACTACGTCATCATTAGATACAAAGTTTCTGACATTAGATTTACGAGAGCTGAACTGAATAATTAGAAAAGGAATGTCTGGACAATGTCAAATAAAATTTAATTCGTTTTCTGTATTTTAAAGTCTGATACAGACCTACTGATCGAAACCATTCGCGCTTTTATCCGAACCATTTTTTCCTACCAAATACTGGACCAAATATTTGTTATTTCTTGCTTCGTTACGGAAGCTTTTGCCTCCGAAAGATCATATGTTCCGACAAGTTGAATCAAAGGGTCTACTTGTTCCTGGGTTGGATTTTAAAGAATGATTTCCATATTGATAACATTGCAGAACAAGCTTGATGATTTCACTAAAAATTTCAAAAAAGTAACATACTACTTAAGATATAAAACAATTTCAAAACAGAAAGGAATTAATTTTTATTAAACGAAGTTGTTTGAAATATTTTAGCCAAGGACGAGCACCCAGTTATTGTCACATTTTTGGGCTATTTTAAACAGTAACAAGGAAAAATGAAGAAATCAACCTTTATAAAATTGAACAAGTAATTTTATTTCCTAGATTCACAAGGAAAAAAAAACGAAAAAATAGAACTTACGCTGTCACTAATCAAATCCAAAAAAAAATCCAAGAATAATCCAAGAATTATAAAATAGAAGTCTTAGTAATAAAATGTTGTAATTAAATCAAATTCGTATCCCGATGAAATCCAAAATGGAAGGCGATGACGTATGCTATGATCAGTGTCGTAATGATGTGTCAGCAATTTTTTTTTTGAACCACGGAAAATAATAATCCAGAGTTTGAATTCTGTAAATTTTGATAACTGTCCTTGTCCAACAATTAATTTTGAGCACAAGTATTTCCAGGGAAAAATATATCTTAGAATCCAAATAATGTGAAGAAAAACTAAACAAATTAACTCCAACTAGTCACAACCTAAAATCACCTGAAAGGCTTCAATGTTAAGGCAAGACTAAAATTATTTCTCAATACGTCAATATTAAATCTGGCTACTGCGCAAAACATATGCCCGGATGATGGTCAACCTTCCGGTGAAACCAGAGTTTCAAATTAATTGTTATATGTTATTTCTAACGTGCTTCAAGTATGGCCTCGATTTCAAATTATGAAACTACTCTGAGGAAGAAGTACAAAAATAAAAATGTTGTTTACTACAACTCATGGATTAGGGTTAGGAACAAGGTCTTCATTAGATACAAGGTTCCTAATATTAGGTTCGCAAAAAACTGATCTGAATTTCTAGAAAATGTCAAATTCAGTAAACAAAAATACATTACAATATCATGTAATGAAATAAAACAAATTAAAACTAATAAACAAACAAGTATACAATGCGCATAAGGATTTGTCTCTTTTTTTTTCTTATCAATTTCAAATCCAAGGATCTGGTCTAAACCGAGAGTATGTGGTAGAGTCTTGGGTTTGAAAAGTGAAAGTAATATTTGGGTTTGACTAAATTATGTCGCATACGCCTTAAATGCATATTGTAACTTGCAAGTAAATGTGTTAGTTGTAATCATCCTATTTTCACTTAGAGAATATATTGATTGTTTTGCATAATCAAAATAGCAGCTACGTGTGCATATCATTGCAGCAACGACAACACAATAATATATCACTCAGAAACGGTATTTCAGACACATGCCATTGACAAGGTGTTACATAAACATCCAGTAACATGTACCCAAAAAGGTCCTATTTTTACTATCATTTTGAATCAATTATGAAACTATTGTGCTTTAAATATGAAAATGCGTAAACAGAAGTCATATTAAATTGAGTCAATTGCCTTCGCCTCTCAAATTAAATCATGTTTTGTTTCTCCCGGTCCTAATGTCAGCCGTTGGCTTGCCGACCCTAATAATGTTTCGGGCGAGAAGGTCTTGGACTTGATTTTAAGTGGTTCGATTATGCCAAATTTGTTATTTGCTTTATATTTATTTTTGCATAGCAATTTATGGTACCTAACATTAGCAGCAATTATCAGGTTTCTGGTAATGTGCCATTAAATCCAATACACACAAACGTACATACCGCCAAGCAGCAGTGAGAGCGAACAGACCTTTCGCTGAAACGGCATTTTGAAAAGTAAAACCTCATACGAGAACAATAAAACTATACGGTCACAACGCTAAACCAAAGCCTCTAACTTTACCGAGAGTTTCTCTAATTGGGTTAGTTGATTTTATTACTTGATTTTTGTCGTGAGTGTTTTTGTAAATTTGTGTGTTTTTGTTTATCCTCCGGATGTTTCATTGGGGTCACTGCTGTTAAAATTAAATCACCCGTGTATATTATCAAGACCTACAGGGTATCTTGTTCTGGGATCGTGTAAATTTATTGTTATAAATCCGTGTTGAGCAGATTATGCTTTTGAAAAGAAGTTTTTAAACTTAATCATGTCCATGTCTCCTCATCACCAGGTTTGATGAATGTTTCGCAGAGTATGTATATCGACTCCGTTAAACACAACTGAAAAAATTACAATTATCTCTGATGACTTTAGGTATTTGTACATATCGCTGAGTACCATAAATCACATCAGTAATTTTATACCTTCCACGGGAAAATATTCTTGCTGGATTTTTTCGTTTGTCAAGCATAAGATCATCATACACAACTAAATTATTCATAAATCCATCTAATGTGTCTACGGATGGTGCTATATCAATATCATTTATAAAATTAATAATGTCTTCTCCATCTTCATTTAAAAAAATTATGTTTCCATTAAAAATTTTAAGTACGTCATAACACAGCTGATCATCAACTGACGGTGCTACTAAATGTAGTTTACCCCACTTTAACCATCTCATTATCAAATCAAGTATCACTTGCGCTTTACCAGACCCAGATGGACCTATTATTATCATTATGATAGAACTCGGTAACGCTGAAATATGTTTTACTGGCTCTTGTTTTCGTGTCACTGAGAAATCAATGGCATCCATGTTGTAGAAATATAATAAATAATATGAATCTATACTGTGTTCGATGTAGAGCAAGTGTATTAACAACAATAATAACAAAATAAAAAGCGTGCACTTACAGGTAAATGTGTAAAATGTGTTACAAACAAATATAAATTTATTTATAAATATAGAATTGGTGGTGATATCGCTACTTTGTTAACAGATTCACCAGGAACTCCATGGGCTATATACCCAGGAGAAAAACGTCGTCCTTGATATAATTATTGTGGTCCTGGAATGTGACTTGTTATTCGACCTGACGAGCGAGATCAACCAAAACCATTATGAATATCTGATAAATGCGATTGATAAAGCATGTCACGTTCATGATATAGCTTATAAAAATCCAGATTTGCAACAGCAACATATTGCAGACGTGAAGTTGATGCATGCATTAAATTCCATATTAAAAAAATTTTCAGAGAATCATTAGCTAATTGGTTGGTAAGACTGCGATGAAAGGTTAAAAAAAATTCAGAGCCGGTAATTAATCAACTGATTATTATAAAATAACGTAATCGATTTACTAAAACCCAAGAGGATATTTGAGGGGTATGGCAGCGATTAGTAAATTCGCTGATGTAGCAAATGGTACACGTTCTACTACTGATAAATGGATAGCGCGACAGGCAATATGGATAATTTTATCTACCACCACCTAAAAAAATTCAGCAGGCACACTTTGCTGTCAGCATTCTTAATGAAGTTCATCAAGCAGATATTTTAATTTTACCACATGATACTATTAAAATAGTTGGCCACCTTGCAACAGCTTGAGCTGCAGCATCTATTAACGCTGTTATGGCCGCAAGAAGTGGAAATATACCACCAATTTTAACAATACCTTTAATGGCACCCGCAGAAAGATGAAGTCTAACACCAGTCTTTGATTGTTTGGCATCATTGAAATGCCTGAGTTGACTTTCTGTCAATGATAATTTATTTTGACCAACTGTGATCTGATCTCGCTTTAGTGATATTTTCATTCCACATTTCTTTGTTGAATTTGATTGTAGTTTTTTAATCTGACCAGGAGTCAGACTGACACTAACATGATGATATGGCATTATAATATCATGAGTAATTTAATTACATGTTTTCTACTGGGGCATCAATTACTCTCATTCGTCCACCAACACCTTCAAGTAACATTGATTTGTCGCTGAGTATAACATCAAATGCTCTGCAATTAGGAAACGCTACAGCGTCTCTATTTACTCGAGCTCGAAAGTGAATATGAACGACAGATTGTCTATATAAATCAAGATGTTCAGCGAAAAGTAATAAATCGGATACAGATTTGTAAAATCTAACTGTGATATTTGTAAACCAGTATCTATATTTTGATTACTCCCATAAATAGCATTAACCGATCATATGCACGTACTAAATGATTTAATTCAAAATTTAATATATCTTCAGCTGGTTCTTGATGTCCATTTATCCTTATTGAAGCATCAGAAACTCTAAGTTTGTCAAATATCACTGAACGTTCTTTTTGCGAGTTCACCCGTTCAGTATTTTTAAAAACAATGAAAATATGCCTTGGCGCAGAAACATATTGCTGAGATACTATATGTCACGTGAATAAACCATTAAAAGTACTTTGAAAACTGTCTGTAGTTGTTGTTAACCATGATGATAACGATTTACCGCCTGAATCCATAAAAGGGAATAATTTTTGTTCTTCGGCAATCGTTTGGGTCAATAATGGAATAAACAACGAAAGTTTTGTTAGTAAAACTTTACCAGCGTCAGCGCCAGCACATTCTCGCCAAATAGCATCATCGTCAGTAGCCTTTCTTACAAGTACAACTGTATGCTTGGCCCCGAAAATAACCTTTCTAAAGTTTCTACAAAATCCAAAGATGTGAGACAGTGGAATCGCGCATGAAAATCTACTATTACTTCTTAACATTGATCGACGTGTTGTAAAACCTAAGTTGAAGCGTGCATTAACGCTAATCATTACATGTTGTGCATCAACATCACCGTTTCTTGGTTGTCTTATATTATACTGTCTGTTGTAAGGAAAGTCAGCAGTGTCTTTAGCAAACATCATTGACGGGTCAGCTGATCTTGTATAATCATCATAATATATTGCTAGACCTATTATTGTTGTAGCAACATCGACGTCTTTTTTAACAGTGTCATTATTTTTTTCAATCAGTCATGTATGTAGCACTGTCAAACAACGCCATGATGCCGCTATTAACGGAACTAATTTTATCATTGGCATTATATTCTGTATTATTAGCGTTCAAAAGTTTCGCTTCTACTTCAATAAATATTTCAGCAGGTAAGAAATATATGCTTGTATCTTGAACTTGTAGTTCAATTCGACCACGCTGATCTGGTTGTCGTGCGTCATAAGAATAATATCGATAATTACATGTAGATTTATCTTTGAGAATTGGCGCGTAAATATCGAACGCTGGCTTAGATATAAGTTTGATCATTTTAATATAATTGTTATCGTCGAACACGGAGACCACTCCGTATCAGTTATCTTTTTTTCTTCTTTCTGACTGGGGTATATTAGCCAACTCTGCTAGTCTTCGATTTGCAGCTAGATTTATTACTTTACTGACATTTGCAGGCATAACCTTTGTGCTGGGTAATTTTAATAGTTGTGGTTTTCTTCGTATTAATCGTGCTAATCTATCTTTGATTGCTAAAACAGCAACATCACAAATACCTTTGTTACGAATAACGTCAATAGTTTTCATTCCTAATTGTTTTGCAATCGGTATTGCTTTTGGAGCTATTCTCTTAAATAAACCTTGAACAATATCACCAAGTCCATTTCCGTAAATCGCTTTTTATGTTGGCAATCGTGAATTTATTATTCTGACCATTACAGGTCCACGTTGAGCATTGTGTACGATCATTTGTTTTTGTTTTTTGTTATTCATTTATTTAATCACCGTGATAAACATCAACGATTTCATCGATAAGAAATCGATAAACATGGATGCCCATGATGTCACAGAATTAGGCAAAGAAATAACTTGCCTTAGAACTATTTGACTATTTCTCGTTGTACATGCGTACAACGTTATCTAGGGTAAATACGTGTTTTTCCAGGTAAGCGACTGTATTAACATGTACCTCGCCAGATATTACTTGTGACGAAGTAACATTACTAACATGATATGCACGTGTATTTTACCCTGACGTTTGCTCACTTTCCTATGGATTTAAGTAAGATCAATTTCTAAAACCGACTGGTCGTTTTTGGAACACGTCAAGGAGTGTACACTCTACATTGTTCTCTAGCCATAGGGCTGATTGTGTCACTCGCTGTGATTGTGTCAGTCGCTGTGATTATGACTGTTGCTGTGATTGTGACTGCAACTCTTGATTGTGGCTGTCGCTGTGATTGTGGCAATGATTCTGATTGTATCTGTCGCTGTGATTGTGACTGTCACTGTGATTGTGACTGTGAATATGACTAGAGCTGTCTGAAGCTGTCTGAAGCTGTCTAAAGTTGTTTAGAGCTGTCTGGAGTTTCCAGAGTATTTAAGGCTGCGTACTGTCGATACGTATGTATGTATGTACGTATGTCTGCGCCACGGACGTAGACGTAGCAAATTAAAAAGGGTGCTGTATGCTGTCTGTACGTGTGTATACATGTGGTGGATCCATAAAGGGTGCGAGCGGCCGATAAGAGTGTGGGCCAACCCAAGGAATCGTGCGACTGTACAAGGGGTCTAGAAGCATATGTTTGGTTCAATTGTTGTTCCAATTGCATTTTTATGTTCATAAGCTTATTTTGAATCTTCGTTGTGCTCATAAGATTATTTTGAATCTTAGCTGTGTTCATAAGATTATTTTGAATCTTAGTTGTGTTCATAAGATTATTTTGAATCTTAGTTGTGTTCATAAGATTATTTTGAATCTTAATAGGAGTTCATATTCGAGATTATGTGAATCTTTCTTGTAGTGTAAAATACTGTTTGAAGCGTATCTGCAGTCCATGATGTTTCTTGGATCTGTACTTCATATTGATTTAATATTTATGTTTATTTTCTATGTGTGAATGTTGTGTATAGTGATTTGAGTCAATAGTATGTTGACAGCATGAGAGATTCGTTGTATTTTTATATCATATATTTTTCTTTATTCATTCATTTCATAAATTTCACATCTTTCTCACACTGCGTTTGTCATATTCATTTAGTCCAAAAACCCACTCTGTTTCTATTCTGCGACATATGATACCGACTGTAAATAATCTTCGACAAATATCATCGGCTTCATTAATAATTTCTGGAGAATTATTTCAAGCACGTTTTTCTCCAATCAGAATTTCTAATATATCTACGTCAGAAAGAACGTTGTTAGGACAAGTAATAAGACCACTTGTTTGAGTAACGAGACCACTCCCTATTGTTTCTTTCCTAACTGGTAAAGAACGTAATTCCGACATTTGTCTAGCCCTCTCAAATTCCGGGTCTTCTTTCTTTTCTTGTTCTCTCTCTTGTTTAGCTTCTTTTTCTGTTTTAATTTTTTCAGCTTCTTCATCACTTATTGTTTGATATATTGCTCTCGTAATGTTAATTGTTGTTGGATTCAATCGTCGTAATATTTTAATATGATCATTTACTTTATCAATAAAATCATGACATTTTGCATCTTTTTTTCTATCGCTCTTATCAATTTTACGATATACTTTATAAACCCAATCGTGCCAGGTTTCACTTTTTACATATTTATTAAAATACGCGGGTTTAAAAATACTTTTCTATTATTTTAAGTATCCAAGGCAAATATAGGTAATTTTACATTTTCACGATCCCTTATGTGGAGAACACTATCATCGCTAAATTTATCAGTTGCATAAACTCTTTCTTGTTCTGATATATCACTTTCCATTTCATCCCTTTTAATACAAGCTTTGGTCAATATTTTCAAGTACTTCTTCATCTACGTCAATAGGCTGAGTATCATCCACGTCAGTAGGCTGAGCAGCAGCTATGTCAGTTGTAAGTTCTCGCAATTTTCTTTTTTTTTGTTTTTTGTTTTCGTAGTTCTTTCTGCTATTTTTCTACTTTCTCTAGCAGTTTGTTCTAACATTGGAAAAAGGCCTTCAGTAGCTTCTGCAACTCCAAAGTGACTTTCGTAACAGGCTTAAATAATTGTTCTGAACCCTCTGCACATTCTACCTTTGACTCCCACGCACTTGTAGTTTTTGCCTGACAGAATCACGGACGAGGAGATATTTCTTAATTGCCACGGGTCGCTCTCGAGCTAATCTAGCTGAGTAAGGTTCCATAGCTGGCGCCATTATTGATGTATCAGTGATGATTTAATTACTCATATATTTATAGCAGCATAGAGGGTGCGACCTCAATGAAACGTCTGGTGGGTAAACAAAAACACACATACAAATTTAGAAAAACACTAACGACAAAAATGATGTAACAAAATAAACTAATCCAATTAGAGAAACTCTCAGTAAAGCTAGAGGTTTTTTGTTTAGCGTCATTACGCTTATTTTTTTTTCGTATGAGGTTTTAGTTTTGAAAATGACGTTTCAGTAAAAGGCCTGTTCACCCTTTCTGCTGCTCGCCAACACATTCTGGATACAAACGAATCAGTTATAATTCTGCCTAATCTTCAATTCATGACCTATATGGTCAACAATTCTTGGTTCCTAAGGGTTCCGGTTGAGTGAAGTTAAATGTCTTCAGTTGTTATATAACTTTATTCACGATTCTTGTCATAATCTAATTACTTTGAAACATATTTTAAAATGTTATTTTAAAGCGTATGAATAAAAAAATGGTTAGAGGTTTTAATTCTGTTATTCGTAAAGACAATAATTTGCTTCTTAAAATACTGTAAATGCAGAACGTATGTTTATTAGTATAATAATCATTTGTTATATTATAATATTATAATGCAGCTGGGTTAGATTAATTGGGTTTTATTTGCTAATTGTGAAGTTTTAACTACTTCGTCTTTTAGCAATACACTTGAGTTGTTTTTCTTTCTTTCTTTTCTTTATAATTTCAAACCCTAGGTTGTATGTGATAGGATTTGGGGTTTTGAAAAGTGAAAATAAGATTTGTTTTGACTGAAGTAGTCGCATACGCCTTAAACGTAATGTCTAGCTTCTAGAAAAGGTGTTGGTTGCAGTCATCCTATTTTATCTTAGAATATATGTTGTGGTTTATTTCACAAAATGAAAATAATAATTAATAATAATAATAATGTTTGTATATCTTTGCAGCAACAATGATAATAATATAGTGCTAGAAATGTAAATTTCAGACAGATGCCATACACAAGGGACTCCATAAATAGTCAATAACATGTAGCCAAAATGGTTTTATGTTTGCTATTATTTTGAATCAAATTTTAAACTTTTGTACCTTAAACATGACAATGAATAAATTAAAGTCGTATTAAACTGAATCATGTTATTTGCACAGGTCCTAATGGTATCCACTGGTCTGTTTGAGCTGATCGCCTTCCTTAAGCACGCTCCAAATATGTGCACATTTCTTGACGAAAATTGAATTGAAAAAGAGAAGTATTGATGCTCTTGTATCAGTCAGTAAACATAGTATTTCACGATAATAAATCGTTTGTATTATAATGTCCTGGGTGTGTTACAATGACAGTCACACTAAATTTACACTAACATAATCAGTGTCTTAACATAGTATTTCACGATAATAAATCGTTTGTATTATAATGTCCTGGGTGTGTTACAATGACAGTCACACTAATTTTACACTAACATAATCAGTGTCTTAACATAGAATTTCACGATAATAATTCGTTTGTATTGTAATGTCCTGGGTGTGTTACAATGACAGTCACACTAATTTTACACTAACATAATCAGTGTCTTAACATAGTATTTCACGATAATAAATCGTTTGTATTATAATGTCCTGGGTGTGTTACAATGACAGTCACACTAATTTTACACTAACATAATCAGTGTCTTAACATAGTCTTTCACGATAATAATTCGTTTGTATTATAATGTCCTGGGTGTGTTACAATGACAGTCACACTAATTTTACACTAACATAATCAGTGTCTTAACATAGTATTTCACGATAATAAATCGTTTGTATTATAATGTCCTGGATGTGTTACAATGACAGTCACACTAATTTTACACTAACATAATCAGTGTCTTAACATAGTATTTCACGATAATAAATCGTTTGTATTATAATGCCCTGGGTGTGTTACAATGACAGTCACACTAATTTTACACTAACATAATCAGTGTCTTAACATAGTATTTCACGATAATAAATCGTTTGTATTATAATGTCCTGGGTGTGTTACAATGACAGTCACACTAATTTTACACTAACATAATCAGTGTCTTAACATAGTATTTCACGATAATAATTCGTTTGTATTATAATGTCCTGGGTGTGTTACAATGACAGTCACACTAATTTTACACTAACATAATCAGTGTCTTAACATAGTATTTCACGATAATAAATCGTTTGTATTATAATGTCCTGGGTGTGTTACAATGACAGTCACACTAATTTTACACTAACATAATCAGTGTCTTATCATAGTATTTCACGACAATAAATCGTTTGTATTATAATGTCCTGGATGTGTTACAATGACAGTCACACTAATTTTACACTAACATAATCAGTGTCTTAACATAGTATTACACGACAATAAATCGTTTGTATTATAATGTCCTGGATGTGTTACAATGACAGTCACACTAATTTTACACTAACATAATCAGTGTCTTAACATAGTATTTCACGATAATAATTCGTTTGTATTGTAATGTCCTGGGTGTGTTACAATGACAGTCACACTAATTTTACACTAACATAATCAGTGTCTTAACATAGTATTTCACGATAATAAATCGTTTGTATTATAATGTCCTGGGTGTGTTACAATGACAGTCACACTAATTTTACACTAACATAATCAGTGTCTTAACATAGTATTTCACGATAATAATTCGTTTGTATTATAATGTCCTGGGTGTGTTACAATGACAGTCACACTAATTTTACACTAACATAATCAGTGTCTTAACATAGTATTTCACGATAATAAATCGTTTGTATTATGTCCTGGGTGTGTTACAATGACAGTCACACTAATTTTACACTAACATAATCAGTGTCTTAACATAGTATTTCACGATAATAATTCGTTTGTATTATAATGTCCTGGGTGTGTTACAATGACAGTCACACTAATTTTACACTAACATAATCAGTGTCTTAACATAGTATTTCACGATAATAAATCGTTTGTATTATAATGTCCTGGGTGTGTTACAATGACAGTCACACTAATTTTACACTAACATAATCAGTGTCTTAACATAGTATTTCACGATAATAATTCGTTTGTATTATAATGTCCTGGGTGTGTTACAATGACAGTCACACTAATTTTACACTAACATAATCAGTGTCTTAACATAGTATTTCACGATAATAAATCGTTTGTATTATAATGTCCTGGATGTGTTACAATGACAGTCACACTAATTTTACACTAACATAATCAGTGTCTTAAAAGGCTGTGATGTAAATGAACAAATATTTAAATAATATGTGATAATATTAGTTCCAATATGGTGAAAATAAAACTAAACAAACAATAAAAAAAACATTGCAAGTGTGTTATAAGTCGCTAATCCTCTTGCTGATTTATAGTCAATGCTATTGATACTGCTTGATAAAGTTAATAAGCAATGCATTTTAATTTATGCATGAACAAGAGCGGCTTAATAATATTTATGCTGTAAAACTGACTAATTAATTATAGTTAAAAAATGAAATACTATGAACAGAAATAGTCCTGCTCCTCATTCATGGATCTTTGCTAGCCTTTGTAAACAAAATCTAACGAGTTTAATACAATTAAACATACGATCTTCATAATATGGAGGAAACTACACCTGGAGCCCAGAAATGAGATAATTACTAATAAGTTACCATGTCTTTCCAGAACCTCAAATAACGAATGCAGCGATTCATCGGCGAGCTAAAAGTTTCTTTAAGTTAAATTAGATATCACTTTTATGGATAGGCCTGTTGTGCAAATCACGTATAATACGAGATTTGGACAGAACCCAAGGCCATGATATCGACTATTTTAACTCTGGTATGTATATCACAATACGTCACAGGGGCAAGTGTGCTAACTGAGATTTGATAATTTTGACTTTAAGGTTCGAAGAATATATTTTAATAAATTTATGAAATTCTGCCTTTGAGGTAACATTTTCTGGGTTTTTTTTTCTATGCAATTTTCAGTGCGTAGCAATTGCTCAATTGTATGCATATTATGTCCCCTGGAATATATTTATTAGATACAATTTAAGACTCGTGTTATATTGCCTCTGATATATCAACGGTCATATTCAAGGTTAAGGCAGTATATGGTGTCAAAAATGTGCTGAAACCATACTTCTCTCTTGCTGATAATGAAATATGGAGCACTTGTCTGGAAGAGGCATGACATGTATCCTCACATTTCTTATTTAATTTCTTTGACATATTTTTAACGTTTAAGAAACAGTAAAATGGTTTATGTTAAAAAAAGCCTGGGAAAGTGTCATCCCCTGGATGCTACCATAAATACAGTTACAAGTAATATACATTACTGACTCGTTGCCAGCAGCGCAAGAATGGGTAGGTTCCATATCTGTATACTCGCCATATTGGCATCTCTATGGAACAAGGGACATTAGAAATAAATTGGGCAGGGGAAGTAATGCCAATTGCAATGTCGTGTATGAATTTCTTCGTGCAATCAATTTGATTTAACATTTACGCAAATAGTCTTAGATGCATTGGTTCTGTGTTATTTAGGAGAGCTGTGTTTTGTGTTTGTATAAAAATAATTTAAGCAGTACGTCTGATCTGACGACTATTAAGTTATTTCGCCGTCTAGTCTTTTCTGTTTATAAAATTGTCCTCATTTTGTGCGAGCGCCATGGACGATAAAATCAATTTACGCCTAAATTTCTATATTGAAAAGCTGTTAAGTGATATCTAACCTCTAAGCCTAAGCCCAGTTTCATTCATTGCCTTCCTAGCATTAAATATTTGATTGTGTAGCATGTTTGGATTCTCTACATTGTTTTTGGAGTGTGATTAGGAATCCATGTTTCTTTCCGCTGGAAATATTAAAGCATTCAATTAAGGACTACTCAAAAGCTAAATGCAGCTCTATCTATCCAGAAAAATATGGCGCCATACTGTATCCAGAAAAATATGGTGTCATCCTGTATCCAGACAAATATGGTGTCATCCTGTATCCAGACAAATATGGTGCCATCAGTGAAATGATGATTACTATACCAGCTATACCAGCTAAATATCATTAAAGGTTTTAATTTAAAATGGACACGCAGAAAATTTCAACAGAATAATTGATATTCCATGGAAAAAATAAATGTGATGGGTCTGACGCAGCAGCAGAAAGGGTGAACAGACCACTTAAGGGAATGGTCACCCTTGTGTTTAGACCAAAAAAAATAGTGACCTTCATAGAGGTCAATACCACGTCTACGATTATTGTTTGTCCCAAACAGAATTCTAGACGAACCCTCTCTGCTGCTATCAATCTTGGGAATCATCATCCGAATCATGGGAACCTTCATCTGAATCATGGGAATCTTTTGTTTTGTTCTTCAAGTAATATTCAAGTTCTGATGGTGGTTTTTCTATTTTTGGATTTATGTTCTTTCTTTTTCTGTAGTAGTTCATCAAACTTCTGTATCGATCTCCATCGCAATTTTTGCAAATCTGATATAATCCTCTAACGCCGTTGTTACATCCAACACAACTTCGTGAACCAGCATGAGGATTTTTCTTTAAAATATAATTATGTTTTTTACAATATTCTCCACGACACCTTTTGTTGCATTTATCTGTTGTTCCTTGAATTAACCACGCACAGTTGTTCATTATATTAATGATATCTGTTTAATTAAATTTACACCCTCTCTGCTGATATCAATTAAAAAATTGTTATATTTAAAATAATGGTACATCCAGAATCTCATACTGCAAGAATGGCACGAGAACGATTAGAAGCAATTAAAACATTTCTTCCTGTCAGAGACTCATTTAGAAAAAATCTACAAGCGCAGCAAGAAGCACAAGTTGAGTATGAAGAAGAAACTAAAAAACTGTTCAAACCCGTCACTGCAGCTACTGAAAAGGTTACAGCTGTCATCAAAGATCTTCTTCCAGTATCAAAACAAACAGCAGAACAAACTGAAAAAATAGCAAGAAGAACTAAACAGACAAAGAAGATTTTACGAGATCTTCCACCTGGCATAGCCAGGGAAATAGCTGCGGCTCAACCTCCACCTGTTGGCGAAGAAATACTTGAAAGTATTGGAAAACTTCGTACTGAAGTCGCCGACGTGCAAAAAGAACATGCACCTGAACCCGAACTAGTAGAAAAAAACTTAGAATTGATTGCAAAATTTAGGAAGGGGGTTGTTGAAGAAATTAGAAATACTAAAAGAGAAAAATTACCCGAAGCAATATTAAATATACTATTTAATAAATCTAGTATTTTAAAACCCCATTATGAAAGAGTAAATGAGATGATAATCTTATTAAATAAATATATATATATATATATATATATATATATATATATATATATATATATATATATATATATATATATATATATATATATCGCGTATATTACAACAACAAACAAGCTAAAGGTCAAGAATATAACATTATTAATGAAGAAGTAAAAAGACTTTATAGAGAGAGACTGAAACAACAAGAACAACTCGCCCAGCAGAAACTTCCTCCACCTTTACAACAAATAGAACAACAGCAATTGATGTTGAAACCATCTAGAGAGAAAAGCAAGCAGATGGCAAAGGAAATGAAGCAAAAAGCAGAAGAAAAATGGAAACAAGAAGAAGAAATATTTAGAGATATAGAAACTAAACAACAGGAGAAATTACGTTCACTGGGTAAAGAAAGAGATCCTGACGATGATCCTCCAAGCGCTGAAGGAAGTGGGTTCCTGACTACATCAGAAGGAAATAATTTTATTTGTCCTGATAATATCCTCAATGACGTGTCACGGTTAGAAGTTCTCATAGGAGGAAAACGTGCCGGAAATAATTCACCAGAAATAATTAATGAAGCAGCTGATATTTGTCGGCGATTATTTCAAGGTGGTATCATGGATATCGGAGTTTACCGAGAACTTATCGATGAACTTGTTGATGACGAATTGTTAGATAAATGGTAACTTAAAAAAGATGATCATACATAATAATCATCGTAAACCTGTACAGGTCAGAGCGGTGGACTCACGATTACCAATCTACAGAGCTACTTACGCAGATGGACTTGGTGATGTTGTGCGGGGATTATTCACAAGGATAGCTCCAAAAGCAGCACCCGTTGCAAAACAAATATCGATGAAAGCTATCGATATTGTTCGTGAAAAAGCTCCTGGAGCAATTGTCTATGTTGCTGGTAAGGCGTTTTCGGCAATCAAAGAAAGACTAGCACGATTATTGCGACGAAAACAACAACCACCAGTGAAACTGGCAAGTACTGAAATTATGCCCGCAGACGTAAGTAAAATAATAAATCAGGCTGCAAATCAAAAACTAGCGGAATTATCTGAAGAGGCAGAAAGAAATATAACATCAAATTTGATAGATAAAAGACTCAGTGAATCAGGAAATAATATTTCAAGCATGATATCAGGAAGTGGAGTGTCCAAACCCGGTTTTCGTGTTAGACGAAAATAATTATAATAAAATGTTTAAACGTGAATCCGATGAAGCATTTGATATGGAGGCACCTGTCCTTAAAGATGAATCGGTGCGTGATTATCAGTTTTATTCTTATGAGGCACGAATACCAGATCAACGTGGAAGAATTGAACTACAAGTTCATGATACAAGTAGATACTTTTTACCCGCTGAGGCTTTTCTTGAGGTAGAAGGTACAATTATAAAAACGGATGACAATAATTACGGAGGTGCAGTAAAAGTTGGTTTTGTCAACAATGGGATTATGGCGTTGTTTGATAGCGCCACTTATATGATCGATGGAACAAATATTGAATCGATTCAGAAAGATGTAGACGTTGCTACAACAATAATAGGATTAGCAAGATATTCTGATGATTATACAAGATCAGCAGGTCCTACAATGATGTTTGTGAAAGATAACTCCAATAACCCTGAAAGCGATCCGTATAATATAAGACGACCAAGAAATTTTGCCAATAACGCTGATGCTGATGTGGCCCCAGTGGTTCATGGTTCTAGCGAAAATTTCAACTTGGGATTTGCAGCACGTAGAAGTATGTTACTAGGAGACAATAGAAGATTTTCATGTGCAATTCCACTATCGCATATTTTTGGATTTTGTAGAAATTTTAGAAAGGTTATTTTTGGAGCTAGACACACGACTGTTCTTGTGCGAAAATGTGATGATAACGATGCTCTGTGGAGACCTGTTGTTGATGCTGGTAAAGTAATATTGTCTAAACTTTCGCTGTGGATGCCGGTAATGACTCCAACGATCGCAGTAGAACAAAAATTAATTTCTTTCATGGACACTGGTGGTAAATCCTTATTGTCATGGTTAACAACAAGCACAGATAGTATGCAAACTAACGTTAACGGTCAGTTCACATGGCATATAGCATCACAACAGGGTGTTTCTGCACCGCGACATATTTTTGTTGCGTTTCAGGAAACTAATCAATTAGGCTCACAAGTTCACTCTCATATGATATTTGATAAACTAGGTATCACAGATATTTACGGATAAACGGACAACAAGAACCAACAGAAAATATACAACTAAATTATGAACAGAATCGTATAGGACGTGCATATCATCGTTTAATGTCATTCATGGGACGTGATCAAAATGTTGATACTGGATTGCAAATATCACAATATGATTTCAGAACTTTGTATCCGATTTATTATTTTTCACTGGAACATCTTGATCTATTAAAACAATCTGTCGTTGATGTACATCTTAAAGCAACATTGAATACAGGTGGTGCTAATTATAGAGCAATCGCGGTCATACTCAGCGATAAAGCCATGTTACTTGAAGGTGGTAGTGGTCGAATGAGAGTCGTTGATGCACCAGTGGAAAATCTTTAATTATTCTGAAAAATATTATTTATATAAAAATGTCGTATAGTCATGTTAATGTTACTTCGACCCCCGGTCAGGTCAAAAAGCTTCAATCAAAAACCACCAGCAAATGCGGAACTAAAATATCACTAAAACGAGATCAGATTAGTGGTGGTCCAAACAAATTGTCGTTGACAAATGATCAGATTAAACATTTCAATAAAGCCCTAGAATAAAAACTGGAGTTCAATTACGTCTTTCTCCGAGCGCCATCAAAGACATGGTTAAAACGGGTGGTATATTTCCACTTCTTGCGGCTATTGCAGCGTTAATAGCTGCTGCCGCTCCAGCCGTAGCAAAAGCAGCCGCGTTAGGTGCTGTTGGAACAGCTGCTGAAATGGCTCTAAAGAAAGCAACTGGTGGACGATATAGCGAAAAAAAGGGACGCGGTCTAAGATTACCGGGATCTCGCTGGGGAAGCGGTCTGACGCTCCCACGTTAGATGTTCCAGCATCAAATTTTGATTTACTTGATGCTGCTAAACGATTAAAAATAAAAGTCTTTAGAGGTGTTTTTATGCGAGATCAATTACCAAAACAACCAAACAAACTCGAAACAGGCATTATTAATCTAGACTCGACTTCAGGACCCGGTACTCATTGGGTATCATACTCGGTTGATCCACGTGGAATTGTTTATTTCGATTCATACTGGTTAGCTCCACCTGCTGAATTTATCAAGTATGTCGCACCACTTCACGCAAGAACCAGAGGTTCCAAAGTTTGGTATTCAACGCTACCCACACAAACAATGACAGATCCGCCAATATGCGGCCGTGAAGTAATTAATGTACTCGACGCTATATCAAAATCATCCAAACCGCCACATAAAGTTGTGCATGATTATACAAGCAACCGATTCGTTGCGCGTAAAGCGTTTTAAATAGATCTTGGATCTTAAAATATAATGGTTGATATTTACGGAAGAAGATCTTCCCGTGTTAAGAGAAAATCCGGCGATGTTGATCTGTCGAAGTATGCGACTAAAGATGAACTCGCTGATATCATGAGCCTGGCTGGAGTTGATCCAGATGAGGTCGTTATTTTTCAAGATCGATATGGTAAACTAAAAACGAGTAATATCAGATGGAATGATATAGTTCGACGAGTACTTGGTGCAGCTACAGATAATATTCCTGTGCTTACTGACGGTGGTAGAATCAGATTCAAGTGTATCTTTTACAACCATCAGAGATGAAATTGCAAGAAGCGTTGCTAATCGCGTGAAAAATACCGGTGACACAATGACGGGTGAACTCAGCATGAACGGAAATAAAATAGTAGTTTTAAGAGATCCAACATCCGACGAAGATGCAGCAACAAAAAAATACGTCGACAACGTAGATAGTAAATTATCCACGTTGCGGGTCGAGTATGACGTTCACGTGGGCGCTTTTGGAAGATTTCGCAGAAACCATCAAAGAACCACAGAAGAATTCTTCGGCATTCCTCACTCCGTTGACAGGAAACTTTCTGATATCAAGACGAACATCGACACGATCAAACAAACACAGCAAAACATCGTAGCGGGGATTCCTGATATCGTTAATAAAGCCAATTTGATTAAAATTCAGCCGGAATAACTCCTGGGCATATCACAAACATCGTATGCACTGTATCATCGGGATTCGCAACATGGTCGCAGCAAAATAAAACCATCAAATATACAGCAACAATCACTGTCGTGTACAGGTTGTCTGTGTTCAGTGGTGCGCGATTTGAGATATTTACAACGTATCCATGGCGTCATTCAACGGATAGGTTTTCCGGAGTTGCATCTGTTATATTAAATAGCGGAACCGAAGAAATATTTATCCTGGAAGCAGATGATAAGAAATTAACCGCAACATCTTACTGGTGGTGTTTGGAATTTGTAGCTGAAACACCTCAATTGGTTACTGCATAAAAATATATGGACGGTGCACAATACAGATACAATCAAGCGCGTGAATGGCAGGCGGCACTAAAAGATCAAGTCGACCAATATACAGTAAAAGTACAAAAATATCGACGACGATTAGTTATCGTTGATGTGATTGTTTATTCAGTATCCGCTGTTGTTGCTGGAGCAGGTGTTATTTCAGCGGTGACAATGATGCACCAGCAGCCGTAACTATTTGTATTTCAGCACCAACAACGATTGCAGGTGTGCTTAATATCATCACAAAAAAAATATGCACCTGCATGAATGAAAAATTATCTGATTACAGCGACGGTCGCATACTCAAAGTTATCCTCGTTGTTATCAGCGAGTCTCAGTGATGGAATTATATCTGATGTCGAGTTTTCAATGATGACTAAAATATACGACGAAGGTATCGGAATTAAAGATACAAGTACTAATAATGACAGAATTACTCCAGCAGATCGTGACTAACACAACTCCGCCAAAGATAACGATGATCTCGGTAAGTTCAACTAATCCTGAATTTAGTATTAACCTTCCTACTGCAATTCCATTAAAAGAAATAGCATTAGCTCAATTACGGGTATATTACAGCTGGCCAAATATCAGATCAAAATCATTTAATGGTGCACCAGCAAATAATTTGCTTGTAGTTGCTAACAAGAAAAAACCAGATGGTACTCCTGACTGGATAGATGTTGGAATACCCACTGGCAGTTATGAGATCGAACAAATCAATGAGGAATTTCAACGTAGAATAAAATCAATAACTGGAAAAGAAGCAAAAATATCAATTAACGTTCATGAACCGACGCTGTCCTCGACGGTTGAGATACATTCTCCTGATTATGCCGTTGATATTTATCAATCCACGATAAGATCCGTACTAGGTTGGCCGGATGTTCCCCCCGTGTATGAAGGACCACCAGAACCGAAAAAGTCTGATTTTACGTCAACAAGTAGCTCTCGTCACGAAGTTACAATGAGAGATCTTTGGTGGTGGTGGCGTGGACCTCGAACTTGGGATGATAGTTTGGATGATTTAATTGGTTATGGTGGTGACATATTTTCAGCTTTACCAGAAGATAAAACTCCTGGCCATATTCATGAACACGAAATTGAAAGAACTATTGACGTTTCCAATCTTGATCATAAAGATCAACTAAATAAGCTACGGGACCGTCTTACTGAGTATCTTTTCGATATAACATCTCACGAGACACGAGGGGAAATTATCAAACAAATAGAAATTCTGAATTATATCGCAGAAGCTATGGAACGCACTCACAACAAAATTATAGACATAATTTTAAAATCATCTCCTGCTCCAAAAAAGTTTTTAATTGATAAATATAAAATCAAGGAATCTGATATACCGACGTTCAAATTTCCCGATTATGACCCGGACGCTCGGAGAAAATCTGTCAATGATGTCATTGATGAATATTTTCCTAAAATACTCGATGCGTGGAAAAAACTAACACCACCTCCAACTGTTCTCAGACATAATAATGATCCACACGGCGGCGGCAGGCACATATCTCCGTGAATCGTTAATATAACCAGCACGATTGTGGTCAATCTGGTTTGTGACGTAGTCGATGGCAGCTATCAAATAGACCTCGGAAAATCAAATCAGGCTCAACAAGGATACATCCTATATACATTTACACCACAAGTTCCCCCTGGAAGTTTAATCGTGTAAGAACCAACTAATCCTGTGTATCTGCGGTGTCACAATAATATGTTAACACGAATAAATTTTAAGCTCACAGACCACCTTAATCGCTTAATTGACATGCGTGGAGAAGAGCTTGTGATAAATCTGTATGTGAAATCTTAATTAATCCAGTAAATGTTATATAATGTACCAGCACGTGATTGTTTATATACACTTGAAAAACGCCATCAGAACAGTGTTTTCAAAACACAGAGCAACTTAGTTATTGATGAATACGGAAGCGAGAACAGTTACATGAGCTCCGCCGAGATCATCTGTAGAAAGATCAGATTCTAAATTATACACACTCCTGTATTAAAGTCGATCAACTTAAAAAAAATAAATAAATATAATCACTGATGGGATAAATTAATCAATTTTGTACAGTCTGATGGGGTGGTTGGTACTGAAAATTACACAAATCAATCAGTTTGCTAATTCTGAAGGGGTGGTTGGTATTGACAATTACACAAATCAATCAGTTTTCCAAAAAATACTACAAAAAAATATTGTTTTATTATTCTGAAATATTTTTATTATTATTCTGAAATTTTTTATTTTTTTGTGAATCAATCTGATGGGGTAATTGGTACTGAAAAGTATGCAAATCAATCAGTGTGCTAATTCTGATGGGGGGTGGTTGCTACTCAAAAGTATGCAAATTAATGTTTTCCAAAAAATATTTGTAAATTAATTCTGATGTGATATACAGTGAGGGAAATTATATTACTACTCAGTCGTTACCCGCTGACATAATTTTTCTTAAGTATCTTATGCGGGTACTGATTGTTTTCTTTTTGTTTCGTATTCGCTGGATAATTCCGACCTGATCTTTTCTATTGCAACAGAAAGAGGAATAAATTCATTTACTTGATCATCGTTCACCATAGCCAGTGACTGAACCATAGCTGCCTGAATCCGCTTTATGAACTTATATTGAGATGATAGAACATACTTATTTTCATTTTTAAGTTCTTTTAACGTTTCAAAATCAGATATTATTTTTTCAGGATTTAGTTCATCAGATATATTAATTCCGTTTTCTTCTAGTTTTTTAATAGCAGAAATAATGTCTTTGATATTTTCATGGTTCATTATATAACATGTAAATCTTTAAAATAAAAAAAAATTATCCCTGAACCCCCTATCGAGTCTTTAGTACAGGTACACGAAACACTACCCCGCTATGAGAGCCCCTAACCCGTCAAACAACGGTCTAGAGGTCCAAGAGGGTGTGTTTGGTGAAGATATACAATGAAATGGTTATGTACAATGAAATGGATATATACAATGAAATGGGTATATACAATGAAATGGTTATGTACAATGAAATGGATATATACAATGAAATGGGTATGTACAATGAAATGGGTATGTACAATGAAATGGATATATACAATGAAATGGATATATACAATGAAATGGGTATGTACAATGAAATGGGTATATACAATGAATGAATGACGGCACAAACATATATTATGAAACGAGATTTTTAAAGTCCATTAAGTATCAATGAAATGGGTATGTACAATGAAATGGGTATGTACAATGAATGAAGGACATTACAAACATATATTATGAAACAAGTTTTTTAGCAAGTTCATTAAGTATGAAATGAAATATATACAATGAATAATTGAATAAAGGACGGCACAAACATATACGCTCAGCAAAAACCGACCCACAATAATCAAGCCCGTGGGTGATACGAAAATATGTATCAACCACCGGTTGATACGTGGGTGGGTTTTGCTGAGCGGGGGGATCTGGCGGAGCCCCCAATTATTATAAAAATCGCAATTATGCGCAAACCACCGACATGTTGTCAGCCATGGGGATTCGATGCTGGACCGCGAGCGTCACAGTCCAATACGATACCGATTGAGCTATCAAATCTTGTTACAAACATATGCTTCGGAAGTTAACATATAGCTAATAGTCATTGAAAAGGAACTAATTTCGAATAATACAATTCTGAATTCAAGAAATACGTTTATATGATATATTTTCATCAAACAAAGCTAAATTAAGGAATTTCCTATTTACTATACCACGCCATGTTTGATAGAACATCCGGTCTAGATCATCTAATTGCTAGACTGGTCAAAGGGAGTTTACTCGATAAATAAATAATCACACATACATACACAATCTCGCATTATATTTCTGCACTGAACAAGGAAAATGCACTGATTTTTAATTCCAAACACTATCCTGGACCTATGAGTCAGTACATTGCCACACGATACAGACTAGACGCTGGATTCTGCACTCAGTTGGCTGGAATATACATGTCGGTTTTCTGTAGGTTAGGATGAAACATACATGTATTTTATGTGTTGCATTCCTTGAACAAACAATAGGTAGCAGTGATGTCCTAAAGTATACATGGTTATAAGGTGGGTCGAATGCGCTGTTCTAATACGGCAGAAAAATACACGAACTGTAAGTTAGAAATCTGTAATGCATACTGTATCCACCAGGCATCACAGACCTTGGATGTTGTATATGGTTATGACCATAAATTACCTCCCTTTCGTGAGTCAAAAAATAAGTAGTATAATAATGACAATTTCTGGGCCCCCAAAAATAAATATAATTCAAGGTGGTGATGATAGTTAACAGTACTGAAAGGTGATTTTCTGCTTATATTTTTTTGAGAAAGCAGATCTGGTTATATTTTCTGCTACTCTTTGTGCTGAATATGAGTGAATATCAAAGTATTTCGCAGCTGAACATATCGAACGAAATATAATTACTTCGCCAGATTCTGTGTTTGTGGAATTTACCGCCCTTCTAGAAACTGTCTTACATCTTCCAGTATTACCACGTGCAGAGTTCTGACTTTGCGTGACAACCCTCAGATTGGATAAGGAGTTGTTCCGAGGATCCTCGTCAATATGATCAATAACAAGACCATCTTTGATCACTCCGAAGAAACACTTATACGTGAATCGATGACAATGATACATTTTATTTCTTCCAGTGTTGAACCTTAGATAGCCAGTATTAGTAACATTACCAACTGGTCTCTTTAACCTACAGTGTCTGATCATGCCATTACGATCTGATTCATAGTTTGTTATTGTGGGATGTGGGACAAATATATTTTGCTCCATATATGCAATAATATTATTTGTTTAAATCATTGTTTGTCTGAACTCTTGATATATAATCCTCCACGGATTTTATAGCGTTTTCACTATTATTAATTTTTTTGTCATAATATCTTTTAAGTTCTCTGAACCGTTTTCCACCGCACTTTCCACATAATTCTGTTTTTCCTCGCACTCCAATATCACATAGCAGACACGGCATTGGTCCTAGACTTCCTCGTCGTATACTTTGTGAGTGCACCCAACAAAATTCCTTTCTGCAGAATTTGTTGCATCGATTTACTGAGCCGATCATCAACCATTTGCATTGAGACATTGTATATATATATATATATATATATATATATATATATATATATATATATATATATATATATATATATATATATATATATATATATATATATATATATATATATATATAATTTTCTTTATTTAAATATTTGTTTTAATTATATGAATGAGTTTGATAGATTATCCCAAACTAGGCCTGTTAAATATAAATTCAACCTCGATAGATTATCTCCAGACTTGCCAGTACGAGATCTGGTTGATCCGAAAAATAAAAGTTTGATCAATAAAATTCACGACGCCAAGAAAGAATTTTACACGGATGGTGCATCTCATACATGGTCAACGTTCAAGATTATACGCAATACTGTCAAGGACGCCACAATGAATGACAAACGAGCGGCAACTATCATTAACTACATCGCTGAGTATGAGGGCAATCAAAAATATTTCTTCAGAGTAAAATTTTTTGTACTAACAGAAACAGGTAGTTGGATTATCCGTGACAAATATGATCCTGTCCTTGGTAATAATAAAATCGCCATATTAAGTAAAAATTCCAGACCGGGTCTATTGACGGGTATTGACAAACCGTATTATGAGCGAGCGTGTCCTATAACAGCGGTTATTTATGGAATCTATGAGATAAATAAAAAACCCAACGTTGATAAACTGACACCCATGAAATTGTCAAGGTTAAATTGTGTAGCCGAACGAGTAATAGAACACTTTACAAACGCGATGCGTGGAAATGGATTAACTGATTTAAGGCGTTAAAAAAATAAACTCGTGGCTGATTCAGTTAAGGATACCGGTGCTACAATAAAAGATGTTGCTGAGTTAGGAAAAATATTAAAATTTCCAATAACCGTAGCGACAATAACGGGAGAAGTACTGTACGAATCAAAATATAAATCAAAAGGAGCTCCAATAAATATTATTGATCATAACGCGCACGCATGGACCAGCGCAGTAACAATATTTCCACGTGATCGAATTATTAGATTTTACCCCCCAGATATGGGGGCAGATATGTTTGATTTTATCAACGAAATAAGTAAAAACTATCCTGTATCGGTATGGTTATTTAAAAGTAATGAGGAAGGTGAATTTGATCAGTTTGTTAGACCAAACGGTGAAATATTTCGAAAAGAATCTCTCCACGACGAGATGAAAAATCTCGCGGAGAAGTTTTTAGAGTGCAAGCACTCCGCGGAAAATACTGACAAATTACTAACTAATTGCTTTACCGTTCCATCTGTTGTGGCTCATTTCGCTAGAGAAAGAAATTCATGGAAACCAACACGATTTGATTTACTTGAAGATGTACGCGCAAGTTGCGTCGAATACGGACATGGCGGATTGTGGAATACCAAATATAATTACAACGATGTTATTTCGGTTGATATGGTTACATGTTATCCAGAAAGTTTTCTAGGATACGGAGATTGTTCTGTATACTTTAAAAGATTCGGTCACCCTACAAACGAGATGACGCGAGTGGCAATTAATGGACCATTACCTGATTTTGATCTGACTGGATTCGCTTGTGTTACATCATTTGAGCTTAAGGAAAATCTTCACAAGATTTGTTATGTTTGGTTTGGTAGACATTTTTGTGAAAAACGTTGGGCGCCTATAGTTTTATTACGATATTTGCTAGATTGTGCGGTACTGACATCGTTGGTGGTTAGTGAAGCAATTATATCATATCACGCGCAGACCGAAGTTTGGTTGCCCATGCCAGATTCTATCAGTGTTGATGAAGTTATTAGCGAGTTTAAGGAAAAATGTCCTGATGTTTCCGAAGATGATATTATCAAAGAAGCTGCTAAAATTCTCGAGATTAAACTCAAAACCGCAAAAGATCTCGGTAGAAAAATTATAGGTAAATTTACTCAGGGTGGTGCATATGATCATAAAAGACATCACACACGATTAATTTTAGATGATGCCGAGTACGATTTTATAATTGCTGATACAACAGCGAGAAATATATTTGTAAATCGAGAAAGTGTTTATTTATCCGACGGAACAAAATTGGGTACGATCGTTAGTTACAAAAATGATATCTCCCCACAGTATACTCATCTAAGATCTTCCATGTTGGCTTATGTTTCTATAAATTTATTATCGATGATTAATAGATTTCCTGAGACCGCAGTCAGAGTCGCAACAGATTCGTTTTATATTTCGAGTAAATATTTAGAGTCTGCTATGAAATTTACAAGTAGTGATGAACGATGGAGTTCGTGGAGAATAAAAAAGGAAATATTACACAATTATACAGAATCAGCAGATGTTCCGATGATACATTTTTATCGTAAGTGTAATAAAATATCAGAAATGTCGAAAGCTCCATCGTTGAGTGATCCAATAACTAGATATAAGACAGTATATCTCAATGGACCTGGTGGATGCGGCAAGACGACTCGAGCGATTAATGTTTTTAGAAATTCAGATATGATCGTGCTGACACCCACACATAGACTTGCACGGGAGATGAAACAACGGCAAGTACAATCGTGCACGTATCATAGTTTCTTTCGGTGGCGCGGGGATACATGGACTCCTAAAATAATTATTTGGGACGAGATATGTACGGTGTCATTGGATACATTAGAAATGTTTCTTGATTGGTTGCTGACGAAAAATACCGCTGTGGTGGTGTGTGGCGATCATGGTGAACCGCCGCCTTTTGTTGGACCCTCTCAGATTACAATCAAACAAAATTCAGTGTGAAATAATACGCGGAGTAATCTCAGAGACCTCAATGAGTGATTTTTGAATTTATGGAGACCCAACGATTTGATCGTAGCAAGCAGAAAAATAGTCAGAGACGATTTACAACAGCAGTTATTTCAGCTGCATAAAGAAAAATATTCAGAATTACCCGTACCGTTATGTTACAGACCATCAGATACACGAAAACAGAATATTAATGTTGATATTCCAGGACAGACTGAGAATCAAAATCTCGTGTTAAATGATATTGTCGCTGTTGATATCAGTGTGGTCGAAGATGCATTACACGCTGACAAATCTCCATGGGTGTTGGGATACGCTATGACGATCCACTCGTCTCAGGGATTAACTATTTCTGACACACGAGTCTGGATTGTAGACGATCACATCGAGTGGTCAAATTTAGTCTATTTAGCGGTATCGAGGGTCAGAAATATATCTCAATTACGTAGAATTATAATTCCTGAAATCGTTAATAAATTTAACGTCATTGATGATGATATAATAAGAAAAAAAATTAATCGGATACAAACAATCTGATAAAAAAAATAAACGTGACTTTGATCTTGATGTTGAATTTATTATTGAGTTAAAACACCAGCAGAATAATCATTGCCGAAGTTGCAATTGTATAATGCTGTGGAGGTATTCGAGTAATGATTCAAGACAATTTACCGTAGACAGAAAAGATAATAGTCGCGGTCATACACGAGAAAATACCATGTTGACCTGTCTTGAGTGTAATCAACGTCGGGGTGCAGGCACCCTTGGTGCTAGTGCTAGTTAAGTGATCGCGGTGGTAATTGTGTATCCGTGGGGATTATTTGTAGTTGCTCACATACAAATCCACGTTGAGGAGCAGCCGAATCTAATCTGTAGATTGCAGGTCTACCTGGCGATCTTGTCACGGTGGATATTTTGTGTGTGGTAACACTCCAAATAGGATCAGTTGCTCTCGCGCTACAACCTTCAAGTTCACCCGGTTCATATAAATATCTAACTGTAACATCACCCAATATTTTTTGTTTTTCAGTACCTTTTCGTTGTATTGGTATATTTTTTTTGTGACTGCGCTAATGGGTTTCATGTTGGTTGTTCGTGTAATCTCTCTATTTAATGCAGCTATCACGCTTGGTAATCTTGCAACCCATTCGCGAGATCTTTTATCTTGAATAAATTCCTTAGCATATTGATATCCAAATAACCGCTCAGCAAGTGTTCGATTAAATCGCTCAACAATTGCCTGATCACGGTGAATTGCAGTATGACCTCATCATATTTTGGTATTATGTCGTTTCATCAACGATGATACTGGACCAAGAAATTCCTTACCAGGATCAACCTGTAGCAGCTGTGGCCATCGTAAACCACTTTGTGGTCCACCACCTCGTTGATAAATTCGTTCAAACGCATCGGCTACTTCAGATGATGTTTTCGTTGATAGCGGCTCTGCCTCTTTATATCTACTTGGAACATCAACTACAGTTAACGCGTACTTGTACGTTTTTCCACGCACAGTATCATGTGGTAAAAACAGAATATCTGCTTGATGAACTTCATTAGGAACACTAACATCGAAATACGCGTACTGAATTCGTGTCGGTGGTGGTAGATAAATTTGCCATATTGCCTGTTTGGATAACCGCGCGCTAGCAGTAGAATGTTTAACCGCTGCTGCATCAGCGAGTTTACCAATTGCTGCTTTGCCTCTCCAATATCCTCTTGGTGAAAAATAAATTAATTCTATTATTAATTACCAGCCCCAAACGCTAATTTACTTTTCATCGCATATCTTACTAACCAATTAGCTAATGATTCTCTGATATTTTTATTTTTTATGGAATTTAACGCGTGAATTAATTTCATATCTGCAATATGTCTGTCTTGTAGATCTTTACTCTTATACGCAACATCATGAATATGACAAGCTCGATCAATAGCGTTTACTGGTTCCTCGCCTGGTTTTGGTTGATCCTGATTATCGAGCCTGATATCAAGTCGAGTACCAGGACCGCAATAACTATATCCTGGTAGATGTTTTTTCTCCTGGGTATTTAACCCATGGAGCACCTGGAAACTTTGACATCAAATTAGCAACATCACCACCGTGCTTATTAGGTAAAAACGAAAATTTCTTTCTACCGCACACAGAACATTTTCCACCATACGCTATTTTTTTTTATTTTTTGTTATAACTGTAGCTAAATCAGTAGTTGGAGTTTTAACTCTACAGCGTAAACAATATAAATTCATGTTATAATATATATGGATATAATTGATTTCTCAGCAACTCGGCAGCGAGAACCTGTTAAGCATCATCCTGCGCTACCTAGTTCCATCAGAATGATTATCATAGGACCATCTGGATCGGGTAAGACGCAGTTATTACTTAATCTGATAATGAGATGGTTGAAATGGGATAAATTATATTTGGTAGCACCATCCGTTGATGATCAACGATGTTATGAAGTATCAAATGATTTTAACGAAAATGCAAGATTACTGGACGAAGATAATGATGTTATAGAGTTTATAACAGATATTGATGAAGCACCGTCCGTTGATTTTTTAGACGGATTTATTAATAATTTAGTTGTGTATGATGATGTGATGCTAGATAAACAATCAAATCCAGCCAGAATATTTTCTCGCGGCAGACATAAAAATACAGATGTGATCTATGTTACTCAGCGATATACACAAATACCAAAAGTGATCAGGGACAATTGTAATATTTTAGTTGTGTTTAATGGCGTAGACACACACACGCTGCGAAATATTCATCAAACTTGGTGCAGCGGTGACATGGATATAATTAAATTCAAAAATTTCTTTTCACGAGCGCAAGCTACTCCGCATGGATTTATAACAATAAATTTACATGATCCTAGAACAAGATATTGTGTGGGTCTTGATAAAATATTTGGATAAATTAATAAATTTAATTAAACAGATATCATTCATATAATGAACAACTGTGCGTGGTTAATTCAAGGAACAACAGATAAATGCAACAAAAGGTGTCGTGGAGAATATTGTAAAAAACATAATTATATTTTAAAGAAAAATCCTCATGCTGGTTCACGAAGTTGTGTTGGATGTAACAACGGCGTTAGAGGATTATATCAGATTTGCAAAAATTGCGGTGGAGATCGATACAGAAGTTTGATGAATTATTACAGAAAAAGAAAGAACATAAATCCAAAAATAGAAAAACCACCATCAGAACTTGAATATTACTTGAAGAACAAAACAAAAGATTCCCATGATTCAGATGAAGATTCCCATGATTCAGATGATGATTCCCAAGATTGATAGCAGCAGAGAGGGTTCGTCTACAATTCTGTTTGGGACAAACAATAATCGTAGACGTGGTATTGACCTCTATGAAGGTCACTATTTTTTTTGGTCTAAACACAAGGGTGACCATTCCCTTAAGTGGTCTGTTCACCCTCTCTGCTGCTGACGCTCAAACCGTTTCTTTACCCTACTATATAATAATATATTTAGATTGCTTACTCAGATATGTGGATCATAAGAGATGAGTATGCCTCAAGAAACGAAATATTCCTGAAAATGAGGAGACCTATTGAAAAATCAATATGATAATGATTCATCTTCACTCATATACTGTAACAAACCATGCATGCATAAATGATCTGTTTTGCAAATATCATTTGTAATGATTTGTTGAGAATTCAGGCTTTTGGACGACAAATCTCTTGAAGAACGAAATAATTGTGTTGTATCCCTTATTGAGTGTTGTGAAGGGGATAACGTTATATTGTTTATAGATTAGTTTGAGAGATGACAGTAAGAATGACAGCTACGGTCTCAAGAGATTCAATCACCATTAATTTGCATATAGAATAAAAACAATCTCATTTACTCTATAGTGTTAAGAGTTTTTACTAGACTGAATCACTCTGGTTTTGTACTCTTGCATAGATAAATATATTTTGAATATCATACCGTCGTTACCACTGACGATATGCTCCTTATTTCTCGTTATGCGAAGTAAACAATAAATAGATATGATACAAGTCTTAATCTACCATTTCAATATATTTTTGTAGTTTGGACTTCTATGCAAAACACATTTTAGACATTTAAATAGATTCATTTCTAATATGTTTTCATAATCTGTCTTTTAATTAGCACATGTGGTAAAGAATGTGTTTGCGTGTCGGCATACGAATCTTTAAACATAGCTACTATATACCCGTGTCATGGCATTTATATAATTTGGTAATAAAGATAAGGCAGGCTTGTCAGGTTCAGAGTTTGTATGTAAATATCCCCGACCAGTGGCTAATTTTCATACATTACAGAGAAACACAAGAAATATTTTGATCATGCTTAATATGATTATTTATATAAAAAAATTAACTATGTTGGAATACATTCGAACAATTCAATGTATTGTAGGAAGAAAGATAGTGTGAATAAAAATGAACTGAGTGTTAACTCAACAAACTTTAATTTCATTGTAATCTTATGGATATCTATCCACAGCATGATAAGACGTACCTACTATATTTCGTGAACAATTACAAAGTTGTATACATGTTGGGTTCACGTCTTTCTTAGTTAAGGTCATAATAATGTTCGCCAAGGACGAAATCCTCAAACAATGCTCCGATAGTTATTTAATAAGAACTACAACGATATTTCAAGCAAATAAATATATGCTGGGATCTAAATTAGAACTATATTTCAAGCAATTAAATGTGTGTTTGAATCTAAATTTCATCCATATTTCAAGCAATTAAATATATGCTCGGATCTAATGTCATCCATATTTCAAGCAAATAAATATATGATGGGATCTAAATTACAACCATATGTAAATAATTGAATATATGATGGGATCGAAATTACAAAGAAATAACTATCACAAGATCTTAGGCATTCACATAGCCATGGTATATATAGCCCTACAGTTCATATATATGTTGAATCAAATGAAGACTGTTTATTCTTAGTGTGCTTTGATATGGCCTACATTCAGTAGGTACAAATCAGTTTCTGAACTCTTACATTTTATGCAATAAGCGCACAATCTCTCCAATATTTACGTATTTCCCAATAAGTACCAGCATAGCAGGTAGAGGCTTCATTAGGTTTTCGTTGATAGCATTTGGAACTTGGATGACAGCAATAATCCCAATTATCATCAGTGTAGCACCAATAGTAGCCACGGTCGTGATGGCCACATGGTTGCGAAGAACGGCAAGTGCGTCCAAGGACAGTTCTATTACCAGGATTACCACAGTACACTTTTCTGTCGCCACTATCACAAATCCACCTTTTTATACTATTTTCCTTGCAGGGTGTATCGCAACAATAATCCCAGCTGTCGTCAGTGTCAATGTAGCACCAGGTGAAGGAGCTGCCATAACGTCCACACTTGTGGCCGGGCCGACACGAGAAGTTATTAATCGTATCGGTGCCACTCTTCTTACAAATACACAGTGAAGACACAAGCAGCACGACGCTGATTATGATTGATGCAGAAGTCATGTTTTCGTGTCGGACCTAGAAAAGAAAGCGGATAATGAATCAAGTCGTCTAATTGTTTCACTGACAAGATTACAAGCTTCACTTTCAGTTTTCACTAACCGAGCCATATCATAGGATATATATATATATATATATATATATATATATATATATATATATATATATATATATATATATATATATATATATAATGGTGCAACCTTGTGTCGAAACATTCTATTTTAACACCGGGAAATTATCAACTATTGTTAGCTTATACATTTGGTGACACGTAATAAAACAGCTATCTCCCATAGGTATGGTCCATTGGGTTGGTTGGAAATTATTCTTCTTATACAATTTCTCACCCACTGACAAAGTATATCAGCTTAAACTCACATATACATCTTGTTTTATATTAAATTAAGCATTTTATGTATTTTCTTGCCGTCGCAATTTCCAAACATAAATGAATGATGTGAAATGGAACTAGGATTTATGTGCTACTAACAACAGGAAGTTTATTTTCGTTCCATCATCTTCAAAGGTCGCAAGCTAAAGCCTACTGTATTTTGATCTCGGTGTGTTTAAAGTCTGATTACCTCTTTTCTTTATACCAACGTCCTTTAAAACAGACAGCCGAGTGTGTCATGATTATAAGAAAGCTATCAATTAGTAGTTTTATTTAGGAACCGCTTATGCTCATAATGAAATTAAACGCTGTATCAATAATATTCAAATACTTATATACGGCCTTTGAATGGAGTTAAAATTTACTATAGGCATTTGTGTTTGACCGAGCGTATTAACTCCTTACATCCCTTCAGAGTGTGTCCGCTACAAAATGTAGTTCTATGCCTTTTGTGGCTCTTCAGAGTCATATTTGCATACTGAAAAGTTAATAGTTTCCTTTTTGAGTTTCTATTTTTCTTCATATTGATTAAATCAATATAATACACACTTATTATTTAAACATAAAAGATGGTTTTAATGAAGAAAGTATAGCGTTACAAATACATTGTAACTATGCCATTCCCATGAATACTCAGCCATTGACGTACCGGCCCATGAAAGTTAATGTGGAATAGAAACTTAAAAAATGAACGAACCAACAAGAGGTAATTAAAATATTTTAATATATTTACAGGTGATCTACGTCATTAGTTTGCTTTAACGACAGTACTACCGACCATAAAAATCTCTCTCTCTCTCTCTCTCTCTCTCTCTCTCTCTCTCTCTCTCTCTCTGGTCAGTTTGATTTTAAATCTCTGTCTCTTTTCTCGGTTCGACTTTAAAACTCGAGAGAGAGAGAGAGGAGGTGTAGAGGGAGAAAGAGAGAACAGACTTTGGACATTTGCATGTTTTATTAATAATAATCAATTTTTAAGAACATTATAATAGGTATAGAAATAAAAATAACTACAACAAAGCATTAAATATATCACAGTATGTGTACCAAGTAACCGAGACATTTACCCTATAACGTCGACAGGGTTTGGAACTTTGTATGATTCATTATAATAATAATAATGAGGACTTTGTATAGCGCCGATTCTTTAGAAGCTCTAAGCACTTTACAACATTAGACAAGATAAAAAACATATTTAATGATATGATTACAACAACAAACACCGTGAAATTAGAAAACATAAAAACATGCTGAGAATATTTAAGGCAGGAAACATTATTAGGTCTTTAAGTTTGTTCTTGCAGTCAAAATAAGTGAGTTTTGAGAGCACCCTTGAATGGGATCACTGTGTCTTTGTATCTAAGTTCAGTGGGCAATTCATTCCACGTTGCTGTGTCGTTGTATGCAAAACAACGCTGCCATATGACTTTGTTTTCATAGAGGGAATAATGAGTATACGATTCTTAGAAGAGGAGCGTAAGTATCTTGCTGGTGTGTACACATGAGTGAGGTCGGATAGGTATGTTGAGCTAGAGTCCGTCTGTGAATTGTAGCATAGAGAACAAATGTTGTGTTTGATTCTGGATCGAATGCATAGCAGCCAGTGTAGGGTACAGAGCAGCGGGGAGGTGTGATCTGATCGTGATACTCTAAGGATGATCCGAGCAGTTGTGTTTTGAACTTTTTGAAGTTTCTGGAGTAGATATTGAGATGAACCAGACATAACTGAGTTACAATAGTCCAGTCTTGAAAGTACTAATGAACACACAAGTGTTTTAGTGGCATCAACTGAAAGATATTTGCGAATGGAGCTGATGCGTCTCAGCTCAAGATATGCAGCCTTGCATATGTTCATGATATGTTGGTGCAATGTGAGAGTACTGTCCAGAGTAACACCTAGGTTTCGTACTGATTGTGTGAATTTAATGTTGATGTTGCTGAGATTTATTGTTTGAGGTAAAGGATGTGAATGAGAATGTCTTTGTGTTGTGATCAGAATGGCCTCAGTTTTATCATCATTCATCTGCAGCTTGTTACATGTCATCCATGATTTCACATCAGAAATGCACCTCTCTACACCTTGGATGGTAGCATCAACTTCAGTTGGGTGGCTAGATTTATATATCTGGGTGTCATCAGCGTACAAATGGTGAGACACTGGATGATGATCTATGACACTTGAGAGTGGCTGAGTGTACAGAATGAAGAGAACAGGTCCAACACCACAACATAGATCAACTGGGCTGGAAAGTATTCCATTTGCAGATACAATTGGTGTGACCATGTATGACTTGAACCACAGTAAGGCTGTATCATGAATACCAAATATATGCTGGAGACGGTGAAGTAATATATCATGGTCTATTGTGTCAAATCCTGCAGACAAATCAAGTAGGGTGAATACTGTAATCTTTCCGCTATCCAAAGCAGAGAGAATGTCATTAACTACTTTTAGAAGAGTAGTTTCAGTAATGTGGCAAGGGCGATATGCAGATTGTACATTGCTAAAAAGACTGTTTGAATTTAGACGAGATACAAGCTGGGATAGAACAACCTTTTCTAAGATTTTTGATATGAATAGGAGATTAGGAACTGGGCAGTAGTTTTTTTAAAATCGTTATGGTCTAATGAAAGTACTGGTCACGACGAACCATGTTCTTGTAGGTTACTTTGTGTAAGTTCAACGTCAAGGTTTTCATCTTAAGCAAATTATTTTCCCTCTCACTCCAGATTTCTGCGCAGTTTGTCCGTTATGCATGATATGGCGGGGGGGGGGGAGGCAGAAAAAATTGAGATTTCTACCATATTAAATTTACTGAGAAAACATGGATTAATAGTCTTTTTGTTGTTATTTTCATACGTCACCATGACAACAATGACTAACAATGACTAATGTGCGGAAATTAATCATTTATCTAGAATCGACAGCACACGGCTGCGAGAATGTTGATATATATGCATTATTACGCAGTGGGCGAATCACAGTTTAATATACCAATAATATTGATATATCAAAGTCCTTATATATATATATATATATATATATATATATATATATATATATATATATATAGTTATTTTTTATTTGAATGCATGAACACATTTGTAGGTTTCTTGTTTAGTGATAAATATTAATACTTCTTGGTAGCATAACTTTAATAATAATAATAATAATAATAATAATGGTATTCGGTTCATAGTACACAACATTGACATGAACCACGTTTGAGAGCTGTACTTACCTTTAGAGATCACTTGTCTCCAAAGACGACTTTTGACCTTTAACATAGGTGACTGCTGTAACCCGCTTAATTGTAATTATTTCGAGTTTGTCAAACTTAGAACATAGAAGTTAGAAATGTTTGTGTTATCTAGCATTTACAATGCACAGTCAAATCATCAAGGGTATTTATATAATGATTTTAATCTCGATTGCAGCCTCACAATTTTGCATATCAATATCCGTATGGGATTTATTGGATTTGACAGATGACGAATAGATGTAAGCCAATAAATAGACTGCAAAAGATTGCACAGCGGCATTTAAATTATATACCTGTCTTTTATCTGATAACTGAGTTGTTCTTCATGCCCATCCTGTAAAACGTCTCTAATGAGACCCATTCAAATCATCAAATGAGTTTTGTTTTAGTTGCCATTTCTTTATTTTGTAATTTGAAATCTCTAATATTACAAAGCACGATAAACTGGCAAATAAATTAGAATTGTTCTAAGAGATGGTATCTCTTGTCAATCACTTCTCGAATGATTATTGTTGATTCGTCCAAAAAGGTGTTGTTCAGTGTAAATAATTGATCTAACAGCTTGCACTGTGCTGTGTTGTACCTCGTTTAGTGTTTCTTTCGACGTTCGTACTGCTTTTATAAGGTGGTACATTTTAAGTGAAAATTAACTATAGTGGTCAGATTAACTCCAAAACTCGGATTTTATCAAACAAATTTGTTTTTGTTCGGACTTAAATATATTGAAAGGTTTAGTAGAATTTGCCTCACTGTTTCCGATTGACGTGAATAGCTGGAGCTTACTCGGCTTTTATCAAACATTACTGGTGGATTAGTCCTATCTCCAGGGCATTTGCTGACGTATTATTGAGATTGTCAATTGGTGGGATGCCCTTAACACTTCTTCCAACATAACTATTTAGCGACTAGGACAGTGAAAGGTCATTTTTTAATTTCAACAAATTTATGGTTCGATGAACTCTTACACAGGTGTTTACATCAAAAGGAAAAACTTTCGTTTGAGTACAGTTTATATGACCGTTATAGACAGACAGAAGATTGAAAAGACCACATTTTTTAAACAATTTAAATACATTAGATGAAAAAACATTTGATTCATAATATATACAAGACAGAAAAATGCATTCACAATCTAATTGATGCCGTTCATGATTTCTCAAGCACACAAACTGTCAGTGATTGGTCCTACACATGTTGTAGATTCCTATTCTGAGTTATCTATACACAATAATCTCTCGAATATCAAATTTCCTGTGTTACACAAGTAGTTAAGTGGGCCACTATACGTACAATGGAAATTAGCATTACGGAGACCCCTGGGCCACTATACGTACAATGGAAATTTAACATGGCGAAAAATCGTGGGTCAATATACGTACATAGGGATTTAACATGGCGAAAAATCGTGGGTTAATATACGTACAAAGGGAATTAACATGGGAAAAAATTGTGGGCCGATATACGTACAAGGGGAATTTAACATGGGGGAATAGAGTTTGGGGACTGTTTAGGGACAAAGGGGAATTGAATATGGGATTTTTTTTTAAAATTTTTTTTCAAAAAGGGGTAGGCAATAGAAAGGCTATCTCTTTTCGAGAAATATGGCTGGCCCTGAAAAGGGCCTTTGGGTTTTCTTCTGCTTCTAGTTTCTTCTTTTTCTCCACCAAGTTATTATTTTATCTCCAACACTCTTTCTCTTCTGTTCTTTCTTTTTTTTTCTCCTGCTCTTCTTTCTTCTTCTCTTCCTCCTCTTCTTTCTTCCTCTTCTCATTTTCTTCTTCTTTTTCAATCTTTTCGTTCCATTTGCTTATTCTTATTCTTTCCTCTTCATCCTCCTTCTCCTCCTTTATCTCTTTCATGACACCACTAATCTTGTCCTTTATCTTTTTTAAGTTATTAATTTCCATCTTTACACGATGGGGACTATAGGAATAATGGTCTTCAACCAGTCTTATCAACATCTGCTCCATCATTCCTAAGTTGTCTAAAACGTCTTGTAATGTTTGTATTTTGTCCATTTGGTTAGAAGCCATCTTCCTTTTTTATTCTTTGCAGAATGGTTTGAACGACGAATACTGTGGGTTCTTATACTTAAAGCGCGTACGTGAAGGAAAACATCCCCCTAAAACGTAAAATTGATCTTACCTAGATCATGACCAAACAACGCGCGGACGTGAAGGAAAACATCCCCTACTTTTTCATTTCATATAATAAAACCCAAACTATACTCTCCACATACGCTAAGAAACATTAAACAAATCCATAATCTACTATCCACACAATCGTACGTGAGCGGGTACAAACACAAACACACAAACACAAACACACAAACACATACGCTAAGAAACAATAAACAAAATCCATAATCTACTATCCACACAATCGTACGTGAGCGTGTACAAACACAAACACACAAACACAAACACACAAACACATACGCTAAGAAACAATAAACAAATCCATAATCTACTATCCACACAATCGTACGTGAGCGGGTACAAACACAAACACACAAACACATACCCTCACACTATCTTAAAAAAGAGTTAGTGTTTATATTCACACTACTCTACCTACACATTGGCAAATTGATGGTTATTTCTTTTCTAGAGTATTAGGTAGCCCTGAAAAGGGCTGTTTTTTTTTGGAACTTCATGGACACCTGGTTAATGGTGGCACCTTCCAGGCCTGGCGCCATATACACATCTTATCCCCCAGTTACTTTTTACTTTTTTGGGGGAGAGAGCAGAGGCATGATATGTCGCTTCAGAATCCCAATTTTCGCTCTCTGGGATTCTGAAATTTATTCTTCTTCTCTTCTTTTCCTTCTCCTCCTCCTCTTCTTTGTTTCTTCTCTCCTCCTCTTTGTATCTTCTTTCCTCTTCTTCTTCTTCTTTATATCTTCTCTCCTCCTCTTCTTTTTTTTTTCTTTCCTCCTCCTCTCTTATCCTTCCCTCCTCCACAATGGCTTCCGCGGCCAGTTCATTCAACAGGCGCCTGGCATATTCCAGATGCACATGAAGTTCCAACAGTTTAGACAGTCTAGTGTTCATTTTTGGTGTTGATCAATCAACAAGGGTAGCTAGACTGCCCAGCGAGTTTCAATTTATAGTGAAAGCGCGGACGTGAAGGAAAACATCCCCCTAAAAAACATAAAATTGATGTTACCTACATCATGACCAAAAACAACAACGCGCGGACCTAAAAGAAACACTCACTCACTTTTTTATGCTACCCATCACTATTTTAAAATTTTTATAAATCACTTCAATAGACTATCCACATACGCAAAGCAATCCAATCTAACCTCAAATCTACACCTCAAACACCAAATAAAGACATCATTTTAATCTACTATCCACACCAATGTACTTGATCACTTACAAACACACAAACTCACAAACACATACCCTCACATTTTTTTAAAAAGAGTTAGTGTTTATTTTCACACTACTCTACCTACACACATTGGCAAATCGATCGTTATTTCTTTTCTAGAGTATTGGGGGGTAGCCCTCAAAAGGGCTGTTTTTTTGTTTGCTATGGCATTTTTTAAGTTTCTAAGAATGCGATGTCCTCTGAGGATAGACTTTCTGGCGATAGGTCTGCTTCTTCGGAAAGAGAAGAAGAACTCTTTGGTGTCGATACGACAATCGACAAAGCCTCTGTCAGCTTCAGGTTGCTGCTGCTGTTGTTGCTGTTGTTGTTGCTGCTGTTGCTGCTGTCTCTGAAGTCTGTACTTCTCTGTCCACTCTTCTTTTTCCCTGTTCATTTCTTCTCCGAAGAGCTCTTCTATCAGGTCTTCAGTGATTTTTAACATTCTCACATTCTCTATTTCTTCTGGCTTCGGTATCAGACTGTGTCTGACCCTATGCAAATTCACGTAGGCTTCGTTGAGTTTAGCTAGTTTGGAGCACATCTTCTTAGGAGGATGAGTCGACAATGGATGGTTAGACTGGAAACAACCCGGTTCTTAAAGTCAAAGCGCGGACGTGAAGGAAAACATCCCCCACACGGTTTTTGAGTCGCAACGTTTAGTGAGTGTCATGAGAGGGATAGTAAGAAATGAAAGAGCATCAATCCAACATTCTTATAGCTAAACAAAAGACAAAGGCATTTTTTTCCAAACACAACATTTTTTATTCAAAAATCACTTAACACTAAACAACAACTCTAACATTTTTAACAATAATCCAACAATATAAGATCAAACAATTTTTTCAAAACACAACATTTTTTATTCAAAAATCACTTAACACTAAACAACAACAACTCTAACATTTTTTAACAACAATGCAACACTAAAAGTTTCTCCACTAGGTAAAGAGGGATAACAGTCTTCCATGGTTTCTAGTAATCTAGGATGACTTCTCTCAAACTGTTGATTTCTATGGTATTATCGAATTCTGCATACAGGATGACGTTCACCGTTTCATCAGGGTCTCGGTCTTTAAACTGAATTTCCACACGAATCTGGCCGGATTTTATAGGGTGGAAATGTCCCTCGTCGCTGCCTTGGTCTGGAGTGAAATCGAAAGCCCACAAAGCGTAGCCTCCTGCATAATCCTCGTACGTAATACCGTGACTGGTATTGGTTCCTAACTGTCCGGTGGCTTCGTACAGGGACAAGTACGATCTCAAGTAATTCTTCTTGGTAAAGTCAGGTTCGAAAGGTCGGGTACACAAGGTCTTGCCATCGCGACTGACTTCGATTTTGGACACGCCAAAGTGTTGAAAGTAGAAAGGATTTTTTTCGGCAGCTCCGTTGAAGGCTGTATTCTCGACGATACCAACGATCAAACGTTTGGGTAACTGTCCTTGGAACAGATGATCTTCGATCATGGATCGCTGTCCCTTGGGAATGGTGAAGGTTTTCACTTCCACGCGTCGTATGGGATACTTGGCGGTCGTTCTGCTCAAGGTCTGACTGATGTCGTTTCCCACTTTAGGTAACACTTCCACACGGCGTACGTAGAGTCTGGCTTCTAGGATTTTGGTTTTGTAACCGTCACTATCAGCCATCAAATGGAAAGCGGCACTGCTACGATTCAGTCTCAGGCGGACATCCACCCCGTTCAGCAAATACTTTTCTTGCAACCACATGTCCAAATGCAAACGATCCATCAGTTCTAAACTTGTGTCGGCTCCCGTGATTCTCTTTCTTCGTTCTAGAAATCCATCATTGTTGTCTTTCTTTTCATCAGTTTCCAATATTTCAAACTTGGTAGGTTCGTCAGCTTCCCATACCACACAGGCATTGAGATGAGTGTTCTTGGCATCTATTCCGTACGTCAAGAGATTTTCCAGGTAGGCACGATAAGGGTAAGTATCCATGCTGCTACTGACCAGTTTGTTATTCAAGTACAAGTCCACTCCACTGAACAAGGAATGCATGAAATTGTTGACGGGAGCTACTGCTTCATCGTCTATAGCACCTCCAGTCTTATCTAGAATTTTGACTTTCAGGTACAAGTAACTGCTATTCAGATCGGTGTAATCTTCGGGTTGTCCTTTGATTTCAAACTCGATGGGAGCGGAATCGGTCAGTGAGGAGACGTGGTGAAATTCCACCCACTGGGATTCTTGCATCGTCATCATCGTGGGGGGCATGGCAAACAGATCCAGTTCCGTCTTGTAACAAGCGCAAGATTCTCGGTGCATCATTTTTTTGTCTCTTTTCTCAATAATCGAAAACGTCTAAGTCTCGAACGGTTCTTCTTTTCTTGGCCTTTCTCGCTTGAAGTCTGGTGAAAGGGTGTTTTCTTCGTCGTCTCTTTCTGCCTTGTCCTTGCTGAATGCCTGACTCGGTAGCGTGCAGGGCATTTATAGGTGTTTCTCGTTGGCCTAAAATGTCTTTGCCCGTTTGCAGCAAGACATTTTTGCCTGCCCTCATGAAGGCTTCTTTAGGGTTTTGTTTGTCGATGATGACATTTTGGAGAAATTCTTTGCCTTGCGTCAGTGCCGCATCTTTCAAGGCGTGCAATCCGCGTGTCACCATCGGTTTCAACACCGGCGCCACCGAACGAAAGGTCGATTTTAACATATCTCCTAAGCCGTGTCCTCGCTGTCGAGCAACCCCTCGGTACACTGGATACATGACTTAAGAGTCGTGAGAGAACCGTTTTCGAAAATGGAGTTTCACCGTGACTTTTCCTTTGGTGAATGGAATATTTTGTCCCAGATCTCCTTTTATAGCAATGTTGACCGTGTCCAAATACGACTTACTGACAGGCAAATAGCGAGGATGGACAAATTCGCGATGGACGTGGTAAGTGTTTCCACCTTCCTCGTCAGTGTTCGTGGCAGAATCCACTTTGAAAGGAATGACACGCAGTAACGGTACGGAGGTGTGTCCCACCACGTTGTACTCCACCACATCGGAATACACGAACATCAAATTCAGTCCTTGGTTCAGTTCTACCGGGGCACGAAATAACTTGCTAAAAGACTCGTTGTCGTAAACGATGGGTAATTCGCTTTTCTTCATCATGCTCATTCTCAGGTTCATGTCTCCGCCCAACATGTCAAACATTTCAGGACAAAATAAAATGGACAGGATTTTACTCCGTTCAAATTTCATCAAGAAGCGACGAGCTGCTTTGTGGTACTCTATGGTGACATTTTTGTTGACATGCTCCAAAGCTTTCAGAAACACGACATTAAACCTGGAGGTTATGGTGCTGACCAAATGTTGACCACTAAAATAATAGCCCGGGGGAATGAACAAGTAATAGGTGGTGTACTTTTGTGTACGGGTTTTCTTGTCATATTTGACATTGCTATCCATCCACTGTTGCATTTGCTCGTCATGAACTTCCACATCAAAAAAATTTTGATTGGGAAGGACATTGAGGACTTGGGTCGGGTGAATCATTTCTACTAAAGCCACTTCCCAATGGGCTTCGTGATCTAACTGGATGGCTTGAGGTAATTTGGCCG
This sequence comes from Sinohyriopsis cumingii, assembly GCA_028554795.2. Lineage (NCBI taxonomy): Eukaryota > Metazoa > Mollusca > Bivalvia > Unionida > Unionidae > Sinohyriopsis > Sinohyriopsis cumingii. The sequence goes on from CM068824.1 coordinate 155,753,119, forward strand.
TGTAACAGCACAACGTGTTCTTGGGAAACACCTCCATGGAACTGTCACTGGGTAAAGTTAAGTAAAATTGGTTTTGGTGACTCATAATTCCAGAGTTCTGTGGCTGTCCGAGGGGTTACTGGACGTCAGAGGCGTGTCTCCGCCCAAAATGGGGTTCTGGTTGTGATTGAAGTGGTGATTGGCACTGGCACTGGACACAAGGTTCCCGGGGTTCCCGTTCGAGGTGAATTTCAGGGAGGGATTAGGAAGCAAGTAACCGATGCAACTGCTCAATAAAATGGTCCACAATTGTTTGTCTCCTTGTTGCAAACTCAAATTGGCGATGGCTGCCCCGATGACACAATACACCACGAAGATTTGGCAGAAAAAGACGATTTGCGTTTTAGGCACACGTTCTCCACACCACACCCACAAGGGTTGTTTTTGTAAATCTTGCACAGAAGAACTGGGTGAAGGAGGAGTGGTCGACGTAGCTGCGTCTGTGTGAAAGGGCATGATGGTCACTTCTTTTTATAGTCGATGACTTGCGAAGCGTCGATCCAAGAATCGAAACTGGGTGGATATCCTTTCCAACGTACTTTGACTTCTTTGACACGTCGTTTGCCCACTTTACGGGTTCTGCGTTCGAGAATGCTTTCGATGTCGTACACGTCGTCTTCTTTTTTGGTGACACGTTGTAACTCGGGCAAATAAAACGTTCCTTTGAGCACTTCTCCGTTCATGTCTTCCAATTTGTAGACGGCAGGATGACGGCCATGCACTCGTCCAGTGACGCGAAACAATTCGGTCGTCCAGTTAGGTAAGTAACCTTTGTCGAAAGTGCGTTTGGTTTTGCCAATGCGCACCCAATCTCCTACGGCCAACATTCCACTTTTCTCGGGGACAGCCCTCGTCGGGGACGTACCAAACAGACGCTCAAACACCAACACTTCGTTCTCGGGAGTCACGTCTTGCGGGGCACGTCCGATGCTTCGATGGTAAGATTTGTTGTACGCTTGCACCAGGTGCGGTAAGATGTCGATGTACTTCAGAGTGTGGTGATGCGTAAAATATTTCCACATGCGTTCTTTCAAAGTGTGTTGAAAACGTTCCACGATGCTGGCTTTGGTTTCGGGATTCTCGGTGGTAAAAAAATGAATGTCACGTTTCTTTAATTCTTTTTGGAAAGCTTGGTTCAGAAATTCGGTGCCTTTGTCCGTTTGCCATCGAAGAGGGTGACGACCGCTTTGTTTCAACACCCGTTGCAGGGCTCGCACTAACTCGCTGCTCGATTTGGAAGTCAAGGGCACGACCCAGGCAAATTTGGAAAAGACGTCGATGACACAAAACAAATATTTGTAGCCACGATTGTAGCTGGCCAAATGAGAGACATCGGCTAAATCGGCTTGCCATTGATGATCGATGCCTTCCACTCGGGTGCGACTTCTGGAAAACTTGCGTCGAATGGGTTTGTGTAAAGTGTAGGTAGCTTGTTCTTGTAACCATCGTTGCACTTGAGGTAAACGGAGACTTTTCAGTCGCGTTTTGGCAGCACGATACAATTTTTGAACTCCTGCGTAACCTGCAGGATGGGAGGGATCGTAGTAAATGCTGGCTAAGACTTTTTCCATTTTTTTGTGTTGGTTGGTGTGTTAATAAGACACCCACTCTTGGAGGATGCTACTCTTTTTCTCTTGGGGTATTTTCTTGGATTGCAATGCTTTGCGTGTGCGGCCAGCAATAGGTGTCGAAGAGGAGAAGGATGTCTGAGCGGGGGATATCGGTTCTTGTTTCACTTCTGTCTTCACTTCTGTCTTCACTTTCTTTTTCTCTTGTGAGGAAGAAGGGGTGGCCATCATCTTTTTAATCCATCCAATTCTGGAGGTAGGTGGTGTTGTTAACTTGCGTACTTTTTCTGGTGGAGTTTGAAACCCTTCCTCTTCTTCTCCTTTTTCTGTCTTGGTCACGGGTACTGGTGGTACTGGTACTGGTACTGGTGATGGTGCTGGACTTTTCATCAAGGTCTTAAAATCTTTCAGAGTGGGTAGAGCTGTTTCGTCTAAAGCTTTCTGGTGAAAGAGTTGCAGTCGTTGCAAGAGTTGACCGTACTTTTGTGATTTTTCTGTTTCGGACAAATCTTGGCGATCCATCAAGGACTGCAATTCGTGTTGTAACTGGGACATCTCGCTCAAATGGGGATTGGGAGGTAAATGCGGGATGTGTTGTTCTTGCCACCGATGGTATTCCATCCATCGTTTGTAAGGCACTAAAGCTAGTTTTCGTCCTTCCATGGGGTTGTCAGGGGTCGATTCTGAGATCTTGCAACTTCCGAGGCCTTTTTATCTTGCTCCCACCAGTCCTCCCAACATGGTTCCCAAGACTCCTTTCAGTATGGGGCCTAACAAGAGAGGTAAAATACCTCCACGTTGCACTAACATCTTCTTTTTTGACGAATGGGAATTTTCTTTTGAACCATTTGGCAAAGAACGTGACGATGTTTGCCTAAGCATTGTTTCTGGTGTTTGGACAAAGGGATCGTGCCTTTCAAAACGTTCAAACAACATTCGCACACGGTATCGATGACCTCTTTGGAGGCTGTTTGAATGAGTTTTTTTCGTAGGGGTGGAGAAGCTTTGGACAGGACAGATAACATGTCCCAATGTTTGGCTAAACGTGGTGGCAGTCCTTTCCTTTTCTTTCCTTGGGGTTTTCTGGAGGGTGACATCTTTGAGTCTTCAGGAGCACCAAAAAATCACTGATACCCGACTTGGTCACAGGCCTTTTTTATACTGGAACGCGTCGCCGCTGATTGTCTTGACGTCGTATTAGTTTGAGGACAGGCATGACACGTCGTGCAGGGGTACGTAACGGACTAAATCGAGCCAGTTCTTGCTTGGACAAATCCAGCAAACTTTGTAACATGCCTGATCTTTCTTGAACTTTGATTTTGGGAGAAGGTACTTTGTGAGCAGCAGCCACTGCCACTAAATTGGAAGGTCCTGCCACTGGGGAAGTTCTTTTGGGGGTCATCAACGGAGAAGTTCTTGGTGTGATCAACGTCTCCAAGTACTCTTCAGTTCTGGGTGTCATTAACGGAGAAGTGGACAAACGTGAAGCTGCCGGAGACGCAGTCACCGCCGTGGCAGGTCGTGGTTTGCGAGTGTAAGGTTGCGTCCTGGCCGAAGTGCCTCTCTTGCGACTAGTTTTCTGTGGACTTTTCTTTTTCTGGGGGCTTCTTTTCTTTTTCCGGGGTGGTGGTGGTGTCTGGTCAGAGGAGGGTCCTGCCACTGGAGAAGTTCTCCTTGGGGACCTGGTCTTTTTCTTCTTGGGGCTTCGTTGGACTTTTGTCTTGGGTATAACTTTGGGGGCATTAGGATCCCATCTTAAGAGTGAGCGAATGATGACCCCTCCTAGAGTACCGCTCCCTCCAGGTTTCAAAATGATTTGTTTTTTGGTTTGAGTGTCGATGCGGGGATCGGCCAGTTGGACCAAAGCGACTTTGTTTCGATCGAAAAAGCGTTTGGTTTGATGAGGAATCTGAATGATTCCTTGGAGTAATTGACGTGCTGTCACCGTGAACCATCGTAAGACTTCTTTGAGACTAGCATCTAAGACACGAGCTCGTGTTTGTGGATCTTTTTCTCGACTGATGCCATACAAGGCACGAATCAATTTGACGGGAAGATGCGACTGAAGGGACGTCATGTTCGCACTGAGAGTGAGACAGACGAAAAAGGGTCTGAGGTTTTTATAGATTTTTTTTTTTTTATGTGGAGTGAAATGAAGTCGAGGACGGAGACGTGTACAGGACAGGCCCTCCGTCTTGGCACCAGTGGTGAAACAAGTGGGTACGAAATCGCAAATCCTCGGGAGTCGTAGGTTTCAAATCGACGAGTAAATAGGCGTGTGGAGTTTGAGTGGCATCGTCGTACGCCTGAGTCAGCCAAGGCGTTCCTAACTGTTTGGCTAAGACTTGCACTTGCGATTTATCTCGAGGGCTTTTAAACAAGACCACGTAATGCGCATTGAGACTGGTGGTGCGATGGGCTTTACTTTGTTGAAACAAATTTTGGGTGATGTAAACGACACTGGCATTACGGTGATGCCCTTTGCGCGTGAACCACAGTTTAATTTCTTCTTCGTCTTCTCCTAACATGTCGTCGAAAATGACCAAATTGGTTAGACGGGAGTCAGAGACGATGCCATCGTCTTCTTTAGGAATGCCTTCCACAAACACGATGGAATCGCCTTGACTTTCTCGCAAGAGGCTGTACGCCGATTGCCACTCTTTGTAACACCACACGATTCGTTGAGGGGGTCGATCGATCAAATGATGTTTATGTTCGATCAAACGTTTGACGAATTCGGTTTTGCCTGAACCGCTAGGTCCAGCAATGAGCATGTTAAAGGGATGGCGAAGATACAAAGCCTCCCAACTGGCACGATCTAAGTGTTCGTCGATGACTTTGACAGTAGAGGAAGAGGGAGCAGGGACAGCAGAGGTAGCCATGGTGTGAGAAATGTCACTTGTGACACGAAAACAAACAAGACAAGAGTTTATATACTTTTTTCAGAACACGTTTATTGAATGTTTTTTTCAAACATGAATACGAAAGACAAAAATACATAAAAGCCAAAGGCTTAAGTACAAGGATAAAAGGCACATGATAACTATGAACGTGGAATAAACACAAGTGTCTGTACAACATGTTTTGGGTAATGTTCTATCCAGTTCTATAGTAGGAGGTAAGGTCACACAAGTGTCCTCCCGAAAGGGTCTTTCAGGTCTGTCCACGACAGTCCTGTCCTGGGTGACGGGTTCTTCTGGCACCGTCACTAACACAGGTTGAAAAGTAACTTTTTTCCTTGAATAACTCTCGTGCATACTAGGCCATCTCTTGTGTCCAAGCCTCAAAACCCTGGTCTCGGTGATGTCCAACATTTGACTCCTAACCAATCTGGTTTCTTCTTCGTCAACGACATGGTAAGTTACTTCAATGAACAATGAACTATCGATCTTGCCTAGGGTTCCTTTTCATATACAGACCAATACCGACGTGACCGTACGGTAAGGTGAAGTGATTCGGAAGTCGCACTCGCTTCTGGTATACAATTTGATAGACTTTTTCCAAGGGTCAACTGACGATGTGGTGAGTGGGTAAACGTACAATCTTGTTGGGTTGATAGGTGGTCACTTTAAAGTTTCCATCCTCTCCCGATTGCAAGGCTTCTTTCAATACCCCAAAGTTGACCACTCGACTGGTACGATGATTCAGAGTCAGTCCTTTCACTTTGCACGTCGTGTGCACTTCTCCTTGTTTGTCCCGGTATTCGTAGCCGTAATTTTTGGGACCACCACTGACGAAACTTAGAATCTTGTCGTCGGGATGCTCGTCTGTCCAGGCTCCTAAACGGTCTCCTTCGATGTCAGGGTGCTGTTGAATCGGGTGATGGATGTAAATGCAGCTGTCCGTGTCAAAGTACAGGACGCGTTCTTCTAACAGTTCTAAAGCTTCGTACAATTTTAAGCGAGCATGAGCTGTCACGTAAGCCGCAATGATGACATTTCCAAAAGGGTCGTCTTGTACAAAGTCCAGATCTTCTTCGTAATTGACCAAGATCAAATCCTCTCGAACGACGTCCACGTGTTTCATGTATTTGGTTTTGTCGTGAATCATCTGGAAGTAGCGGGAAGGTTCTGTCAAATATTCCGTCTTGGGTAAACACGGTCGTTGTGCCATTTTACCCCACAAGCAATTTAACATCACTTTGGCAAACGATCGCCTGCCTTCGTTTTTTTCGATGTGGTCTAAAGAGATGCCTTCTTGTGCGTAGTATTTCTCTTTGAATTGTATTTGGTCTTCGGGAGTGTGACACCAGGAAGGATAGCCGCTGGCTTCTTGTTTCAGTTTCAAAAAGGCATCCACGTAGTCGGCGAAAATGCCTTTCTGAGTAGGGTCACCCTTGTGGTACTGTTGTGTCTTGGGAAAGTGGCAAATTTCGTACACTTCTAACAGTTGGTATCCCATGTCCAGAGCTTTGAACAATTCTACGCTGACCCAGGTTCCCGTCAAGGCACGTTCTTCCTGGCTGTGATGGCAAGGTTGGTCCTGGTTGCACGTTTCGGCACAAGTACGGCACAATGGAAACATCAGTTTGCCTTGACAATGGTGAGGTAAGACGGGATGGTATAGGTTCGTGGGAGGCAAAACTTTGCACTTGATCAAGCCTTCGTATTGTCGAATGTTTTTCAGGTCGATGTGTTCCATCAACAATTGCGGGTGCCCTACAGGAAAGCGACAACATTTGCACACATAGGGATACAGCGAACACACGTCCAAGTATTTGATTTCTTCTCCTTTCTCTTCGTCGGCTTGGTACAGCAAACAGGTGGCATTGGTCCTTCCTCCGTACAAACTATCCCTCGGGTTCAGCGGGTCCATGAACTGGTAACTTTCCACGAGGCGTTTAAACTCGGGATCGGATTTCAAACGGTGATCGTACTCGTGTTCCCACATTTCCACCACTTGGTATCCTTGCTGTTCTAACTTTCGGCGTCGCTGACAAGTGTCCTGGTACAAGTCTTCCATGGTTCGTTGCAAAAACTGATTTTTAGTGTCACGGTCAGGGTAACAGACGGGACATCCGTGAAATAAGCAACCGTTAAACTCGTACACGATCCTGGGATTTTCTAAGTCCCAGCCATCTACCGAATACGTTCCGATGGTCTTTTCGCCTCCTCCGTTGCAGGCATGCTGAATCCATTTGTCTTCCTTGTCGCACAAGTAATGTAACCAACGTAGGGCTTTGACCGAGTATTGACGCTTGACATAATGGGTCGTTTGAGGACTGATGACAGCCACGGTGTTTTCAGGCATGAATCGTTGGCGGTACACTAAGGAACACGCTTTGGCAATGGTGCAAGCTTCTTTCAAAGGATCGACCCCTCCGTGTTCCATGAACAGTTCTCGAAATTTTCCACAGCAACGTCGTAAAATGTCCACGTCGGAACGACAATACTTTAACATTTCTTCCTGAAAGTCGAAGGGGTCAAAGGCATGAGCCTGGTACCAAGCGTAGAAAGCTTCTCGTTGTTCGGTACGCATGTTGTCGGGGTCGTAATAGTGAGCCTCAGGTAAATGGGGTAGAACGGCATGTTGATTGGCTTCCGTATTGAAAAAGTGTGGAAAGTACCCTTTAGCCATTTCTGTCATTCCAAACGTTTTAGGCATTCGACTCAAAGGCATGGCCAAGTAACTCATCGAATCTTTAAACTGTACTTGTCCCACTTGCATGAAAATGATTTTGGATCCGTTCAAAATCACTTTAGGACGTTCGGTGCCATGTTCCGTATAGTACCTCAAAAGAAACTGTCCATCGTATCCGGAGAAATTGTGAGCCATCACCGTGGCATGACGATGACAATCTCCGTAACGTTCGATGTCCTCTTGGCTCCACGTCTTGTCGATGGGGTTTAAGACCCATCGGGCAAAATAGGCTAACGTGTTTGGTCCCCGAAAGATTTTTTCACGCCCTCCGGGAATCTTGCTGCAGTGAGGGCAATGACTGAAGACAGGTTCTTGAATGCACTTCTCGCACGCTCGATGAGCCACGCAGAAATTAGGAATGTGAATGCCGGTCTTTTGCATGCATTCGAAATCGAAAAAGATGAAATTGCCTTTCTTCTTGTGACCGTCCTCTTCCTCTGGTGGGGGTTGGTATTTTTGCACGTAACATTCGTGTTCCAAGTCCACGATGTGGTGACAAATGTGACATTTTTTCTTTCCTCGACATACGTGTGCCTTGGCATTGTTGGTACGTATGACTTCTCTACACGTAGGGCACAATCTCAGGAGTTGACAAGCACATTTCTTCTGTGAACCTTGTGTTTTCAAATGTTGCTGGTAACAGGTAGGGCTGACAAACGTGCGCAGACAAGTTGAACAAGGCACTGGTTCTTCGCTCAGACAGGGTGGAGAGGCCAAACATCCTGGGCATTTCCATCCACAATGCTTGTGTTGCTCTCGATTATTATAACCATAGTCACATTTCTCACAGTAATATCTGTATTCCAGGAATCCGGTGATAGTGGTAATGGTATCGAAATGGTCATCGTGATGATAAACATGAATGTATTTTCCGTCCTTAAAGTCTTGGCCTCGAAACAACAGAGACCCGCGCATTTCTTGAGGGTGCACTTTCAAGGTGTAGCGTGGAGCTAGGGCATCTTGCAATTTTTGCATCTCAGGAATGCCACAGGGTGTGTCTTTGGACAGGCCAGCTTGTTGCAACAGGAGTTCTGCTTCGTTTCGTTGTTTGGCTCGATCGGATCGTTGAATAGTGTTCCAGGTTCTTTTCCATTCTGTCGTGTCGTTCTTGTTGGCATAGGTTCGTCCCACCACGATGGCACGGGCTAAACACATCTGGTCATGAGGATTGTGAATTTGGACAAGACTACGCTTAATGCTGCGAAGCTCGTTCACCAATAACATCTTTTTGCGTCCTGTCCCTTGAGGAAGAGAGACGTGGGCCATTTTCAGTGTGGCTTTACCATCGGTGATGTCAAACTGGTCATTAGATTGTCGTACGTGTTGAATCTTGTCCATGATTTTGGAAGGGGTTAGTTCTGCAGGTCTGCTAAACTCGATCCAAACAGGGGATTTCAAACCGCCGTGATCTATGGATAGTGTCAAGCGATCGTCTTCTTTGGGTTGACATTGTCGCTTGAGTGCGGTGAGCAAAGAATCCCACATCTCGGTGATGAACCCTTCTGCTTTATCCAAGGGTACGTCGGCCTTGAAATCTTTAAACTTCACCGTGTAGGTGTAAGCCGTGGTTCTAAATTTTCTAGAGGAGCGCTTTTCCGTCTCTCGAATGGAATAGTATTTTTCAGGGTTGACTAAGGGTGACGAACTTGGTTTAGAGGTTTCAAATTCTGGTTCACTCATGTCCTCTTCAAAATCACTGGCATGAATTTGTGCCAAGATTTCAGCCCTGGTACGAGGCGATAGATCACGTTTCTGCCTCTTACTTTCTTCTTCTTCTTTCTTCTCGAACGAATGGGATCGTTTCATCTTGAGTGCAAAACGTCAAATGACTCAAGTTTAAACACCATAGACTAATTTATAGTCTTGGCAAACCAGCGTATATAAAAAGGGTGTGTCTTGTCCTTTCACTATTCATTTCACTCTCAAACCGAGGAGAACGATGGAAGAGACTACCCAGATGGAACGTTTCGTCAGAGCTTTGCGAGGGGTCATTAGAAAATTCTCTTCAGACCAGCCGACGGACTACTCTCCTTCCTTTCGAGATAAGAGTCAGGATGCTTGCTATATCTGTCAGAAGAAAGGGCATTGGTCTTCAGAGTGTCCAGACCGTCAAAAAAGAAAAAAAAACAGGGGCTAAAAAAGACAAAAGTCAAGATACCTGTTATTATTGTAAAGAAAAAGGACATTGGTCTCCAGATTGCCCAAAAAAGAAACAAGAGGAGTCAGAAGAAAAGAAGGATTCTTCGGAAGAAGAGAGGGATTCTTCGAAAGAAGAGAGGGATTCTTCAGAGGAAGAAGAGGAAGAAAGAAGACAATTCTATTTAAAAGAAGCAAAGAAACAGGAGAAGAAAAGAAGAAGGGAAGAAAATGAGGAAAAAACGGTGAAGAAATTCAAAAAACAGAGAGACTAAACAAGGAGAAAGAAGAAGTCAATGAACTTTTAATTAAAGTGTTCTGTGGTGAATTGTGAATTGGATTGTAAAAAATGGATAAAAGAATACATGAATGATATAAGGTAAGTGTCTTTGAGTTTTGATTTTAAAATAAGAAGCTACACTCACGCACTAATACACAGACACGTACTATAAAGGTAAAATGGGTGGGGTTTATTTTTGAGTTATTGGCAAATTGAAATTGTATTTCTTTTCGAGAAATGTGGGTGGCCCTGAAAAGGGCCTTTTTGTTTTGGTGTAGGGGTGAGTTTAACCAATCAACTTTAACTGCCTTAAGCCTTTGCCACGGCCAAGGCCTACTTCTGATGATTGGGTTGAAATCACTAAGGGTGGTACGACAGGCTTAGTCACAGGGTTGGCGTGTTTAGCTCGGGAAGGTCGTATTCTCTTCGGTCGTGATAAAGAAGTCTGATACATTTGTTTCAGACTTCTTAACTCCGCTAAAATGTCCAACAGTACCGTAGCCGTTTGATTTTCACCCTCTTGTTTCTTTGCTGCTACTTCTTCTTGCTGTTGCTGCTGTTGTTTTTTTCTTACCTCTTCTTGTTGCTGTTGCTGTTGCTGTAGGAGAAAAGCTTGTTCCGCTTCCTTTTGTCGTTGCATAAATTTCTCCAATTCTTCTTTCTGTCTCTGTCTAAAATTCTCCACTTGCGGTAATGAAGAAGGTAACGAAGGTTCTGGAACAAATTCTTGCGAGGTAAGAAAATCCACAAAATCCCAATTTACCTCTTCTGAAAGTAAGTCCGGGTTCCCTTGGGCAGTCTCCCCTGCTGGTGCACCCCAATGGATCGTTTTCTGAGTTTCCGTCATGTTGAATCACTGTCGCATAGATTGACTGCACACAAGCGCTAGCGAATCTATATAGACCAACTGACGTCACAGACTACTCTCTTCGGATTGGATGCGGGCTGACTGAATTTTGTAACGCGTGTTTGGATTGGTGAATGAACTCAATCCGTTTCAATCCTGCCTCTGCCTATAAATAAGTGCAGTTCAGTGCATTGATTCACCTGTTCTCGTCGCTTCAAGATGTGGACCGATGTGCAATCTTCTACGCTTGTGTCTTCCATGATGTTCCGGACGGACATACCCATGTATGTCCGATCCAAGTGGACCGTTGTCCACAGGACAAACACCAGCCTGTGGATACGTAGGATCTACGTAGAAAGACAAGGATGCCTGAAAAGAGTGCTGATTTACGGACCAACAGTGAGACGTAGCCTAAGGACAAGAAGAAGACCAATGCGGTACCATTTATGTTAATGAATACATTAACATAAACCCAAAGGCCCTTTTCAGGGCCAGCCATATTTCTCGAAAAGAGATAGCCTTTCCATTGCCTACCCCTTTTTTTTTAAAATTTTTTTTTTTTTTAAATCCCATATTCAATTCCCCTTTGTCCCTAAACAATCCCCAAACTCTATTCCCCCATGTTAAATTCCCCTTGTACGTATATCGGCCCACAATTTTTTCCCATGTTAATTCCCCTTGTACGTATATTAACCCACGATTTTTCGCCATGTTAAATCCCTTTGTACGTATATTGACCCACGATTTTTCGCCATGTTAAATTTCCATTGTACGTATAGTGGCCCAGGGGTCTCCGTAATGCTAATTTCCATTGTACGTATAGTGGCCCACTTAACTACTTACACACAATGCGCACATTTTGAGATAATGCAGTTTTAGGTAGTAACTCTCATCAAGCTTCTGATCAGGTTTGTAAATGGTAGATAAATGGTAGATAAATTAGACACTAATGCATTTTGACAGCATATTGACTTTCAGTTATTGGCAGCATAAAATACTTAGAAGCCTAATATATTGTATCTATCTTACTGTCATTAAATACTTAGAAGCCTAATATATTGTATCTATCTTACTGTCATTAAATACATTGTACAACATTACCTCATGGTTAAATCAAGATTTGTCGAGATGTGATCGATGCAATTTCGAACAAAAATAAAACTATTTCGCAAATACAAAGTGTTACAGATTGTTAATATAACATACTTTCATTTTAAATTAGCTACTATGATTACCCTCATCTTTTCATTTTTGATTGGTGTAAAGATACATCAAAACAATATTATAAGACATTACTAACATCCGGTGAAAAGTCCGCTATGGTCATTGATGATAAATCATCTACTATCAATGGCAATGAATTTAATTTTAACTCAGATGAGGGAGATAGTGATTGAGATCTCAGGTCTATAAGTACTTTGTAAGCTTCTTTATGATTACATGGAGTGTAGATTGGTCCTCAACAAATGTTTCAAACCACTCCCTCGTAGCTGAACAGTGTGACTGCCCTCCTGGCTTCAGCCTTCCACGTCATCTGTGGACCACGCTGAAACGCTTTCGAACAGGACAGGGTTGTTGTGCAGTCAACCTTGTCCGACGGGGCCAACCCACTGACCGTTTCTGTTGCTGTGGAGCTTTATAGACCATATCATACCTTCTGAACAACTATCCACTGACAAAGTTCATCGATATATATATATTACAATAGCGTCACAGTATGACCATTCAGTCCACTTGAGAAGTTCCCAATAAATCGCAAATACATCATATTGGACCTGCACACAGAGGAATTAAACTTGAGTCGCCAAAGACTTCGTCACTTGTTTTTCTTTATTACAAATAACTTTCTTTGCTCAACACACCTTTCTCTTGGTGCTATTAAGTAAATAATTTGCACTAAATTAAACAATACACACAATGTACTGCAAAACATTTATCATTGTATCATAAACAGGAAGCATTTATTGCAGTAAGAAGAGCTGTAGGAGCAATTGTTCCAACTACAGCAGCAATGTTACTAGTATTAATGTTGCAAACAATGGTGTAAGTTGTCAGTAAGGTTACTTTAGATATTTGAAAGAGCAGTCAATGTATATACTCACGAATATATATATAATAGTACATATAGCAATGCAGCTTCTTGTCCATGGAGCATATAGAGAAATCGCAATTTAATAATTTAGATATTGTACTACAAAAGATTCAACATCAATGCCATAAGGAGGAGCAAATGCAGACGACCTAATAATAACATTACTAGAAGGGCAAGAGGGCAAGCTGAACCTCATATGTCAAAAATATATAAAAAGATAACAGTATCAACAATTTACAATCCAGGCCCAGAATGCTTATTTAATGATATTTAATACAAATTATTCTTAATACAGGTCGGGTTAAAAATGTTCCATGTTACAATTTTTGTTTAAAGATGGCATGATATATTGCTGGTATACAGCGGGTCATTTCACGGCAACGCCACATCGTTTTAGACAAAGATCTGCTTTTCTCTGATTTAGTTGTTTGTAATTGAATGAGGTGAAGTGATATGCAATTTAATCTCTTGCGTTTTCCGTATGCTGAATAGAAAAATCTGTTTTAAATCACATTACCTTGTAGGTTCCTAAAATGGTCATAAGCCTATTCAGCGACCCCAAACATGCAACAAGATGATGTTGGCTAATACTGGTAAGATAAAGAATGATTGCTGGATGAAAACAAGTATAGGGTAAAGGTTAAAGTTACATCAAGGATAACTAAACATCTTTTCAGTCCATACGTTTGGGTGTAAATTGATTTGCATGGTTCATTGTGTGAAAAGGTATGGTTGATAATTCTATAAATAAATAGAACAGACGAGACTTGACGTGTATTCAAACTGACACCGTGCAGTATCTCATTTCTTTAAAACAAAGAACTTTCAAATATGAAGTAAGCAGTAATTGTTTTATTATATACACAAGTCTTTTTCCTACTTAAGGCCTAATAAAAAAAGGAATGCGCGACCAAAAAATCAAAGTAATTGAACATATGCTGCATTTGAAAATAAACACACAACTGTATATTTATCAATATATAGCAATAACACTTATGTGTACAAAGCACCGCCAAGCAAACTTTGAACTTCATTGCGCGCATGCCATTAGTTTAAAAAAGTATTGATCTGGGGCACTTAAATTTGAAATTTACAGTCATATTTTGAATGAATAATCACTGGAATAATTTTTGCATTTGATCTCGAATAAATGGAGTTTGCTTTTCTGTTCATCTAACTCAGTTCTGCAATTTTGCTTATGATTAACTGGATTTATTTAATCAATTTAGTCCAGTAAGAAGAATGTGGTTTCATTTGAACTGTAGTCGAATTTTACACACCGACTTTGTGCTATCTAATGGCAATCTATGAAATGCAAGTTGCAGAAATATATCTAAAATAGTCAACGGATATACATCTTCGCTAGCCAAGGTTAGGATCGATAAGCTGTGTGTGTGTGTGTGTGTGTGTGTGTGTGTGTGATTTGGATTTTTAAGATAGCTTTAACAATGTTTCGGTCATATCACTACGATATCTGCAGTGTGGCAGTTTATAGTGATGCCTAGCACTGGGACATCATGTCGCAGACATGTAGCATGATATCCCACCCAGTCACACTATCCTGACATCAAGCCGACCAGTCCTAACACTAACCTCCTAATGTTGAGCGCCAAGCGAGGCAGCTGTTAGTATCATTTTTTGTAAGTCTGTGGTATGACTCGGCCGGGCATCGAACCCACGAACTCCCGCATTAGAGGCGAATGCTCTAACCACCAGGCCACCGGAGCGGTCTCTATTTCAGTGTTTGTCCTAGCGATGTCAATTGTATTTCATTAGTTGCCTCCTTTAATATGTAATACAGCTAACCAGTCGCGTTTAACAGCAGTGCTTTGTAGAATGGTCACTACGCGGACCCCTGTGAAACATTGCTTATTTATGAGGATGACAGATATATTACCTGCCATGTTGATTATCGATACCTGCCATGTTGATTATCGATACCTGCCATGTTGATTATCGATATCATTCTCTGTACGATTCCTTACTTGCGTGAAATACGTAGCATGTAGCAAGTATTTTAAAGAATTTTAAACGTACACATTAAATCTCATTTGGTTTTAACATGCCCATATTCTACATGATTCACTGCATACAGAGGCAACAAATGTTTCAAAGCAAATAATATATATGTTGGCTTCAAATCATAATATTTTCCATTGTCAATCAAAGTAAGGATCGCTTATAGAAATTTGCCTACCAGTAATACTGGACTCCACAAAATCTTGCCGGTATAAATATTTACAGTATTAAATAGTTGAACTTGTTAGAACTTTCATATGTTTTCTATTATACGTCCATCACTAAACGACTATGGAGGGGTTCTTATTCTCTAAATATCAAATTTTGGTTTAATATATATGAACTTCTAAACCAATATACTAAAATAAAATTCTATCAACTTCACTGTGTGTTGCAAATCCCGTGGTTTTTTCCTTTATCAAGTACAACCATTTAACAATAGATAATAGTAAATGTAACATCATCAGAAGTTATGGCAGAACTCACAGTAAGTTGCATGAAAGGCTGAAGGTCATCGAGGAGGATAGCGGAAAGGATCGGAGATAATATAGAATGAGCATGTTGTTAAAATTAAACAATTAAAAATAATTAAGGCTGGTATGCATTGAATCAATGATCTAAAGATCATCTGTTAATTTACAGGTTTATAACCTTTCGTAATTGAAAGAGATGATCCGTAATACAAATAGGAAAATCATCCTCAGAAACAAAAAATATATTTACATATTCAATGGTTCTCCATACATGCTGCAGTATGTGTCTGAAACAAAATGAGGTACAACTTTTAATTATACCAGTAGTTTTTATTTAGAATTTATTATCCATTATGACTATGAAATAACCTCTGTATATCTCGAGTAGAAGTCATCAACTTATTTCTGATACTAACTTAAATAAACTTTAGGAAAAATATTCATGTCTTCCCATATGTAAAGAAAAACCAATTAATTTTATGTGGGTTAACAAATATTAGTGGGTATATCAATGTTATGAAACAGTCACAAATCGGTACAACCTATATATCAATAGCTAGGTTTCCTGTTTCCATGCAAAAACTGTTCTCACAGTTTAACCACAGACATTGAATATCTCGAGGGGTATTTAGATGATGGGATTGTATCAAGATCACTGATCGATGTCAAACGGATAAGAGTCAGTATGCTAAGATGATAAGTATATATATATATATATATATATATATATATATATATATATATATAGAGAGAGAGAGAGAGAGAGAGAGAGCATATAGAGAAATCGCAATTTAATAATTTAGATATTGTACTACAAAAGATTCAAGACCAATGCCATAAGGAGCAGCAAATGCAGACGGCCTAATAATAACATTACTAGAAGGGCAGTATTCGCATCTACGGTAGTAAGGTTAGTAGTAGTAGTATCCATAGTAGAAGTTGTAGGTGATGTTAAGTCAGACGTTTGCAACAGTAGTAAAAGTATAAAACCACAAATTTATGATGTAAATAGCAATACAGCTTCATGTCCGTGAAGAGTTATCATGTTTATCTAGACGAAATAAATATTTCTACTGTAAATATTTAAGAGGGCAAGCTGAACCTCATATGTCAAAAATATATAAAAAGATAAAAGTATCAACAATTTACAATCCACGCCCAGAATGATTTTTTTAATGACATTTAATACAAATTATTCTTAATACAGGTCGGGTTAAAAATGTTCCATGTTACAATTTGTTTTAAAAGATGTCATGATATATTGCTGGTATACAGCGGGTCATTACATGGTAACGCCTCATCGTTTTAGACATATAGCTACTTTTCTCTGAATTAGAAGCTTGTAATTGAATGACGGTGAGGTGATATGCAATTTAATCTCTTGCGTTTTCCGTATGTTAAATAGAAAAATCTGTTTTAAATCACATTACCTTGTAGGTTCCTAAAATGGTCATAAGTCTATACAGCGAACCCCAAACATGCAATAAGATGATGTTGGTTAATACTGGTAAGATAAAGAATGATTGCTGGATGAAAACAAGTATAGGGTAAAGGTTAAAGTTCCATCAAGGATAACTAAACGTCTTTTCAGTACATACGTCTGGGTGTAAATTGATTTGCATGGTTCATTGTGTGAAAAGGTATGGTTGATAATTCTATAAATAACTAGAACAGACGAGACTTGACGTGTATTCAAACTGACACCGTACAGTATATCATTTCTTTAAAACAAATAACTTTCAAATATGAAGTGAGCAGTAATCGCTATACCCATCTCGTTTTCCAACTTAAGGCCTAATAATAAAGGAATGCACGACAAAAGAAAATCAAAGTAATTGAACATATGCTGCATTTGAAAATAAACACACAAATGTAGATTTATCAATATACAGCAACAACGCTTATGTGTACAAAGCACCGCCAAGAGACCTTTTTGCTTCATTGCGCGCATGCCATTGGTTTAAAAAGTTATTGATTAGGTGCACTTAAAATTGAAATTTACATTCATATTTTGAATGAATAATGACTGGAATAACGTTTGCATTTGATTTTGAATGGATGGAAGAAGAATGTGGTTTCAGTTGCAAATGTAGACGACAATACACGCTGACTTTGTGCTATCTAATGGCAATCTATGAAATCAAGTTGCAGAAATGTATCTAAAATAATTCCTAAGACGACATAAGTGAGCCTGTATCAATGTCCTCCACTTCTGTCACAAAGCCATGATAGTCCTGATTCAGCCGCAAAGACATTCGTTCGTCCCCATAAATTTATTGCCACATGTGAGAGACCTAATAACGTACTTACGGAACATTAAAAACAAAGGCTTACACCTACACTGTGAAATGTAAAGAGTTCAAGTAGTGTGTAAAACTTAGTGTATAATCAAGATGAAACGATGACACCTTTTTAAGGAGAAAGTAGACACCAAGCGACGGTAGAAGTCCGTGTTACACAATGCTTTCCAAATGTGTTAGTAGAAGAGTAGAAGTTTGTGCTAGCGATTTTAAAGAGGATATGATTACCTCATATTCAACAGCGTCTACATTCACTACAGAGATATAGAGGTTGAGAGAGTAAACACGTAGTAACCCAAAAGTAACTTGCATAACAAAATTGAGAACGATGACATACAGCTACACGGAGAAATTAAACGGTTTACGTCAATGATTACTATGTCTTTGTATGGAATGGTCATGTGATATTTTGGTACAAACGAAAGATAACACACACACACACACACACGCACCCAGGCATACACGCGTGTTACTGCATTAGGTGAGTGTGGAACGAGGACTAATGGTTTGAAGGATGGACAGACAGACTTAACGTTACATTGAAGAGATAAAGGAAGAATGAAAACAATACGGAAATGTTAGACACCATTTTTTGGTTCTGTTATTTTCTAAAGGTATTACAGAACAATGATAATTAAGACAACGATATATTCTATGTGAGAAATGTTCATAGTCAATTGTCTTCATTCCACCATAACATTTGTTGGATATCCCAATTTAGGAGATGTCATGTTTGGCGGTTCACGCTACAACAATGTAGCAAAGTTTCCAACAAAACATCAGACAGCACCAAAACCAATTATGGTCGACTGCACTCTTCAGCAACGGAGAGAGAAAAAAAGTACAAACATTTTTACATTTTCTGAACGCATGGTTTGCTTTAGAATGAGAGTTTACCATAGGCAAGATCTTAGAGAGCAGTGAAACTCGCGTTATTGTTTAAAAATCCTTGTGTTTGTTTTCTTTCTGCAAAAACGATAGATCTAATGTTCGAAATTATTTCCCGCGACATGGCAGTCCAAAATATGATACCTGATGTGTACAAGTTCAAGTCAATTCATGATTTTATAGAACTCAACGATTTACTTATGCAAAGAAATCGATCTACAATTTTATGGTCTTTGAGTCATTTTCACGGAGGCTGTTACCACTGTGCATCCATTATTATGTGATCCCATTTCGATCCTGCATAGACTATGTCTATACATCATCAATGTAAAGGAAAACTTTGAACGTAATGCACATGCATCTTATGGACTGAACTTATTATGGGATATAATAATTAAGATCGAATAAGATTAATGATATCCTCTTGATTTTGATTGGCTGAGGTTTCAACGCCCAAGAAACAAGCTCTGTGGTCCGATTTTGATTGCACTTCCAGCTTGAATCTACAAACATTAACTTCTCAACTTTTTCAAAAATGAGCGAGATGGATGCATACTAATAATGTTATATTCGTTTTATTGACTGGCTTCTTAGTATTCAAGCAGTATTTTATATTTGTTGGATTTATTCACAACAAGATCTAGGATGACTTCTGTTATGAGCCGTAGATTTCATATAGTAGTTATTTAACATAACTAATATTAGCTTGGCACTAGTGGTTGGCTTTAATGCAATAAAGACACCGTTTTAGTCTTCTGCGACAGAATATTGATGTACATTTGAGTATTATATGTAAGTTTGTGCTTTCTATGGTATATTTGTTTAACCAATCTCACAATGAAGGAGTCAAATTCTAAATTAAGCTCCAGGCGTGCGAGTGGGGCTGGTATTGTCTTTCCATGATAATATACAATATTAGTTGCACTCTGAACTCCATCTGCATGAACCATAAATTTGGATCAGTTGAAAAGATTTGCCTTTGGGCAAGACACTTTGCTATAACTGCTGACTAACTTTTTGTGTCCAGTAAATAACCCAAACAAACTATTGTATAATTAAAGTCCCTAGTGTCATGTATGGTCCCTGACCTTCATACAATCTTATGAAGAAAGCATCTACAATCCTTTTTATTCTGAACTACTGAGCGAGTTGCAGTTATAGAGATAATAATAATTTCGGAAACATGTTAGAAATAAAGACGCCAGGGTCTCACAAATCATGTTTCGAGTGAATATGCTTATAATTAATGTTGTATCAAGGAAAGATTGTAAAACACTTAAAAGTGTTGCTTATTTAGAAAGGCAAAGAGTGGAAAAACACAGTCTTTACAGCAAATAAAACGAGCTTGTAAAATCTAAAATTTTCAGTATGTTAAGAACAATTGATACATTTTCGTATATATATATATATATATATATATATATATATAATACTGTATTATTGATTGTAGGCTGTATAAATGATATACCACGAGACGTATGAATGTTTCATTAAAAGGAAACAAAGCATGCCGAGTTTTCTTTCAATTAAAAATTTATCCAACGAGTGGTTTTTCATTGATAGAGCCTACATACTATACATGTATTTTCTTTATAACACATACAGATACACATATTTGCCCCTTGAAAGGATTTCAGATTTACTACTGGTTGCTGTGTATTTATCGAGTGAATAAACTCACCTAACCGAGTGTGTCCGGTGCAAAATATAGTTCTATGTATTTTGTGGCTATTCACAAACACCTTTGCATACTGATCCGTTGATTGTTTTCTTTTCTTAGCTTCTACATTTCTTCAAGTTTTAAGTATGAAAAGAGCACCACAAACACTCATTTAATTACGCCATATACATGACTGCTAAACCATCCACCTTTCACGTACCGGCGAATGAGGTATTAACGTGGAATAGACACTAAGCAGCAGGGAAGTTGAACAGACCAGTGCGTCCAGCCAAAATAAAGCTTCCTACGCGAACTTTCTCCGTAGAAGCCTCAGAAAGCAGAAATAACGCCTTCTACGGAGATCAATTTTCATGCATTCCAGACCGGATGCATCGGGTGGTCGCGCCGTGTGTGTTAGTAAATATAGCGTTCGAGACAGGAAAAATAAATTATCGGAAATAATTTTTTGTGTTATATTTTTTGTTGCATGGTGGGGCTGCTTTTTCATGAATAAATTTGATCAAGACCAATTCGATACCGACTGCGTGGATCATGAAGATTTATCGTGATGAAACCATGTGGCGTTGCCTGAGCGCGGCTGAACAAATTTTTAAATTTATTTATATCCATGTCACCGTTGCACCAGGTCTGATGGATATTTCTCAACGTGTGCGTGTCTACGCCATTGAATACCGATAAAATATTGCAATTGTCCCTGATCACCTTTGGAATTTGCGTATATCTCTGTGTTACGTAAATAACATCGGTGTTTTTGTGTCTGCCACGCGAGAATATCCTAGCCGGATTAGTTTGCTTGTCCAGCATAACGTCATCGAAAACAACAAGATTATTAATATCGCCGTCCAAATTCTCCACGGATGGAGCTTCATTGATGTCTGTGATGAATTCGATTGTGCCCTCATCGGTATTGTCGCTAAATTCTTTTAATACCTGATAACAGCGTTGATCGTCAACGGATGGCGCAACCAAGTACAATTTATCCCATTTCAGCCATCGCATGATCAAATTCAATAACAATTGTGTTTTACCAGATCCAGATGGACCAATGATTATCATTCTAATCGAATTCGGTAATGCCGCATGATGTTTTATCTGCTCGCGTCGTTTCGTGGCTGAAAAATCAATTACATTCATGTTAATAAAATACATGGATCTATATTGTGTTAAGTGCCGCAAGCACACAGCTACGATAAATCCAACCGAAATCGTTACACGCAACAAGAGGAAC
This sequence comes from Sinohyriopsis cumingii, assembly GCA_028554795.2. Taxonomy (NCBI): domain Eukaryota; kingdom Metazoa; phylum Mollusca; class Bivalvia; order Unionida; family Unionidae; genus Sinohyriopsis; species Sinohyriopsis cumingii. The sequence goes on from CM068824.1 coordinate 155,774,310, forward strand.
GCAATTGCAGGAGAATGCGAAGTTTGTAAGACGCGCAAGTTCAGATTTGTAAAAAAAAAACTAGAACAGGAGGAGACATTGCCGCCTCCTTAAAAAATCTACCTGGGTTGCCCTGGGCGAAATATCCCGGAGAGAAGCATCTACCAGGGTACAATTATTGTGGACCTGGAACAAGGCTCGATATTAGACTCGACGATAATAACCAACCAAAACAAGATGAAAATCCAGTAAACGCCATCGATGAAGCTTGTTACTACCACGATCTCGCATATCGCAGCGGAGATTTACAACAAAGGCATCTCGCTGATATCAAGCTAATTCACGCACTAGACGCGATTCCTGATAAAAATTTCAAAGAGAAATTGGCAACATGGGTGGTAAAAGGCGCGATGAAAGGTAAATTAAAATTAGCACTCGGCGCTGGTAAATAATATGGAGCAGATATATTATTCTCCGCGAGGATTTTGGCGAGGAAAATCAGCGATTGCCAAACTCGTCAAAGCCGCTAAAGTAAAATCGTCCGTCGCTGAATCGTGGTTATCAAAACAGGCAATTTGGCAAATATATCTTCCTCCGCCTAAAAAAATACCATACGCGAGTTTCACCGTCAGTGTCCCTAATGAGGTCCATCAGGCGGATCTAATGTTTCTTCCTCACGATACCGTCGACGGAGTCACATACAAATACGTTTTGACAATCGTTGATATCACTAGCAGGTATAAAGAAGCAGAGCCATTATCGAATAAAACAGCAACGGAAATTGCTAAGGCATTTAATGAAATTTACTCACGATCCCCGTTGACATGGCCAAATCTTCTCCAGGTTGATCCAGGTCGAGAATTTCTTGCCGCGGTTACTTCATTGATGAAAAAAATAATGTGAAAATCCGACGCGGTATTGTAGGTGTTCATCGCAATCAAGCTATCGTTGAAAGATTCAACAAAACGCTCGCGGAACGATTATTTGGATACCAGTACGCGCGCGAGTTTATTCAAGATAATCGATCTCACGATTGGGTATCAAGATTGCCTCAGGTAATTAACGCGCTAAATAACGAAGTAACTGGAACAATAGCAATGAAATCCGCAATTGCAATTACAAAATCGAATATACCACTAAAGCGAGATTCCACAATTCAGCCTGTACTAGGTAGCGTCACAGTCAGATATTTATATAAAGAAGGCGAGGCCGAAGGAGGAAGAAAAAGAGCAACCGATCCAACCTGGAGCGTTACAACGCACAAAATATCCGCCGTAACAAGATCGTCAGGAAGACCAGCGATTTATATCCTAGATTCGTTAGCTCCACAACGCGGATTTACCAAGGAAGAATTACAAATAGTACCCGAAGATACTCAACTACCGCCAGCGTCACTGATGTAGTTTACTCGAATTCGTCCTAGCTGGGATAATTTTCTTACTCTCGACACGGCCAAATATACCAAATTTGACCAAGAAATTCTATCATCGACGATCCAAACTTGGCCATCTACGGTCAATCCCTGCGACGAGTGTATCGTTGTTGCGTAGCCTAATTTCCACGGTGATTTTTCTGCATTTAGCGCTTCATTAACAAGACTAATATCAACGAAGATAATATCATTTAGGACCAAGTTTTTTTCCTTTCCACATGGTAGAGTAACGTCGATATTTTGTCGTCGAGTATTAGCGGGCCTGTAGCATAACGGTACCTGCAGCGTTGGAAATTTCTCACAATGCAGCTTGAATAACATTTCCTGAATAATATCACGAATAATTTTTCTACTAGCAACGATCAGATGATCGGGACGCCACAAATTTAGAAAATTGCTCATCGGAGTCTCGTCGATTATTTTCCTCATGACGTCACACTGAATCTTATTCGGTTGTAATCGAATCAATTTTTTGAATTCGGTCAGTAAAGTATCTGTCGATCTATAATCAGCGTCAATTTCTTCATAATAATCAACGAAGTTTCTGAGCCATTCGTGAGGCGATTCGCCATCGATCGGATTAGGTTGGCCATGATCGCCGCACATTATCACAGCGGTATTTTTCCCTTCCAGCCAAGCTAATATCGATTTTAGTATATCTAAATTCACTGTGCAAATCTCATCAAATATTATGATTTTGTTGACATATTTGTCCCCCATACGAACCGAGTCCCATGATTCACCGCTGTATTTGAAATAGCTATGGTACGTGCAAGAATTAACGCCACGCTGCTTTATTTCTCGCGCTAATCTATGTGTCGGAGTCAACACAATCATATCGGAGTTCGCAAATAAATTTATTGCTCGCGTTGTTTTACCGCTACCGCCAGGTCCATTTAGGTAAACGAATTTGCTGCGTGAAATTGGGTCAAACGCGGATGTGGCTGTCGAAGATTCCAAAATTGAAGATTTTTCAAATCTACCTCGATGAATTTCATCGCGATCTTCGACATCGGCATCCTCGCAATAATCTAGAATATCTTCATTTTTTATCCTCCACGTTCCCCATGAACTACCGTCGGTGATTAAATTTTCCAGCCTACATTGGTATTTTTTATCGATATAGAACGAATCCGTCGCGACTCTTACTGCGATATCAGAAAATTTGTTTATCATCGACAGCAAATTTATACTTACATAGGCGAGCATCGACGACCGCAAATGTGTATATTGAGCTGATTCTTCGTGAAGGTAGCTAATCACGGTACCTAACTTTGCTCCATCAATGATAATATTCTCTCTGTTACAAAATATTCCTCGCGATACCGTATCGGCGATTATAAAATCCATCTCGGCGTCGTTGATAAACAATCTAGCGTGTCGATGTTTATGATCAACAGATCCACCTTGAGTAAATTTGCCGATTATTTTTCTTCCTATATCTTTCGCGTTGTCACAGTCCGTCGGTAGCCACACATTGGTCTGTTTTCTGTAGGATATAATCGCCTCGCTCACCGTCAACGATACTAACATCGACGAATCTAGCATATATCTCAATAACACCGTAGGGACCCAACGACGCTGGGAGAAATGCCTACCAAACCAAATGTAGCAAATTTTATGTAAATTTTCAGCAAATTCGAACGACGTAACGCAAGCAAATCCGGTCATGACAAAATCAGGCAACGGTCCGTTAATTGCTACTCTTGTCATCTCGCTGGTAGGATGGCCGAATTTAGCAAAATAATCTGCACAATCGCCATATCCAAGGAAACTTCCAGGATAACACGCGCTCATGTCAACGGAGATCATATCTTCGAAATCGTACTTGGTATTCCACAGTCCGCCATGGCCGTATTCGATACAGCTAAGTTGAATATCGGCGAGAAATTCGTTTCTTGTAGGCTTCCACGAGTTCTTCTCTCTAGCGGCATGAGCGGCCACAGACGGAACTGTAAAGCAATTCGTTAGTAACTGATCGGGATTCGACGAATATTTCACCGCGAGATTTCTCATCGACTCGTGTAATATCTCGTTTCTGTAAATATCGCCACATGGTAGGATAAATTGATCGTATCTTTCTTCGCTCGAGAATAACCATATCGATATCGGATCAGATGCGCTTATTTTTTTAATAAATCTAAACATATCATCGGAATTATTATTCTCCGCAGAATTTTCCGCAGATTTACTATCTGTGGGATAAAATTTGACCACACGATCCCGCGGAAATATCATCACCGATTGCGACCATGCGTGAGAATTGTGATCGACAATCTCGATTGGTGCTCCTCGGGATCTATACGGCGACGAGTATAATATTTCTCCCGATAACGTTTTCACCGTGATAGGAAATTTAAGTTTTTTACTCAACGCAGCTACATCGTCCACAGATGCACCATCAGCGACGGTACTTGCCCACGCGTTAATTTTATCCAACCTCAACTGGGTCAAACCAGATCCACGTCGAGCGTTTTTCATGTGCTCGATAACACGTTCAGCCACGCAATTTATCAACGGTGATTCTTTCATCGCAGGTAGGTTTTTCACATCCGGGTTGTTATTTAGCCGATAAATTCCATAAACAACGGCGCTAGCTGGATAAGATCTAGCATAATAAGGGCCATCGATTCCCAATAACAATCCGGGTTTGGAATTTTTATCAAGAACAACGTTTTTCTTACCGCCACGCACAGGATCTCGTTTATCGCGAATAATCCAGGTATCGTCAGGCATTTGTGCGATAAATTTTATTCCAAAGATAAATCGCTCTTCTTTGTGTTCGGTTTTTATGTGCTCGATTATTTTCTTGGCTCGTTCCAGATTCATCGTAGCATCAATAGAATTTGTTTTCCAGGTCGACCAAGTGTGAACTGCTCCATCATCAAAGAATTCTTTTTTCGCAAGGTCAACCTCAGGTATAATATATTCTGCCTCATCAAGATCAAATGCATCCATCGATTATATTTTAGACATATGTTTAAATTATAATGCATTGCAAGTGGATACTAATCGGCTCAACAAAATTCTGCGACAAATCCTGCAGAGGCGATTATTGTGGCGCTCACATACATGCGATTCGGCGTGGCAGTAAAGGACCACAGCGATGTTTAGTTTGCCAAGTTGGCACGCGAGGAAAAACTCGGTTGTGTCTGGCTTGTGGAGGAAAAAATTATCGGGAATTGCGACGATATTACGAAAAAAGATCCTCGTCCGTGATAACATGCGAAGAAGATTATATTAATCGATTCAAAGCAAATAATGATTTAAACATATAGATATTACTATATGAATCAAAAATCAGCGATTCCAGAATCAACAATGACATGCGAGTTCAAATCTCACCCAACGATCATGGGATACGAATCGTCATCGGATGGTGTTGTCAGGAATACCAGAACGAAGTATCACGTCGGTAACGTTGATAAATTTGGTTATCTCAAATTTACAATCGGCAAAAACAAAAAAAGAAGATGCGTGGCTTATCTTAATCATCGGTTTGTATTCGAGTGTTTCAACGGACCAATAAAAGTCGGTCTTGTTATCGACCATATTGACGGAAATACACTCAATAACAAGATATCTAATCTTCGCGCTGTAACTCAGAGGGAAAATTGTAAATTTGGTAATAACGGCGGTGAATGTCGACCATCTAAGGCGGTCAAATCGATAAATCGAGAAACAAACGAAGAAATTGTGTTCACATCGATGAACGCCGCTGCAAAATATTTCGGTATTAATACAAATTCCGTGCGATTTGCAGCAGAAAAAATACATAACGCAACATTCTCCTACAAATTCGGTGCATGGATTGAGTTTTATTATGTTCCGATAATATCCGACTCAAAAAAAATAATATTCGAAAATTATAAATTTTGATAATTAAATATTACAAAATTTATATAATGAATGAGGAAAACGTAAATAATATCATCGAAGCCATCGAGGATTTGAAAAATAAAAATATAAATTTACCCTTGGATTTGGACGCAGGTAAAATCCGGTCCGAATTTGAGACGATTGTTCAGGGGAAGCTCGAATATAGGTACACGCTACCGTCCGAATATAAATTCATAAAGAAAATCCAGATTGCGATGTACCAATCGCTTGCGTCCGTCAGCGATGATCAAATCGAGGATTTTGTTAAATTATCAACGCTGGTAGAAAAAGTTAGATCGAGTTTATCAGACGAATATGAATCGAGAAAAATTACCAGCTCGCGTGTTAGGCAGCTAAAAAAGCTGGTCGATGAGAGTAAAATTAAAATCGAAGATTCTTAAGATTCTTGAAATTAGAATCGAAGATTCTTGCCACAAAAAAAAAAACAAAAATTAAAAATTTTATTAATTTTGAAAAATTTCCCTGATTTTTATTTATTTTTTTGGCCATTTTTTTTCTGGCGGAAAGATTTACGATCTTACCAGCAAATTGATACTCAGTGTTTCCTCGCGTATATCAAGCAAATTTCCATTTTGATCCGTCAGTTTGAAATTTATCCTTGATAATAATCGACTGTGACATCGCAGGTAAAATGGATTTACTGGCTCTTTTATTATCAAAAATCCCGGAGAGACGCTAGGTGAAAACGAATATAAGATAAATCCCTGGTGTGCCTGTTTTGACACAGACGAATCAACGTTGTAGCTATCTGCGACGACATCCGCGTGAAGATTAATCGCGATGACCTCCGTTATATTAACGATGCCCGGTGAGATATGCCGTCCCTGCTTGGCTGTATCATTATCATGCTGGAGAATTGATTTTGATTGTAATTTCTTGGTCAACCACGCGGCATGTAATTTCGGGAATAAATCATCGATGGTATCAGTGACCGATTTTTTCATTTCATCAACGTTATAATCAGGAAATTTGAAATTTGGTAATGTTTCCTTGGTTAATTTGAATAGCGTCATAAATTTTTGCTTCTCTCCTGAATTCCTAATCAGCTTGAAGCTACTGGCGGGGAGAACATAATCAGCGACTGATATATCGTCGGTTATCGCCTGAATGAACATGCCGTGATAATATTCAGCATCAAACGCGAGTTGGTTCAGAATCTTCACACGTTCGATAATAATTTTGTTGCATGAGTCTGATTCATCTAAGATACATTCATGAAAATATTTTTTTAGTAAATTTAATTGTAATTTATGTTCCTGATTAAAATCATCAATGGTTTTTCTTATCAACGTACCGTCTATGGATTTTATCTTGCTAGGTTGGAAAAATGATTCCGACATCCGGAGAGACCTTAGGAAGAGGCAACCATGAGAAAATCTTATCCTTAAGAGTGAAAGCAAAAAATACCGAGCCGGATTTGTGTTTGTTCATGAGAATGATGGCATCTTCGACAAGATCTTTATGTCTGATGGCGGTTTCGTAATATCCTTCATTGGTGGTAAAGTCGGAATTTTTTGGTTCAGGTGGCTCTGGAGGAGCTTCCTCGTGCCAACCTGGAATAAAAACATCTGGTTTTTTTGGTTTTACCGGAGGTGCGATTTCAGGCCAACCTAGCACTGTCCTAATCGATGATTGGTAAATATCGACCATATATGGTGATTTTACTTCGATTATCGACGACAACGTTGGTTCGTGTGCTAATATTTTTATTCCTGGAGTAGCATCGCCGGTTATATTTGATATCCTATAGGTTATTTCCTTGTCGATTTGCTCAATTTCGTAGCTGCCTGTTGGTATACTAACGGGGGTCCAATCGGGATTTCCATCGGGTTTGTTTTTGTTGGCAAAAATAAGAGAATTGTTTGATAATAATCTACCGAACGATTTCGATCTGATATTGGGCCAGCTGTTATAGACACGTAACTGCGATAATGCAATTTCCTTGACGCTAATTGGCGTTAGAAAATCGATACTAAATTCTGGCTTTGTTGAGCTTACCGATATCAGCGTCGTTATCGGCGGTGTTGTGTTTGTCACGATTTGAGCTAGTTCGGACATTATTTATATTTATTTGTTCAATCTCGGAGTAGATATTTATCATCGCTGAAAATTCTAGATCGGATATAACGCCGTCGTTGAGACTCTCAGAAAGCAACGATGATAATTTCGAATACGCCTCGTTGACCTGGGATAATTTACTCGTGTACAGGGATAATTTTTCATTCGTGCATGAGGATATTTTTTTGCGATGATATTGAGGACACCGGCGATTGTTGTTGTTGATGATATTATTATCGTTGCAACGATCTGCGCGATTGTTGTTACCGCGGATAAGATTATACCTGCACCGGCGACTATTGCACTTACCGCGTACACAGCAACATCGATGGTAACTAATCTGCGCTGATATTTCTTTATTTTTACCTGATATTCGTCGAGGAGCTTTTTTAGCGAATCCTGCCACAAACGCGCCTGATTGTATCGGTAGTCCGATGCAGTCATTTATATTACCCATATTTTACCCAATCAATTGCAGTCCATCCGGATAAATATTCGAAAATTGCAAAATAATTGATCGGCCCAGTCACGGATCTATCTGGTGGTTCTAGCTTAAAAGTTTCCGTCTTATTTTCACCTATGGAAATAACAAAAAATCCGGAATAATATTCATAAATTTCATGAGATCGGCCTTTACATTGAATTTTATCGCTCCCGAGATAAGATATATTCGATATACACCAGTAATTGGCGAAGTAAAGCTAAATGTGTTATTTTCGGGTGTCCAGGTAAGATTTTGTGAATTTACCACAAATGTTAGATGGCATGGAATACCTTCTACGTCCACATGAACTGGCACGCGAAGAAGATTCAATTTTGAAACATCCTTGTGGATTTCTAATACAGTTCTTGCGAGAAGGTCGTGTGATGTTATATCGGTCTTTTGGTCAATTTTTGTAGTTGCGGCGAGAAGTTTCGTGTTCAAATCTCGAATTTCTCCGTCGTACACCGATGCATCGACTTTTTGATGCGCCTATTCACGTACTACGTTGATATCCTCGTTGATTTTTTTTTATTTTCTCGTCGAGGTCGTCGTGTGATGTTTTATCGACTTTTTCATTTGCGATTTGACGTATCTCGGAAGTTTCCTTGTTAATTTTAGTATTATCCTCGTTGATTTTTTTTGTTTTTTCGCTGAGATCGTCGTGTGATGTTTTATCGACTTTTTCACTCGCCAATTTACGTACCGCGTTAATATCCTCGTTGATTTTTTTTTTGTTTTCTCACTGAGATCGTCGTGTGATGTTTTATCGACTTTTTGACGCACCAATTCACGTACCGCGTTAATATCCTCGTTGATTTGGGCAATATCCTCGTTTATTTTTTTTGTTTTTCCGCTAAGATCGTTGTGTGATGTTTTATCGACCTTTTGATGCGCTAATTCACGTACCGCGTTAATATCCTCGTTGATTTTAGTAATATCCTCGTTGATTTTTTTTTGTTTTCTCGTCGAGGTCGTCATACAATGACATATCGACCTTTTGACGCGTCAATCCACGTACTACGTCAATATCCTTGTTAATTTTGGCAATATCCTCGTTGATTTTTTTTGTTTTCTCGCTGAGATCGTCGTATAGTGTTTTATCGCTTTTCTGACCCATTACGGTTTTTATTTCGGTAACATCGGTAAAAATCTTAGTAACATCCCCGCTGATTTTTTCTACCTTATCGCTAAGATCATCGTGCGATTCTTGATCGACTTTTTTCTTCGCTAGTTCGTTTGCGGCGGAGGAAGTATCGCTGGATTTTTTTATATCCTCGTCAATTTTTTTACTAAGTTTACCTAAGGTATCGTCCAGTTTTTTAAGATCGTTAGTTAGTCTGTTAAGTCTTCTTGTCAATTTGTCCTGAGTATCATCGTATAATGCTTTATCAACCTTCAGAAGCAACGTTGCTGATAATTCGTTGTCTTTTTTTTCCACATCCGCGATATCGGCCTTTGAGGGTAACTTCGCTACAAGATCGGCGATATCAGCGATGGATTTTGATACCGACTCTGATAGGCTGGTAAATTGATTGATACGATCGTTATATTCGTCTCGCTTGATTATATCAGTTATTTTGACATTGCTTGTTTGTAATCTTCCTTCGCTATTTTGAAAAATAGCAACTTCGCCAGGATCTATCTCTGACAGCGATAGAAGATTATTGATATCATCCCTGGTTGCAAATTTTGATGTATCAACGTCAGTCACTGCTGCTTCCTTCTTCCTGTAGAGAAATCTACCATAAATATCAACCATGATATTTATCTACGGTGTATTTAAATACGATCCTGTGATATGGACCGGATGATTTTGAAATCGCATCGAGAACGTTAATTGATTCAGGACCGCATATCGGTGGATCCATTACCGTCTGCGTCGGAAGTGTCGAGTACCAAATCGGAATATTTAACTTTGAAACGTAATTGATGAATTCTTTCGGTGGCGCTAATCCATACGAGTCAAAATAAACAACTTCGCGAGGATTAATCGCGTAGGCGACCCAGTGTGTGCCAGGGCCGGTATTTGAATCAAGATTTATTATTCCCGTCTCGGTGGTGTTTGGTTTTTCTGGTAGTTGATTTCGCATAAATACGCCTCTGAAAAACTTTATTTTTTTATTCTTTGCTTCGTTAAGTAAATCTAAATTTGAATAGGGCGTGCTAATCTTAGGCCGGATCCGTACATAGGAGGTCGTCCCAATCTTAGGCCGGATCCGTACAGAGGTCGTCTTGGATAAAGATTGTTTCGCTTTTTTTTACCGTATCGTCCTCCTACTTTTTCTAATAGTTTTTTACCTGCGTATCCAGCCGCGGCTGATGCTAGACCGGTTGCTATTGTCGGAGCAAGTGAGGCTAATAATCCAGGAATAGCGGCTAGTAGAGGGAAAAATCCACCTACTTTGACCATGTCTCTGATGGCGCCTATACTAAGATTCACATGAACGCCGGAATTTGCTGATTTAGCTTTGGTGAAACGTTCACGTTGACCCCTAGTTAGCGATAGTTTGTTGGGCCCGCCATGAATTTGATCGTTTTTCAAGGTTAATTTCATACCGCATCGCTTTGCTGTTGCTGTTTGAAGTTTTTTCATCTGACCCTGGGTCAGAGTTACGCTGACGTGTTCGTATGGCATATTAATAATCGTTTAATCTAAATTTAGAAATCTTAAAATCTTCGATTTTAAAGTTACATTTTTTCGACAGGAGCGTCGATTACTCTCATTCTGCCGCTGATTCCTTCCAAGATCATTGTTCTATCACTGAGAATAACCGCGATTGCCCTTGCTGCTCCAGCTGTGTTAATTCTGGTTTTGAAATGGATATCAACGACGGATTGTTTTACCAAATCGAGATGTTCCAGGGAAAAGTAATAGATAGGATAAAATTTATTAAAATCCAACTGTGATATTTGCAATCCTGTATCGATATTTTGATCGTGACCCATAAAACACAACAAACGATGATATGCGCGAGCCGTAGAATAATTGACAAAATCAATCGATATTTCCTCCGATGGTTCTTGTTGCCCGTTTATCCTTAGTGATACGTTTGTTGCTGCGAAATTATCGAATATCATGTGACTGTGAGTTTGATCGTATCTATCTGCGGCATGAAGAGCCACGAAGATGTGTCTGGGCGCCGAGACGCCTTGCTGTGACGCAATTCGCCAGGTAAATATTCCGTCAATATTAACGTCGATAGAGTCGGTCGTAGTTGTTAGCCATGACATAACAGACTTACCACCCTGATTCATGAATGACAATAATTTTTCTTCCTCAAGCATCGATGGAACTATCGCTGGCATCCACAAAGTAAATTTGGTTAGTTCCACCTTACCGGCATCAACAGTAGCTTCTCTCCAGATGGCTCTGTCATTGCCTGTGTCGTCTCGAACAAAGGAAATTGTGTGTTTTGCTCCGTAAATAACTTTCCTGAAATGTCTGCAAAATCCAAAAATGTGAGATAGCGGAATTGCACAGGAGAATATTAGACCATCTTCTTTTAACATAGCTCTTCGCGTGGCAAATCCAAGGTTGTAATTATTATTAATGCCGAGCATTACATCGGCGTTGGTGGCGTCAGCATCACCAGCAAGATTTTTCGGTCTACCGATATTACACTGAATATGATCAGCGGTATTAGAATTATCCTTGGCGAACATCATGCTAGGGCCAGCTGATCTGGTAAAATCATCCGAGTATCTAGCTAGGCCTATAATCGTCGTTGCTAAATCAACGTTGCCCGTGATTGATTCGATTTCTCTTCCATCGATCATGTAAGTGGCACTCTTGAATAAAGCCATGATGCCATTGTTAACGAATCCAATTTTAGAGTTTGCTGCGTAGTTGGTACCGGCGGTTTTCACAATTTTACCAACAAATTCGATATATGCCTCAGACGGAAGAAAATATCTTGTCGTGTCGTGAACTTGAATTTCAACGCGATTAGTTGCATTTGGTGTCACTGTGTCGTACGAGAAATACTGGAAATCACGCACGGATGTGTCTCTACCTACAGGCTCGTCCATGTCGAACACTTCGTTTGACACTTGTGCGAACATTTGTTATTAAGAATTTCATCTAAAATGAAGACCGCTGCCTGATATAAAACTTGTGTTCGCAACTTCCTTTGCTAGATCATTTGCGAAATTTGTTTTCGCAACTTCCTGTGCTAGGTCATTTATTTTTTTATTTGCTGCGTCGTTTATAGCCTTACTGACCTCTGGGGGCATTTCACTGGTGCTAGGTAATTTGACTGGCTGTTTTTTTTTATGCATTAAATTTGATATTTTGCTTTTGACAACATCGAAGCCCTTACTGGCCAAATTACCAATACCAGAAATGACAGTCTCGCCGATCTTTCCTATTGCCTTTGATGCAATTTGCTTAGCTGCGGGTCCTATTTTAGGGACTACTCGCGTGACGAGGCTTTTAACGATGTCGCCTAATCCATTGCCGTGAATATATTTATATACAGGCAATCGAGAATTAGCTATGCGGACCTGTCTAGGTCTGCGTTGATGTTTGTGAACAATCATGTTATTTCAATTGTGTTGTTTTAATCGATGAGTTCGTCAACGAGCTGCTTGTAAATGTAGGAATCAATAACACCGCCGCGAAACAATCGCTGACAAATATCTGAGGCCTCGTTAATTATTTCATGAGAATTATTTCCGGCTCGTTTTCCCCCGATTAATATTTCGAGCGAGATACATCGTTGACGACGATGTCAGGACAAATGGTATATCCGCTTCCTGTTTTTGGTTTTATTGTTGATTGATACGACGATGGTGATAATACATCTTCGTATTTCTCCTCTTCCCCTGATTCTTTTATTTTTTCCAGAAATTTTTTGTAACCAGGATCATTAAGATCGACGTATTTTTTCTTTGAAGCAAAATACACAGCGGGAATCCATTGATCTTCGGTATATTCATCGAGAAATCTAGGAAATAAATATTTACCTCTTTCATCGAAACCAAATTCGGCCGCCTCAATTAGATTTTTCTCGCTTTCCAATTCCTTGAGTCCTTTTGTGGTAAAATGATCTTCGGGCGCAGTTCCTACAATTCCAGTTTCCAACTTTGCGGAAGAAGATACAGGAGGTTTATCGATGAATTTTATTTTTGGGCTTTCCTCTATTTTCAAAGATTGAATTTCTTGTGGCGCCACCGAAAGTATCTTCCCCTTCCTTTCTTTCTCTCTGTTTTCTGCAAATTCTCGAAATTGAAGAAACCTCGAATCCTCCCTCGCCTGGGATAATACATATTTGATCCGATATATTCTTTTATACCAAACTTCTCGTGTACGAATTTTGTTCAATCCATCATCAGTTAAATAATTTATTCTTCTATTGTCGAAAGAATTTTCCGCAAATTCCCCAAGTTTTTTAAGATCGTCATGTTTAATTTTTTTTAATTCTACATCCATCGTTGTCCAACCTCCAGTGGAAAATTCCCCCCTTATATTTTTGAGGGGATCTTTTATTAATTCTTCCTCTTCTTCCTCTTCTTCCTTTTTTTCTTCTTCCTTTATTTCTTCTTTTTGCAACATTTGTTTTTGCTGCGCTTGTGCTTGTGCTTGTGCTTGTTGTGCTTGTTGTGCTTGTGTTTGTGGCTCTTGTGCTTGTGTTTGTGGCGCTTGTTGTGCTTGCCGCGCTCGTTGTGCTTGTTGTGCTCGTTGTACTTGTGCTAGTCGCAATTGTTCCAGTCGATCTGGCAATAATCGAGTGTGTTCCTCAATGTCTCTCAACACAGGAAGAATTCCACGTTTTTTGATATCTATATCTTTTACGTCACCAAGGAAGACTCGCTCGGTTGTTTGGGTAACTGGCCTTAACAAATCCGACGATAATTCAGTAAGATTTAGTTTCGCATCTTCGTAATCGCGAACTTTTTTCTTAAATAATTATTTTGCTGGGATAAGTTTCCTTACTGCCGCTAATTGTTCTCGCGCTATCCTGGCAGAATGAGGCTCTCCAACTGTACTAGTTTTCCGACTCATATTATTTTCAAGTATATTATTTTAATGTGACGTAAAATGGACCAAAGCAGCCCCACCATGCAACAAAAAATATAACACAAAAAATTATTTCCGATAATTTATTTTTCCTGTCTCGAACGCTATATTTACTAACACACACGGCGCGACCACCCGATGCATCCGGTCTGGAATGCATGAAAATTGATCTCCGTAGAAGGCGTTATTTCTGCTTTCTGAGGCTTCTACAGAGAAAGTTCGCGTAGGAAGCTTTATTTTGGCTGGACGCACTGGTCTGTTCAACTTCCCTGCTGCTGACACTATAATAAAGGACAATCCAACATGAAGTAATTAAAATATTTTAATACATTTACAGTTGATCTAAGTCATTGTACTGCTTTAGTAGCACGAACACCGACGATAAACTCTCTCTCTCGTCGGTTTGAATTTAAAAGTCTCTCTCTCTCTCTCTCTCTCTCTCTCTCTCTCATCCTTCGGTCGGTTTCACTTTTACCATCATTCATAAGTCCAGAGACATAGTGGGATGATACAAACAAAAATCCTCTGAATTCAAAATTGTTGTGTTGTGTTGTGTCTCCAGTCTGTCCATCCATTGTCGACTCATCTTCCTACGAAGATGTGCTCAAGATAAGCCAAGTTGAACGAAGCCTATGTGAATTTGCATAGGGTCATGACAAGTCTGATACCGAGACCTGAAGAGATAGACAATATCATAATGTTGAAAGTCACTGAAGACCTGAAAGAAGAGCTCTTCAAGGAAGAATTCAAGAAGGAGAAAGAAGAATGGACGGAGAAGTACAGACTTCATAAACAGCAGAGAGAGCAGCAACAGCAGCAGCAGCATGAACCTGGCAGAGGCTTTGTTAACAGTTTTATCGACACCAAAGAGTTCTTCTTCTCTTTCCGAAGAAGCAGACCTTATCCTGTGAGAAAGCCTGTCGTCACAGGAGGCCGTCATCTTATAACCTAAGCGATCGCCATAGCTTCAACTTCCCAAAAAAAATTTCAGGGCTACCCCATACTCTCGAAAAGAAATCATATTCCATTGCCTATGATACGTTAGTCAGTTAGAAGAAAAAATACAGAAATGAGTCTATCAGCACATGATTTCTTTATCTTGATTAGAAAGTGTGACTCTAAGTTGTTCGTTTCCGTCGCTTATCAAAATTTTAAAAATAGTAATGTTCTGTAAAAAGTGAATGAGTGGTTTTTTTTAGGTCTCTGCGTTTTGTTTTCTTTTGTTGGTGATAATATGGATAATGTAAGTTCGGGTACAACGAAATTTAAAGAATTAGGTCCAGAACTCGGTGTGGAGGGAAGAAATATACGCAACAGCAGCGGGAGCAAGAAATGCAGACTTAGCCAGTTAGCACTCCACCCACCTCGAGAACACAAATAACAGTTAGTCAACAGCCGACTATACCTAACAAACAACCCGTCCCGGAAAGAGTGGTGGCAAAACAAAGGTCCAATTATGTTACACAAACGGTATGGCAAACTCAAATGTAATTATCGGAGGCACTACGTTCTTTTCTCACTCCGATACTACAGGCAATCTCAGCTGAAAGAACAACCACAACAACAATAACAGCGACAGACACCATAGCAGCGGATTTGAAACTATCTACCTCAACTGAAGAATTAGTATCAGAACCAGAAGAGGAAATTGAGGCGGTTGAGGAGGAGGGGGACGCTGACCCTCGTTGAGAAGTACACCGAAATGGGGCTAGATCAAGCATTGTATGACGTCAACATAGCAGGGCAGTTTATTACAGCCATACAATACGTTGCCTACAAATCTCTAGACACCTTTAAACCAAGACCTTCTCAATGGGGATTAGGGGTCAGAGTTCTTCCCAATTCTACAGACAAGCCTACACTGGATACCCCCTCAGTCAACTGGTAGAAACCGCTACTTACATTACCGCCCATCATGGCAACGCATTTCCTGATATCAAGAATCATGAGACTAGGAGTGCGGGAAAGAACGTGAAAGCAAAAGAGAGACGTGTTACCTTCTAACAGAAAAAACAGACTTTTTTTTAGGGCTCCAAAAGATTGCTTTTTATTAAATAGGGAACCATATTTGGCTTGGTATCCCTCCTTGACTAAACTATTCTCGAAACAAAAATGACCCATTGGAACACCACAACAAACTTAACTTTTTAAACCTAACAGTGACCAAACTGGTATATGTCGCTTAGACATAATAATTTAAAATAAGATCAGTATGGCTATTTTTATGTACACTAAGTACTAATATTAGACAGATATGTTAGGAAGTAGGAAATTTAACAGACTCGTTAGATTTGAACTAATTGCACAGGTGGTTAACACATTATTGGTACCTTTTATTGTCCATTAGCAAAAACGGGACTTGATTTGAAATAAGTACGGGCTAGCGTTTTGGTGAGTACTTAACATCCATGGCTGTCTTGCTGAGCACCTTTTTCCTCCTTTACCACGCTCGGACAGAAAAATGAGTGTGTGGTGAGACAATTCTCACTCATGTTTAAAGTCTTTCAGTCAGGTTGTTAAGGACTAGTTAGTCCTACACCTGAGTGGCTAAATTTAAAAAAAGTCTGTGAGTACATAAAAGCCTGGGGGATGAGGCTCTCTTTCCTTCCCCAGGAGTAATTAAAAATCACGCGGTACGTAATTAAACCAGTGATACATGCTCCATTAGAGCGAAAATCACTTTAATTCAAGTAAGCAGGCAAGCAAGTTCGAGTACCGTCTCTAGCACTCTTGATGACACCAACTGTCTGGGTTATTTTCTTTCTTGCAAGCCCCTATGTTCCACTTCTGTTTGTGATAATAACTTGTGATACTTCACATTTTCTAAAGTAGAAATCTTTACAAGCCGTACAAAATACAAAACTTATATGACTTTGGCTTTTGACACTTGCACAGACTCTTCACTTTATAAGTGTCACGAGAAAATTGTATATCCAATTTTTACCATTTTCAAAAACACGCACACACTTGCAGCTTGACCAGAAATATGTATATCTTGTTTTGTGGATAAGTCACAGACAAGTCCAAGCATATATAGGTGGTTATGAACGTTAGGAATATCCCCTCCTTTTTTCAGAAATATCAAAGCTTGTATGTGTATTTTCCCTTTTCCACTCTATATTAGTGCTTAGATTTGTTCCCAAAAAAAAAAAAGAAAAAAGAAACGAAATAATTTTGAAGAAAAAGAAACAACTGAATTTTGAATTCAGGTTTCTCTCTGTTTATAATTTTTTTCAAGTTGACGGTGCATGACAGAGTACATTCGCCTACCTTTCCAAAGTGAGAGGCATTTCTTCACATGTCATTGCCTTTGTTAAATTCGGTTTCATTGGTTAGTTATCGTTAATCTTTAATTTTTTTCATGCATTTCTTTTTGATAGAAGATTTAAGGCTTTCTATTGTTGTAACGGTATTTATGTTGTTTGGTCTGTTGATGAAATTATCTATAGCAAAGTGCTTAAGATTTTTCAGTTTTTTTTATTATTTCAAGCCCTACAAAAGGAGACCAAGTTTGTCTTCAAAGACGATTGAAACTCTAAATTACACGGGCGTGAAGGAAAACATCGTTGTGTTTAATCTAATCATGCTTGCCGTATCTCTTTGTGTTTTAGAGGTCATATTTCCTCTTAAGTAAATACACGCATCAATAGACAGACAGATTGGGTCATCATCTTTGAGTTTCACTGTACTTTCGGTTCTTTACTTCATACAAACCCCAAATTTATTAGTTTGAAAAAGAAAAGATAACATGCCCCTCAATACTGTAACACGTCTGTTCTGACTCTACCGATGTGAGTGTTTATGTCGAAATGTTTAAGTGAGATATAAAAAAATGGTCAGCTTGAAAACGCGAACCAATACTGTGACGCTCAGTATTTTGATGTGGCAAGAGGAAATGGTACAACACACACACAAAGAGGGCTTGTAAGTTCACATTTCAATCTGTCTGCACTGTAATGGTAACAACGCAAGAACATAGGGATTATTATGCCACACAGCCCTAGAACAAAACAATGCATCACCCGTTGTAAGCCATTTCATTGGCTATACTTATTTTCTTACCGCGTTCGCTTCGAATTGACTTGAGTAGCTATTCAGACAGTGACGAGAATGGCCATGCTTTACTGGGTCTATCCTATAGGCGATTTATATAAAAAAATATTTTTAAAAATTAAACTAATGCACGAACAATCGTACCATGGGCGATCCCATGGAAATTGTGTCCGTCTTATTGCAAAATACATCAACATTTAATTTAACCGTGCAGATCGCTAGAACAAACCTCTGATAATATACATTTTGAAAAGTGTTGTGTGACACGGATCGCCATTGTCGCTTGGTGTCTGCTTTCTTGTTCGAAAAGAGATCGTTTCGTCTTGACTATAAAAATCTAATTTGACTACGTTTTACGCACTACTTGAACTCACACATTTACGTTGTAGGTGTAAGCCGTCGTTCTCAGTTTTCTGGAAGTTCGTTTTTGCGTTTCTCAGATGTGATACTATTTTTTATGGACCGAACGAAATTTCTTTTGGCGTGAATCAGGACTCGTGGTTTTGTGGCATAATTGGAGAGCATTGATTAAAGCTCAGTTATGTCGTCTTCGAAATCGCTGACACGGATTTGAACTAAAACTTCAGGTTTTGTGTGAGGCGATACGGTACATCATTGCTTTTTACTTCCTCAATGAAATCGTTTCATCTCATTGCAAAATTACATTTGACGAGGTTTCACACGCAGCAGGTCCATGTATATAAGGAGAGTGTCTTAGCGTCAGAGTATTCATTCCGCTCTCAAACGATCAAGAAGATGGAAGAGTCAGCACAGATCGACCTGCTGGTCAAATATTTGCTAAAAGTCATACGAAAGCATAATTCACATGCGAAAGTGGCAACAAAACTTACTCTTTTGGTCGTTGATTTGATGAGAGTCATACGAAAGTGTGTAAGTGCTAATGAAGTTTGCTATATCTGCAAAGGTAAATGGGTATTTGTCTCCAGAATACCTGCTTCGTCTAAGAAAGAGAGACAAAAGTCAAGATACCTAATATTGTTGTCAGGAGAAAGGACACTGGAATTCAGAGTGCCCTACGAGAAAGAGAAGAAACAAAAACAAGACGAAACAGAGAAGAGGGATTCAGAAGAAGAAGAAATTGAAGATGATGAAGAACTTGTGCCAGAAAAAACATGGAAATGGAAAAATTGACAATGTGAGCCGATGCGTTGGCCCTGATGTGAAATTTCATACTACCTTCTAAAAGAGAATAGACCAGAAAGAAAACGTAAGTGTCTCTTGGTCTTGACATTGTATAATAAGGATGGCGTGTTTTGTTTTTACTCACACTTTATGAAATTGTGCTCTTTCACCTCTCTCTATCCCTCTGGATCATGTTTTAGTTAGAATTGAAATGGAAGGATGTTTTCCTTCACGCACGCTCTTTAGGCATCCAAGTCCGTAAACAATAGTCAGTCTATTCGTCCATCATTTTGTGTCTTGATGTTTCCTAAATCACACACTGATGCCATAAAATAACGGGTTAAATGGGTTTTGTAGTGTTGGGAGTGGGGGTGGGTGGGGTGTAGGTGTTTGGCAGAGTTGGTCATTGCAGGTGAGGGCTTAGGTGCTTTCAAAAAACTTTTTCTTCTTCACTCTGTGTTGATGGAATATAATGGGTTATTTTCTTCACTCTCTGTTGATAGTATATATATAAAGGGTTATTTCTTCACTGCGTGTGGATAGTGTATAATGGTTTTCTTCTTCTTCCCTCTGTGGTGTGCGTGTGTGTGTGTTTGTGTGTGTGTGTGTTCGCGTACGTTTTGTAGATCGCATATTTGGTTGTTTTTCTTCTTCTTCCTCCCGAGTGTGGATAGTATATTTGCGGTTTGTATGCGTTAACGACGTTGTGTGGATAGTATATTTTGGGTTTGTATGCGTTCGCGTACGTTCGTGTGGATAGTTTATTTGGGGTTTGTATTATCTCCCTTCTGTGTTGATAGTGTATTTGGGGTTTGTATGCGTTCGCGTACGTTTGTGTGGATAGTTTATTTGGGGTTTGTATTATCTCCCTTCTGTGTTGATAGTATATTTGGGGTTTGTTTTTTCCTCTTCCCTCTCTGTGTGTGTGTGTGTGTGTGTGTGTGTGTGTTCGCGTACGTTGTGTAGATAGTATATTTGGTTGTTTTTTCTTCTTCCTCCCGAGTGTGGATAGCATATTTGGAGTTTGTATGCGTTAGCGACGTTGTGTGGATAGTATATTTTGGGTTTGTATGCGTTCGCGTACGTTTGTGTGGATAGTTTATTTGGGGTTTGTATTATCTCCTTCTGTGTTGATAGTATATTTGGGGTTTGTATGCGTTCGCATACGTTTGTGTGGATAGTTTATTTGGGGTTTGTATTATCTCCCTTCTGTGTTGATAGTATATTTCGGGTTTGTATGCGTTCGCGTACGTTTGTGTGGATAGTTTATTTGGGGTTTGTATTATCTCCCTTCTGTGTTGATAGTATATTTGGGGTTTGTATGCGTTCGCGTACGTTTGTGTGGATAGTTTATTTGGGGTTTGTATTATCTCCCTTCTGTGTGATAGTATATTTGGGGTTTGTTTTTTCCTCTTCCCTCTGTGTGTGTGTGTGTGTGTGTGTGTGTGTGTGTGTGTGTGTTCGCGTACGTTGTGTAGATCGTATATTTGGTTGGTTTTTTTTCTTCCTCCCGAGTGTGGGTAGTATATTTGGAGTTTGTTTTTTCCTCTTCCCTCTGTGTGTGTGTGTGTGTGTGTGTGTGTGTGTGTGTGAGTGTGTCTACGCGCGTATGTTGTGTGTGTGTGTGTGTGTGTGTGTGTGTGTGTATTGGTCTATGTTTGTCCCTATAAAACTCACTTTATCCCTATCAGATACACTCTACCTACCTACCTACAGTAGCGCGTATTCAGGTCAGCCACTTGCAACACTGTTGCAATTTATCCCCTAGTGTTCAGTACAGTGACGTCACTGACGCTGGAAATTTTGAGACTATAAATATCGACTTGGGGATTTCCACATTTTGTAGCTATACATATATACTAGAATTCATAAACAGGAACGTCACTCAAGCTGAGGCTATAAAAAGATAGTGGGATTTTCCAAAGGAAAAACCCACAAGTTGGAGCTATAAATAGATAGTGGGATTTCATAGGAATTTCAGCTGATTATAGATACATAGGTATTTATCCACGATCGTCACAGAAGTTGATATTGTAAGTAGTTACTAATTTTATCCATTTTAGTCTAAACCATTGTAACTTAATTTTCGGGGATATGTTTATTTTCCTTTAAATTCTGGGACAATTTCGTCATTTTAACGTTACTTTTAGTCACATCCATTTTGTCGTTGAGCATTTCCTTGATTATAGCTATTTATAGCATCATTACAATTATGCAAATTTTTGAACACCCCAGCAAGATTTCAGGTCTTGGTAAAGCTTTATATATAAATCCCACGCTTGAACTAGTGTATGTATGTTTCTGTCTCTGTTGTGTTTGACCCTCTACCATCATTGTCCCTAGACAATCCCACCATGTTCAATTCCCCTTGACGCTATACAGACCCACCATGTTCAATTTCCATATGTTAAATTCCCTTGAGGCTATATCCCCCAGGGGTTTCCGTAATGTTAAATTTCCCATTGTCCCTAGACAGTCCCACGATCTATTCCCCATGTTAAATTTCCCATTGTCCCTAGACAAGCCCAAACTCTATTCCCCATGTTAATTTCCCTTGTCCCTAGACAGACCCAAACTCTATGTTAAATTCCCATTGTCCCTAAAGTGGCCCAGCGTTTTTCTCCATGTTAAATTTCCATTGTCCCTAAAGTGGCCCAGGGGTGTTTTTAATGCTAAGTCCCATTGTCCCTAATGTGGCCCCATTTACTACTGCCCCACGCCAGTCGTAACAAAATCCTAAATATACATGGCAAGAGACTCACAGTGTAATATTTCAAGTACCTATTCTACATTAAGCTACTGCAGCAAACAGTAAACATTTCGTTATGTTCTAAGCGTAAAACACATCATCTACCAGTCAATAATATTTTTTAAGCTTGTGAAGTTACATAATTACCTTCTATTGCACAAGCATGGCTCCATCTCCATGAAATATGTGTCTGGGATTATTTCATAATCAAGAACACGCAATCATGCTGTCGACATAAAATTAACATTGACACTGGGAGAACATCAATAAGGCTTTAGGCAGTTCTTCTCCTCTACAGGCAAGGAAATGCTAAATGTGGAGTGTTATAACTTTATATGGACATAGGACATCATTAATTTTACTATATGTTCTCTTCATTTGTTTCTCAGTACTGACCTTTCCACTATGACAATAATACAAATCATATGTTAATCTGAAATACCTTCAAAGATGACTTCACGGTGAAGTTCTCGTCAAAGGTTGACCTGCTCTTTTTTTAGATGCTGGATTTTTAACATAGCAGCATCTAAACAGAACACATGCAAAAAAGAACATGACATGACAAGACATGACTTGCTAGACTAGCTGAAGGAAGGAAGGAAGGAAGGGAGGAATGTATTTAAGAAAGCACTGTCATACCAGCATGGTCTACTAAAATAAAGACCACAATCTTTCCTTTCTCCTTGTTACTCAACACGTCCATCTATCCATCCTTTCATGCCAGACATAAATTGATATGGATGTGGGTGGGTGTAAAGGATATATCATGATACCCGAATTTATTCCATATTACAATTTCAACTTTATCATGCAGTCTGGATAGTCACCATGGCCAATGCAATGACCATAACCTTTGCAATAATGTCTATTATTGTTAATGGAATGACGCTCTAGAACCAGATGATCCACATTCACACAAACTATTATGGCATAAATGGGATGCATCTAGCTCCTTCGGTATAGTCAGACTTCTCCACTTCACCATCAGTGCCAGTATGTGAACATGTTTTTTCATCCACGTATTTGTCACGGGATCCTTATATGACAATAGGCCATATAATACATTGGCTGTTACATTTCATGTCCATATTTTACAAACACTATTATGTGCTATTACAGAATTCAATTAAATTTTCGTGGACAGGCTTTGAAAACAATCCTCCATTGCAACTTCTGTAGGGTGTAGGAATACATTGCTGCTAATAATGAGTGTCATCTCCATCAGATACCATTTCTGTGAATTTATAGGGAAAAATTAAGTTTTTAAATTTTTAATTTTTTTTAATTAATTTTTAAACAAAATTAATTTTTAAAATTTGAATTATATTTTCTGATTGCTACAGTCATGGTGTGAAAATCTCTTGTGTATATCATTAATATTAACAATTTTATAGCAATTTAAATTTGAATCAATGCTGCCTTGACAGGACATAGGAATTTTACTATTTGTTCTCTACATTTGTTTCTCAGTACTGACCATTCCACTGTGTGACAATCAATACAGATCATATGTTAATCTAAAATATCTTCAAAGATGACTTCACGGTGAAGTTCTCGTCAAAGGTTGACCTGCTCTTTTTTTAGATGCTGGACTGTCAACATAGCAGCATGTAAACAGAACACAGATTTCACTTCCGGATTATCACCAAGGCCTTATTACTCACTGTGCACTGTCGCCGAAATACACACAGACAACAACACCCTGAACTCATATTATCAAGAATAAACATTTACCTTTAAATCCCTACCAAAAATGCATAAATAAAACTCTTCTATCACCACCAAAATGAGAGAGGAAAAATTGTTCTATAAATAGACTAGAACTACATTCCTGGGTACTGAACTGGGAGTATTAATTGTGAACAGATTCCAAATACTCAAGAAGAACAGGATTTACTACTGTTTCCAAGCTCCCCTACTTCAGCGGCAATAACGAATAATTTAATATGAAGATCACGGTCAAGAGAATCTTCATCGTGCAAATGTATCACTCTCATACTAAAATGAACGACCTTAAGTCTACAGAGAATGACAGATCCTGACTGTCTTGGAAAGGTTGACTGCTCTACTAAAGCACTAAAGAAAAGGTACCACTAGACAAGAAAAGATACGTTGACCGTAAGACCAGAAAGCTAGCCGAAAAAAGAACCATCCAGTCATGGAGTGTACAGAACATATAGTAAAGTGAGCAAATTAAGTAAATAAGCAAAATGAATCTTATCGGATCCTGATGTCTGACAACGGCTAAGTATATCCTATGCTAAGTTATACATAGTCTCAAAGCCAGACGATGCCCTTATTGAAAAGAAATTGCATCTCTGGATTAATGTGTAATTGTGAGTATCTTACGTACAAAAGTGTTAGTTCCGTTAGTAATGTACAAATATAAAAATAAATTATGATGACATATAGAAATTTATTATTAACCTTTCAGAGTGTCGGCTACCTCGTAATAAGTGGCACAAACACTAATAATGTACGGGTGAAAGCAATGTGACATATTCTAGAAATATGCCACACATAGCTACGATATGTATCTTGATCTAACAAGAGCATTATAAATTATAATCAACCACATGGTCAGACCACCTTTGTTATTATGGCACACATGCTGCATTTTGTTTCACGTTCGAGCCCAGGTATAGCTTAACAAAGAATTTGGTTCAGATGAAAACTATTTGGTACAAGGTCCTGCTCGTACAGGTTTAACAAATGTCGTATTTCTTGTTTGTGGCGGATGACCGTGCTAAAGTACAAATAAAAGGAAAGAATCTATAATTAATCATGTTAGGATCAATTTATGGATGTATGCCTATTCAGATATGTATGATACCGAAACCTACCACCTAATATTTAAATTTCGCAGGTCACATATATGTAGTAAAGTAAATGACAGCCTGATACCTGCATAGTTATAAAAGGTACAAGCATTTAAAAATCCTCCGTTGTGTGCCGATGAATTCGCAATTGAAACCATTCTAACTATACCCACTTCAAGCGTATATGACTTCATACGTACTTGAATATGTTTGCCGATGTTTTGCATGCAGCCATCATTCTCCTGTTTCAGGCTTGAACAAAATGAAGTCATAAGAATGCTTTATTGTCTTGACAAAAAAATAAATACAATTTTTGATATATTCCTCAATAATTTTGAATGTCAAACGAAAGAACTACAATATATTTCAAGTTATTAACACCAACTGAAACAATACATAGAGAACATATCAAAGGTGGAAACGTTAAGACATTTGCTCCAATGTATGATATAATTCTCAAACCGGTCACTTCTGAACAAGCTGACCAACGAATCTAATAGATGAGGAATGTGGACATATTATCTTGGAGTGACCAGATCCGCTTTCTGAGACTTGTCGGTCATGACGAAATTGTAGATAAGAACGCATACTTTTGATTTCAAACATATGAAAACTCCAACGGCTGAATGCTTGATGGATTGCCGTGAAACTTTACACGAACACGTGTATTCATATAATTGTGAGGACCTTGACATTACATTTCGAGGACCATAAGAAGGAATGAAAGTATATGTTAGAAATTTGAAAGTGAGCTTAATTGCTAGCCAAGCAGTATCTGTATCACTTCATTTTTGCCGTATACTTCTTTAAACATTATGAGGACTACTCTTACTTTACCATCATTGTGAGGACGCCATTGTAAGGACTAATTACAATCAAAGACTACCATTAACCTGAGAACCTGATTTTTTTTTATTGCACCTTTCCTGCAAACACATAAGATATTTTTTTGAAAGAT
This sequence comes from Sinohyriopsis cumingii, assembly GCA_028554795.2. Classification (NCBI taxonomy): domain Eukaryota; kingdom Metazoa; phylum Mollusca; class Bivalvia; order Unionida; family Unionidae; genus Sinohyriopsis; species Sinohyriopsis cumingii. The sequence continues at coordinate 155,799,904 of CM068824.1, forward strand.
TAGGAACTAATCTATCTGCAGTTGAAACGATATACATACAGATACACTAGCTTACATGTTCACATCTTATTAAAATATAAGTTATTTGCCAAAAACAAAACCTCAGGCACTGTTTTGCAACTTTGTAACCTGTTTTATTGACACAATCAAAAATTACCATCCAGTTGGTAAATTAAATAGCATTATAGCAAAATAATGAATCAGGTCAAGATAGAGAAAAATCAAAAGTTAAGAATATAAAACATATCTAAATTGTCAATTCATCTATTAAAATAAAAAAATGTTTCAAAAAATGTAGGTTAACACCAAAGCAACACAAATGTAATAAGTCAGTTTGTCCATTGCAAATTCACTGGAACTGAAGTTGACATTGGGAAATCTGCGCTTGTCTCAATAGATGACAATATATCACAAAATTTAAACATTAGGCAGAATAAAACAAAGTTAAAGAACTTGTATTCCATTCGTTTTACAGTTAATTTTTATTTTGTTTATGCCTTAAAATCATATGCCTATAATTAAAATTACCAAAAAGATGCTAGCGTGGGTACGTGGGAAAGCCTGCCAGTAGCTTCTCGTGGGTCGGTAGTTCTTCCCTGGGTTTTCCAGGGTTCTTCCTCAAACAGTTATACTGGCCGCATTGCATAGCCAATCTTGTGCTGAAAAATGGCGTTAAACCCTAGAAAAACAACAACAACAACCAAAAAGATCTGAGTAAATAATAAACGAAGATAAATTTGTATGCGATAAGGAAAGGAAGGGTTATTATGCATATATATGTGTCAATGGAGTTCTTTTGGCCTAATGTCAACAATTTGAACAATCCAATAAATTGTGTAGTCCTGTTATTTAATACTGGAAGTATCGAAAATCATTGTAGAAATAGTTGTAAATTATCGTTTACCTTTTTTATCCGGTAGTTTCGTTTAGATTGTCTGCCATATTAGTTAATATAATGATTACTTCCGTTCCCAGCCTCGTTCGTTTTTTGTGCCATATATGGACATTGAGGCCTTATTTGAAAACGTAAACAAATCGTAGTAAAAATATGAAGCGGTTTGAGTCAGAAATTCTGCGCATTAAAAGTAAATACGCTATATCGACAACTTTGAAATTCCACCAAGAAGCCATTATTGCCACTTGATTCATAATAACATAGCGTATAATACCCAAGTATGGTCTGGCAAGCCTTACGTAGAAAAGGGGTCATGGCGAGAGTCTTGCGTGATCTGTCATGGCAGACACGGTGAGGTTGGTGTAACCATGCCAATTTATGTTATCGTGTTAGGGCTTAATAACTTCAAAATAAGCCAAACTTATTTCACAGCATGATTATACTTAGGTAGTAGATTTCTACACTATGTTTTTCTGACTTTAGTGATGATTTTTTTGTGCTCCATTACATGATATGGTATTTGTTCGTTACTTCAACCACTACAAATCAAGTTGAGGCTACGACATCGTAGCTAGACAGCATTGTATATATTTAAACAAACGATATGAGCTCCTGTATCAGTACATGTTTGGGGACTGGTTTAAGGAATTACAAGAAGACAAGTTGGTTTTACAGAAAATTCAGTCCTTGTTTATACAACAGTATATAATTTTGAAGGTCTTTTGTCAAAATTTAAATCAACCCTTTTGAAAATGTTTTTTAAATGATGGATTTTTACCAGATCGTCTTAAGGAGATTAGGTTGTTTGAAAAAAATTGTTTGGGTTTTTATTGGCAAAGATAAATTCAGGGTTAAACTCTTTTCGTTACAAGGCAAGATTCTAATTATCTGCTTTATTATTTTCCGTACTGTAATAGGAATTGTTACTTTCTGTGAGATGAATATATATATATATATATATATATATATATATATATATATATATATATATATATATATATATATATATATATATATATAATTCTTTAGAATTGAAGGTTTAAAAGGAAACAAAATATAATTTATGATCATTATGTTGTTCTCACTTTGCAACATAATGCAGCAAAATAAAGTTAGAATTTTTATTCTGTACATTGAAATGACTTCACATGCCAATTTATAGGAATATAATCAAACTTTGTTTCGTGTGATACATTTTGTGGTTTTGTACATGATCATCTTTTCTGACTTCGATGCTTTTGCAGAGTCCTGAAAGAGAAACATCTTTAGATTTAGAAAATGCATGCTTTATAATCTAAAATCTTCTTAAATTCCTTTCAGTAATGGTCACATGTGAACCTTGAAAAGAGTAATTTCATCCTGGAAAACCATGGAAATTACCTGTTCATTTATCTTTAGAAAAACGTGTGAGCCATGTAATATACTGCCACGCTGCATACATAGTAGTGCTATGACTAAACAATTGTTAAAGCTTTGATAACTATCCAAATCACACACACACACACTCCATTTGCAAATTTCTCTCTCTCTCTCTCTCTCTCTCTCTCTCTCTCTCTCTCTCTCTCTCTCTCTCCTCTTTCTGAAATAGCAGTTGCCTTTCTCTTCTTCAAATGAATTCCAATAGTGATGCAAACAAATTCCAAGATTGAACTTGATATGTCAATAGCCTCGAATGTGCTAATGTGCCGACAGTCTTCGTGTATCGGGGTGATATAATCCCAAACATCTCAAATCAATTCAGTACATTTCCTAAATAGTGGTTTAGTCTAAGAAGTAAGAATGAGTACCTTGAAGTTCCATAAATATTAGTTATGTATTATATTGTTTGCACAAAAATAAGAGTCTTGTCAGATAAGCATTAAAGTCAATTACTGACCAAGGTCAATATCACAATTTAGAGATACGTAACAAATAATCATAAAGGCCAACAAATACAAATTAAATATACATTACACACGTTGTAACATGTTTTTCAAGTAGCGTTTTTATATGTCAGCGGTATCTAGAATCATGGCTACTTCCCATAATTGTATTGGGAGAAAAAAATCCTTGCATTATACCACATGTATAATACGTACAAGGACAAATCACCACCAAATTTGTTTTTATTGCAAAATACCGCTGTACAATGGATCTTTTGAGAACAGTGAAAACGAACCTAAAGCTTACAGCATTATGGGGTTTCCCTGTACCATTGGTCTAAAAATGTGTTTCAAACTGACATAGGGTATATCTTTAGTCAAGGGGAGCTGAGAAAGTGAATGGAAATTTACAACTGTACAGAACTCCGCTCACATCCTTAGTCCTATAATGACTGGTGCATAATTTAGATGAGGAGCGGAATCCCTAGTGTTTGTCATATTCTTCATGGGTAATGCATTGTTTCCGAGGTTGTTTTTTTACAATAAAATTCGATGAAATTGTTCAGATATTCACATGCACGATCACTTTAAGTGAACTATGCTCATTTGGATTTATCATACAAAAATGTGAAGATAAAACATTGTAAAGAAGCATTGTTTGCTGGTACGACTCGCCCTTGAGGATTGCCATGAAAGTTTACCACACGTAGTCTAATTGGTTCTATAGGAAAATGATACCACTGAAACATTCAACATGGCCAACAATGCATCCATCTTGACAATATTGTTCTCGCTACTTCTGAGTGAATAGTCGCACCAATATGAGGTTCTCACCAACAGACTTCTTGTAATGTCTTGGTTCTAAATTAAAATGGTTACGATCTGATGTTAATTATGGCCACCATGGTAGGCATGTTGAAAATCGTTTTCTACCCCATAATAGAAAGTTATATAGCCATCGGGTCTTCATGGAAAAATGTATGATGTCTAGTCTGTTCTAAACAAAAGTGGTGATGATCTGATGTTTAATATGGACACAACAGTGTTGCTTTGGTCCTGTTAGTTTGAACGTTTTGGAGGCGAGATCATGAACTTGTTACGATATGTGATCTGAAACTGTTTCAATGCAATATATTACATGCAAACAATTGAATATTGATAATGTTTGATGTTCAAAAGGTAGGAATAAGAAATAAATGAATTTGATTTTATGCTCTCCCGCTCACCTATCTCGTACAATTGTTATAGTTGTAAATCTCGTCATCAGTTACTAGCACAAGTCGTCAATTTGAGGCAGAATATAATAAAAACTCGTATTATTGTTGTTGCTAGGACTTTCAGAATCTACCTGCCTGATGCTAGGAAGAAGTTCATATTAGTCTCGGGCATTATCCCGTGGGAAAGGCAAACAAATTAAGAGATCGTGTAGATTTAGTAATTCTTTATGATTTGCAATTTTCATATTTTGCGATCTCCCCAAAGTACATATATCATCACCTTTGTGTATGATTACATATATCGCAATCTTCTTTTACATAATGGTCCATTGTTCCTATAATCAGTCTATCCCTGTTAAAGTGTATAATTTGACAAAAGGAACTATATATTTATATTTTATTTTCTCAGTTACACACACACACACACACACACATATATATATATATATATATATATATATATATATATATATATATATATATATATATATATATATATATATATATATATATATATATATATATAGGACACAGGACACAGACTTCCCTCCCTCTGTCTCCATCGATGGGTACAATTTGGAAGTTGTCGAGAACTTCACATACCTCGGGTCTAACATCTCCAGCTCACTCTCCATTGATTCTGAGGTGGGCGGCAGGATTGCCAAGTCAGCAGCGGTGATGGCCAGACTTAACCAGAGGGTCTGGAACAACCCCAACCTCACAGAGAAGACCGAACTGCGTGTCTACCAAGCCTGCGTGCTCAGCTCACTTCTCTACAGCAGCGAAACATGGACCACCTATGCAAGACACGAGAGGAAACTCAACAGCTTCCACCTGAGATGTCTGCGGCGCATTCTGCACATCCAGTGGCAGGACAAAGTTCCCAACACAGAGGTTCAAGAACGCGCCAACATGAACAGCATGTTCTCCATACTCAGCGAGAGGCGCCTTCGCTGGCTCGGCCATGTCAAGAGAATGGACCGAGGTCGCATTCCCAAGGACCTGTTATATGGGGAGTTAGCAGAAGGTGCACGACCAACTGGACGACCACATCTGCGCTACAAAGATGTTTGCAAGAAGGATATGAAGACAGCAAACATCAATGTCAACGACTGGGAGAGCTGTGCAAACAACCGTTCCAGCTGGCGTCTAGCCGTCAGGCAGGGAGTTCAAAACGCAGAGGAAAAGAGAAGAATAAAACAAGCTGAAAAGAGAGCTAAAAAGAAGCATAAGCAAAAGCGTACTTTGGAGCTATGCCATCGTCTCCCGTAGACGGACGGATGCCAAGGACAAGGATATATTAAAAATAGCATGGCCTTTATAGTGTTGGTATAAAGCAATATGATAAACCAATACTGTTGGTATATCAATTTTTGATCCGCCCATGAAGCAATAATATGCACATATAAACATTCTTGCAACGGCGCCTTTGTCTCTGTCCACTTATTAATCACTAGTGACGTATGAAAATAACGATACAAATATTAATAATCCCCGTTTTCTAAATGAGTACACAATTTCTTTGCAATCCTTTCTGCTTTCCGTATCCAGGAACCTGGAGTGAGAGAGATAAAGAATTTGAGATGCATGAAAACCTTGAAACTGAACTTAAACCAAGTAACATATAAGAATATGGTTCGTTCTAACGGTATGTGCGCACTTGCAATACTTACACATGCAATGCCTCCGACGCGTACTCGGGATCACCTGGAGCGATAGAGTAACAAGCAACGAGGTGCTTCAACATGCCACGATTCCCATCATGGCACACCCCTCCGTCAACGTCACATCAGATGGCTAAACCATGTACGTCGGATGGATGACGGACGGATCCCAAAAGACTGTCTTTATTCCAAACTTGCCTATGGCAAAAGGTCGATCGGACGACCACATCTCCGCTTCAATGATGTCTGCAAGCGCGACATGAAAGTCCTTGACATCGATGTAAATACCAGTAAAGAGCTTGCTCTAGATAGGTACAGCCGGCGACAGGCTCTGATCACGGGTCTGCAAGCCGGCGACATTGACCTCGCTTTCCAGCAGCAAGTCTTAAATTACCACGTGACTACTATGTATTACCGTATTAATTTACATATGCTACTACATGTTCGATCACTATTGCATGAAATTCAAAAGAAATGTAACTCATGACATTCCTTGACTACAAGATTATCCAAGCATTACAAAATCATATATAATTAGGTAATTATCGTTAACTCACGATGATCTGTATCGTCCTAACAACAACGGAAATTATTTTATATAACCATATGAAATCTTACACATATGAACATTTGGGTCGCATGCAATCAATTCTACCAAATGAACTAATAACTGTATAATTAAATAGGTAAATTGCATAACAATTCTGTCATCAATACTTTCAATGAAACTGAATGCAATATATCGACTAATAACTCTGGCATCAACATCTTTTCAGGAAATTGAATAAAGCAAGTTGCATAACAACTCTAACATCAACACATTTCCATGAATTGAATAAATGATGCATAGTATAAAAACCAAGTCATCGAAAACACATTTGCATAAAACAAGCCATCAACTAATCGAATATTACGTGAAACTAAAATTGCGTACCTCGTCGCTGTATTTTCTCAGGACTTGCGCGTCGTAGCACTAAACATGCCTTTCCTTATACACCACGACCCACTGGTCCCTTTTCTTGTTTCACGAGGAAAGCACTAATCTTTAGAATTCCACGGAGTAGACTAAGTTTCCTCTTCCAGGAAAATTTCAGACTAAAGAATTTACACTAGGGTCGTCACTTTAAAGTCAGATTACTCTAAAGTTTACGCCCTAATTTATTCTACCCAATCGTAGGCAAGGGTCCCTAATCTTTCGCAAAGAAATAATTTCTTTCATCAGATTTAGACAGCTCATAATCTGTATACGACAGTGCGTGACAATTTTCCCTTTGAAAATATGATAAGTGGACATTGGTAGCTCGAATGCTTACTTCAAAGGATCCTTTTAAGATACCCCGGTCAATTTTACTGGGTCGGAAATATTGTTCCTTTTGAAGTTTACACTGACATGGGGTGGGGGAGATGAACGACGAAAGTTCAGAGTGACCTTTCACAAAGAATTTCCTTGCTTAACTGCGATAACTCTAATTGCTAAATGCATTCAACTTTAAATTTTATGTACTTGAAAATCCGTGATTCAAGTCATAAAGAACTAATGTAATTCGATCTCCTATATATTTTAACTCTTGGTTCCATATGTGAGAAAATAGGCAACAAACGTTTGACTGTATCGATGCTGATAATGAACTCATTACAAGTTACATCTGTAAGGTTAATCATTTCCCGTACTTTTATATGGAGCAAGCAATAACTGCGTTTGATAATGAATTTGATAATAAGTATAATTTGTTTACCTCTAAAGCTAGCTTGCACCCAGGACAGCTACGAAACTGGTTATCCAACTGTTATATTGTCTAGGGGGAAAACAAGATGTTGAAAACTATCTATGACCTTAACTCAATCCATTTCGCGATTTTTCCAAGAGTTTTTAGGATGATGTGTTACACGGGATCTTTCTTGTTCCAGGTTTGTACAAGATACTGCTGCCTGACCATATATGTGCGTTCAGCGTGCGTCACAGCAACGAACTTCAGAGAGATACCGCTGATGGTGTTTGGTTCCAAACATTCGTACTCATGATTTTCAGTCGTAGTTGCTAAACGTCAACTCACAGGTGTCCGTCGCTTCACTGCAATTGTGAATGCAAGCTTAGCAGTGCCGCGCACAACGACACCGTTTGGAAATCAGGCGATATTCATTGTTCTATGGTACTTGGGCTATTAATCATCAACACGATGCTTCGAAAACCCTCCACTCCGAGTACGAGACGGAAGGCGCAAAATTGGTCGAGCGTGTTTCCGTATTGTGACCCCCTTTAGTAGCCTTGGTTCTTTTAGAGTATACGTGTCCTTCCTTGAATATGTTAAGACTTGCTGCGACTTGTCGTTTTGCATTTTGCTCTTGGGTAAAATTATGACCAAATATTTTAATGTGATCAACTTTGGCATTCGTAAAGATGATGCTCTTTCCATCCTAATTAGTAAATAGGTCTAAAAAGAGATATGTGCATAGACGGACAAAGTGGGGTTAAAGTCAGACGACCGCACAAAAACAGGCGCCGTGCGAGAAGAGAAAACGACATAGAGAAGCGGGTTTGACAGATGCTAAGCTTCTCTATTTATTATCCGACGGGTCTAGAAGATGGTTGAACCACGGTTCTTGGAAGCATTGAATCGCTCTCAGGATAATCCGAGACTCGGAAGTCCTTGTTCTCTGTAGAACCTGGGGGATTATTCCGAAAGCGGATAAAGAGTAGGCATGTAGTCGATCCTGCATACCAAAGGTGACCAACTCTCATTATCTCTTTTCTAGTATTGCAGACACATAAAGAAGAATCTTCATGTTCAACTTGTTTGCGAACAAGTCTATTATTGGTATTCCTCACGGATGAAAATGAGCCTCTGTTGCTGACTGGTGTAGAGACTATTCCATGTGGAAGTACTGATTTGCAATAAGACTGAAGCTTGTTTATGAGGTAACCGTGATGTTGCAATGCCTTATGTGTTTTTTCAGTCTTTGAGGGATAGAAAAATAGCAGTACTTATTTATTGATGATACAAAAGGAAGCTTTTTCCTGAGAACACAGTTCTGTATTATGACACACGGTGGCTCTCCATAAGCACCACACTCTGAATATAAGACATTTGTGTGAGGTAAGGAGTGGCGTTCCGTGCGTGACATATCCTGGTATTTGTACCAGGGCGGAGAGTGGGGTACATTGTGAGATCGCGAGTTAGATAAAAGCACGAACTTGAGTTGAAGCTTCCAAAGGGAAACTAAGTCTGTTGCATCGTACACAGTCCCAAGGAAAAAGTGACGTAGTGACGAATAGCCAATATCTTATCGTCCAGTCTTGCTAAGAGGGAAGGTATTTCTGGTATTCTGTCCGGAGGAGCACGGACGCCAAACAGAGCGGCAGATAATGAGGGCGTTGGGAATCAACAAGTATTCAAAGATGCGAACCCATAAGGATCTTAATAGGTCCCAGTTACAACTTCATCTTGATGAAGGCACTGGAAATTGAACCTAGGCCAAAAAGAGGAACTAAAAATTAAAATATTGTTTAGGCTTGGAAGATATGTATGCAAACTTATAGATTCTGGAAATAGTTGCAGACGACTTAATTGTATGACCTAAGAGCATTAATGACTGCGTTGGTCGTCTAAATCTTGAACGCTCTTCGTGAAGTAATTTATTAAAAGGGGAATTGTGGATTCGAAATCTCCGTCCCATTCTTTGAAACAAAGAAACTCCTTGTATAAAATCATGTGCTTTACCTCAGAAGAATGTACGCTTCATCGCCACAGATATACTAGTTGAGACTTGTGGAACACATATGTGGATATGGTTGATGGTCCCTGAAGCAACGCTAATTAACCTTCATCTAATAGGTCCGACGAAACATCTGAAAAAATTCTTATTCTCGTACATACTTGAACATTGAAAAAAGGGGCATTTTGCAGGAGACATTGTGACTCCCTAAAGGTTTCTACCTCTCTTATTACGAATGTGGGTGAATTTAGACTACTTCCTGTCCATGACCCTTCTTTCATCTCCTTGTAAGAATGACAAGCGAAAGGTTAATTTAAATTGGGACTCTTTTCAATTGTGATGGTTTCCGTTGATTAACATTAGAAGTATAGAATCGTGGACCTTACATAATGGTAGCGACTCTTCCCCAGTTTAAATCATGAGAAGACACTTTTGGAATTAACATTCTGAATATACGTTTCTGTATCCAGAGTGGCGGCCATTATTAAGGAGTTTGTTGTAATCCTGCAGAGCAAAATATTGTATGCACCCAAAGAGCCGCATGCGTTTTTATGACGACCAGAGTCTGGACCTTCAGTTCTAATGCTTGAAGAGCCTTCACGAGGAAAGAATTCGATGTCCTAAAATTACCATCTGGAAAGCACTCGAAAACAAAGTAAAGGGTTTACAAATTTAATCCGGCGAATTGATCCTGTAATGATTCTCTAAGGCAAGGGACAAAATTGTAGAGTTCTGGACGAACCATCCCTTCTGCCGTTTGGCCCCATCTTAATATTTAGGCAGTTTCTAAGTGACCTTCCGTATCATCGCCGTGTGATGGAGCCACAATAAGTCTCACTTCGAATGTTCCATGGAGAGCTTCTGCAAACTGTAGAGGGTAATAGCCTCCAAACATCAGTAAGGTTTGCGACACAGGTTGAGGAGAAGATGTGAGACCTCATCTACAGGTTTAATTAAAGTCCACATCACGTACCCATTTGTGACCTGAACAAGTGGGTTAGAGGAAGAAGGCGAGCTTGAACTGAAGGAAAGTATAGACATAAATAAACAATTCACATGGCGAAATAGGACTATTTCGTCTCTTGTCATTCCTGGAAGAAGTAGAAATTCTGATTGCGGTTGAGATGGGACCAGTCCTTTGATCTTTATTCTGGGGAGAAAGGATTGGCGATTTGCTGTTTGCGCCTGAGGCAACGAATGCATTTTACTTTGCTTCCTTTGGTATTGAGGCTGTAAGAGTTAACGATCGAGAGCACACTTGCTGTGCTCATCCAAATACCCACTGTAAAGCCACCTCTGGAAGTATGGTCAGAAAAGGAGACACGTCCGACTAACTACTATTTGTGAGAGTCCGAATGCTCTGTAGGGATTTAACAGAAAGATGGAAAATATAGGATTATCGATCCGATCATTTCCATCAGACCAGCTCTCATACATCAGTCAGTTCATCATGTGCTTTGAAAGGAAACAGAGACAGGTTGAGCAAGAGCATCATTCACCATATCCGGCAATTGGCATCTGTACCCTTTCTTTGCATGATCATTTCGCGACCTAGAACCGGTTAAATTACATGAACCTTTTTTGGAGAGTCTGTTGTGGAAACTCGTCTCCATCGAACGATGTCTTGCAATAATGTGTGGTCAAATATCATAAGACAATTACTGCGTTACCCATGCCTCTGGAAGGAAGTGGTGCTAGTTGGTGCTGGAGACCCTTCAACGCCTGAAATGATCAAAGATCTCTCATTTTATCTAATCTGAAAATGAGGTTATTGGTAAAGTTCAAAGGGTATCTTGTGTGTGTGTGTGAAGGGTGGCGATACCCAAGGTGGAAATTGAAGAACCCAACTCAAATTTTGCATTATTAGCAAGGTATTGACAAGGTCAAGTAAGTTTTTTCTTTTTTAATTCCCATTTTTAGAGTAATATGGTATCATAGTTTCATAACGTAATTTATTTACTTCGTACTTCTGTGGCGTCTGCAAAATAATTTATTTACTTGTTGATGTATTTCTGGATCCAGTTCATCTAGGTCATTAATTGTCTTCAATCTTCATTGTCCTTGACACGTTTCCTAGATTACATGTACGTTTCATAATTTTTTGCTAATATTAACATAAATGTGGTATCTCTCCTCCAGTGCAAGTACATTACATTGGTTCTCAATTTACATACTAATCGACTAGCTGTTCCTTAGTAATTCTGTACATAGATATTGCTTGAATTAGAGATTTTAAATTCACAGATTAGTGGTCATCAGACACAGTAATAGTGGTATCAGCTAACAGACAAACAGAGCATACTTTCAGTTATAACTGATCAGGGTGCAAGGGATAGATTGATGAATACATTTAGTGCCGCATTCACCAGCCAAGTATAAAACAAATCATAAAAATACACAAGTGAGGTCAAAATGGTCCATAGTTCTGGATAAGTATTTTAAAACAAAGCATGAGATTATTATTCACTTGATCAGAGAAGCCAATGACACTTCAATGCAAATGAAGTTAATTCACCATAACTCCAAATTTATACTTGCATTTTTTTACTCCCGAAGGTCATTTTTGGCACCATGTGATGCTCCAAGTGCAAACACAAGTTCTTTTCCTAGGTAATAATCCTGCAAAACATGTGTTGACTGCTTTGGGGGACTAGCTGTACTTCCTAGCCGACCATTGGTACTTTACTATCTACATACTGCAGAGTAACTGTGAAAGATGTACATGACTCGTACCAGTTTCAAGAAAAACACAAGCTTGAAACAACTAGTTTACAAACATATCGATATCTTCAATTAGAAATAATAATGGCTCAAAAACTCACACCATAAACTTCGCTTAAGAAAATTGACAGGGGCCAATTTACGAGAAAACAAAACTGCCACCGCAACATTGATATTAGAAGTGCTTTGTTTGCTATCCTACAACGCTTCAACCACTGCCTTCACTTCTATTTCATCTGGCTCACCCTCTGCCGGTGCTAATTACATAAACCTTCCGCAGACATGCAATAGTATTATTTGTTTGTTCCCCCTACCGATTTCAAAATCATACAGCATCAAGGATATAGAAATGTACAATACTTAGTCAATTCATTCATCAGTTTATAATTTCTAACCTGATTGTAGCCATGGGGTTCCAAATGTATAATTTCTAACCTGATTGTAGCCAAGGGGTTCCAAACAATATCAATGCTGTAATAGGTCAGGTTACTGTTTAGACGGATATTACGCAAATACCTAATGACATCATACCTAAAAACAGCCCGCTTGGGCAGTCTTGTAAACCCTCTGGGAAAACTTTGTTACCGGACTGCTAAGCTTTGAAATGTAGAGTTAACTGAAGATGATGTTACGGGGCGAGTAATAGAAAGCCAATTTGTTATGCAAGGATGGTTACAACGTAATCTCCCCACAAGTAGAAATCGAAGAAAATCTTTATTTTCTTTTCAGTAAGGTAGGCTAATGTCTTATAATACGTATAAAGGAGGTCACTATATTGGATAGCAATGCACTTCTCATAGTGTAATGGTCAGACATTAAGCACGTGTTTTGATATATGGCCTAATATAAATAGTGTAATGGTCAGACATTAAGCACGTGTTTTGATATATGGCCTAATATAAATAGTGTAATGGTCAGACATTAAGCACGGGTTTTGATATATGGCCTAATATACATAGTGTAATGGTCAGACATTAAGCACGTGTTTTGATATATGGCCTAATATAAATAGTGTAATGGTCAGACATTAAGTACGCGTTTTGATATATGGCCTAATATACATAGTGTAATGGTCAGACATTAAGTACGGGTTTTGATATATGGCCTAATATAAATAGTGTAATGGTCAGACATTAAGTACGGGTTTTGATATATGGCCTAATATACATAGTGTAATGGTCAGACATTAAGCACGTGTTTTGATATATGGCCTAATATAAATAGTGTAATGGTCAGACATTAAGTACGGGTTTTAATACATGGCCTAATATACATAGTGTAATGGTCAGACATTAAGTACGGGTTTTGATACATGGCTTAATATAGATAGTGTAATGGTCAGACATTAAGTACGGGTTTTGATATATGGCCTAATATACATAGTGTAATGGTCAGACATTAAACACGTGTTTTGATATATGGCCTAATATAAAAAGTGTAATGGTCAGACATTAAGTACGTGTTTTGATATATGACCTAATATAAAAAGTGTAATGGTCAGACATTAAGTACGGGTTTTGATACATGGCTTAATATACATAGTGTAATGGTCAGACATTAAGTACGGGTTTTGATATATGGCCTAATATAAATAGTGTAATGGTCAGACATTAAGCACGGGTTTTGATATATGGCCTAATATACATAGTGTAATGGTCAGACATTAAGCACGTGTTTTGATATATGGCCTAATATAAATAGTGTAATGGTCAGACATTAAGTACGCGTTTTGATATATGGCCTAATATACATAGTGTAATGGTCAGACATTAAGTACGGGTTTTGATATATGGCCTAATATAAATAGTGTAATGGTCAGACATTAAGTACGGGTTTTGATATATGGCCTAATATACATAGTGTAATGGTCAGACATTAAGCACGTGTTTTGATATATGGCCTAATATAAATAGTGTAATGGTCAGACATTAAGTACGGGTTTTAATACATGGCCTAATATACATAGTGTAATGGTCAGACATTAAGTACGGGTTTTGATACATGGCTTAATATAGATAGTGTAATGGTCAGACATTAAGTACGGGTTTTGATATATGGCCTAATATACATAGTGTAATGGTCAGACATTAAGTACGTGTTTTGATATATGACCTAATATAAAAAGTGTAATGGTCAGACATTAAGTACGTGTTTTGATATATGGCCTAATATAAATAGTGTAATGGTCAGACATTAAGTACGGGTTTTAATACATGGCCTAATATACATAGTGTAATGGTCAGACATTAAGTACGGGTTTTGATACATGGCTTAATATAGATAGTGTAATGGTCAGACATTAAGTACGGGTTTTGATACATGGCTTAATATAGATAGTGTAATGGTCAGACATTAAGTACGGGTTTTGATACATGGCTTAATATAGATAGTGTAATGGTCAGACATTAAGTACGGGTTTTGATACATGGCTTAATATAGATAGTGTAATGGTCAGACATTAAGTACGGGTTTTGATACATGGCTTAATATAGATAGTGTAATGGTCAGACATTAAGTACGGGTTTTGATACATGGCTTAATATACATAGTGTAATGGTCAGACATTAAGTACGGGTTTTGATACATGGCCTAATATACATAGTGTAATGGTCAGACATTAAGCACGTGTTTTGATATATGGCCTAATATAAATAGTGTAATGGTCAGACATTAAGTACGCGTTTTGATATATGGCCTAATATACATAGTGTAATGGTCAGACATTAAGTACGGGTTTTGATATATGGCCTAATATAAATAGTGTAATGGTCAGACATTAAGTACGGGTTTTGATACATGGCTTAATATACATAGTGTAATGGTCAGACATTAAGTACGGGTTTTGATACATGGCTTAATATAGATAGTGTAATGGTCAGACATTAAGTACGGGTTTTGATATATGGCTTAAAATAGATAGTGTAATGGTCAGACATTAAGTACGGGTTTTGATACATGCCTTAATATAGATAGTGTAATGGTCAGACATTAAGTACGGGTTTTGATACATGGCTTAATATACATAGTGTAATGGTCAGACATTAAGTACGGGTTTTGATACATGGCTTAATATAGATAGTGTAATGGTCAGACATTAAGTACGGGTTTTGATACATGGCTTAATATAGATAGTGTAATGGTCAGACATTAATTACGGGTTTTGATACATGGCTTAATATAGATAGTGTAATGGTCAGACATTAAGTACGGGTTTTGATACATGGCTTAATATAGATAGTGTAATGGTCAGACATTAAGTACGGGTTTTGATACATGGCTTAATATAGATAGTGTAATGGTCAGACATTAAGTACGGGTTTTGATACATGGCTTAATATACATGCTAAAAAGTTTACGACAAACAACAAGCTCAAAATTACAATGGTTTTAATTTCGTGTCTCAGAATTTGACTAATGTATTCATTTATGTATATAATAAAATAGTCTTATATTGATAAATGTACTTTTTTAAAATGTCCTCAAAACAATACTGCCTTTGTTTTGAGAATATAATGTGATAATCAAGCTGTGGAATGGTGTGTCCCACTGTATTAGGAATAAAGTGAACATAAGTAGTG
This sequence comes from Sinohyriopsis cumingii, assembly GCA_028554795.2. NCBI lineage: Eukaryota > Metazoa > Mollusca > Bivalvia > Unionida > Unionidae > Sinohyriopsis > Sinohyriopsis cumingii. The sequence continues at coordinate 155,815,555 of CM068824.1, forward strand.
AATGGGGTGAGATTAGCGACAATGGGAATTAGCATTAAAAACACACCCTGGGTAAGATTAGCGACAATGGAAATTTAACATTAACCACCCTGGGTAAGATTAGCAACAATGTAAATTTAACATGGGCAAAAAACCCTGGGTAAGATTAGCGACAATGGAATTTAACATTGGAGAAAGGAAAAAAAGGAAATATCCATTTTAGCGACAAAGGCATTCGAACAATGGAAAAAAAATATCGATTCTAGGGACAAAGGCAATTGAACATGGGGAATAGAGTTTGGGTTTGTCAAGGGACAAAGGGGAATTGAACATGTTAGAAAAAAAAACTACTTTAGGGACAAGGGGAATTGAACATGGGATTTTTTTTTTTTTAAAAAAATTGAAAAAGGGGAAGGCAATCGAAAGGCTATCTCTTTTCGAGAAATGTGGGTGGCCCTGAAAAGGGCCTTTGGGTTTCTTCTTCTTCTTCTTCTTCTAACTCCTCCACTTCTTCCACCAAGTCCTCACTTTTTCCATTATTCCTTTCTTCTTCTTTTTCTCCTCTGGCATCCAGTCTGGATGGCCCAAGGCTCTAAACTTTTCCTGGACATTGATCCAATTCTGATTTAGCCTTTCAAAATCAGCCTGTTTCTTTTTGTTTTCCTGATCTTTTCTTTCTTTATTCCATCTCTCTTTAATCTTCTTTACCTCTACCTCCATCACTTTTCTCATCAACTCCACTCCTTTCCTCAGTCTTTCCTGACCTCTCTCCACAAAAGAGCACTCTGTCCCATGTGACATATTTTCAAGAAAGCACCTGACTTTGCTTGCATTGTCAAGTGCTTCCTTTAGGCTTCCCACTCTGACATAGGTGGGATTTATCATACCTCTCAATCTCTTTTCCTCCTCTTCTATGATTTCTGCTATCACTTCTTTTGCTACGTTTAGGCATTTAGCGTAGTCCAGATACTCTGCTATCTTCCATTCTTTTTCTAGTCTCTCCACTACATAGATACCATCCATTATCCAATTGTATATATGTACCAAATTGTTGAAGGAAAACATCCCCCTAGTTTTCTCATTTCATGTAATATACTATCCACATAAGTGAAGCAACAATAAACAAACCCCAAATCTACTATTTACACACGCAAATCATTAAAACAAAATTCATAATCTACTATCCACACAATTGTACGTGAGCGGTTACAAAACCCAAACTATACTCTCCACGTACGCTAAGAAACAATAAACAAACCCCAAATCTACTATTTACACACGCAAATCATTAAAACAAAATCCATAATCTACTATCCACACAATCGTACGTGAGCGGTTACAAAACCCAAACTATACTCTCCACATACGCTAAGAAACAATAAACAAAATCCATAATCTACTATCCTCACAATCGTACGTGAGCGGTTACAAAACCCAAACTATACTATCCACATACGCTAAGAAACAATAAACAAACCCGTAATCTACTATTCACACAAACTTACGTGAGCGGTTACAAACACAACCACACAAACACATACACTCGCACTATGAAAAAAGAGTCAGTGTTTATATTCACACTACTCTACCTACACACATTGGCAAATTGATGGATATTTCTTTTCTAGAGTATTGGGTAGCCCTGAAAAGGGCTGTTTTTTGGAACTTCATGGACACCTGGTTAATGATGGCACCTTCCAGGCCTGGCGCCACATACACATCTTGTTCTCCAGTTGCTTTTTACTTTTTTTGGGGAGAGAGCAGAGGGAGGATAAATAGCTTCAGAATCCCAATTTTCTGTCTCTGGGATTCTGAAATTTCTTCTCTCCTTTTCCTCCTCTTCTTTGTTTCTTCTCTCCTCCTCCTCTTCTTTGTATCTTCTCTCTGCCTCTTCTTTGTATCTTCTCTCCGCCTCTTCTTTGTATCTTCTCTCCTCCTCTTCTTTGTTTCTTCTCTCGTCCTCTTTCATCCTTCCCTCTTCCACAATGGCTTCCGTGGCCAGTTCGTTCAACAGGCGCCTGACATAATCCAGATGCACATGAAGTTCCAACAGTTTCGCTAGTCTGGTGTTCATTCTGGTGTTGATCAATCAACAAGGGTAGCTGGACTGCCGAACGAGTTTCAATTTATACTAAAAGTGCGGACGTGAAGGAAAACATCCCCCTAAAAACATAAAATTGATCTTACCTAGATCATGACCAAACAACGCGCGGACCTAAAAGAAACACTCACTCACTTTTTTATACTACCCATTCCTATTCTAAAACTTTTTTTCATTAATCACTTCAATATACTATTCACATACGCAAAGCAATCCAATCAAACCCCCCAAATCTACTCTCCCCACACCTCAAACAGCCAAAAAAAACATGATCTTAATCTACTATCCACACCAACGTACGTGAGATGTTACAAACACAAACACATACACTCGCACTATTAAAAAAAGAGTCCTTGTTTATATTCACACTACTCTACCTAAACACATTGGCAAATTGATGGTTATTTCTTTTCTAGAGTATTGGGTAGCCCTGAAAAGGGCTTTTTTTTTGTTTTGGTTTTTTGTTTGTTATGGCAATCTTTTAGTTTCTAAGAATGCGATGTCCTCTGAGGATAGACTTTCTGGCGATAGGTCTGCTTCTTCGGAAAGAGAAGAAGAACTCTTTTGGTGTCGATACGACAATCGACAAAGCCTCTGTCAGGTTCAGGTTGCTGCTGCTGTTGCTGTTGTTGTTGCTGTTGCTGATGCTGTCTCTGAAGTCTGTACTTCTCTGTCCATTCTTCTTTCTCCCTGTTCACTTCTTCTCTGAAGAGCTCTTCTATCAGGTCTTCAGTAACTTTTAACATTCTCACATTCTCTATCTCTTCTGGCTTCGGTATCACACTGTGTCTGACCCTATGCAAATTCACGTAGGCTTCCTTTAGCTTAGCTAGTTTGGAGCACATCTTCGTAGGAGGATGAGTCGACAATGGATGGTTAGACTGGAAACAACCCGGTTCTTAAAGTCAAAGCGCGGACGTGAAGGAAAACATCCCTCTACGGTTTTCGAGCCGCAACGTTCAATGAGTGTCATGATAGGGATAGTAAGAAGTCAAAGAGCATAAATCAACATTCTTATAGCCAAACAAACCACAAAGGCATTATTTTTCAAAACACAACATTTTTTATTCAAAATCACTTAACATTAACCAACAACTCTAACATTTTCTAACAATAATCCAACAATATAACATCAAACATTTTTTTCAAATGACAAACATTTTTTTCAATTTACACTCTACTTTAAACAGGGTTGGCAACGTTGTGAATGAAATTGTGATTTCCACTGTTGCAAGTCATTGAGTCATGGATGGACACTACGTTTCCTAGCTGAAGACAACAAAATAAGCATACTAGTCACAAAATCAACGATTTACTTTCTCATCGTTTCTAGAAAAATCATGATCAAAATAAGTCACTAAATGTTCTTTTGCTGATAATAAGTGATCAATTTCGATCTCGACTTTCTCTTTGAATTTGTCAAAGAGGGTTTTGATGTAATGGATTTCTTGAGTCGTTAATGGAGGACAGAAATGTTCACGCAAGTCTTTATACCACCAACGTAACACGTCTTTTTTAAACAGACTCCAAGCTTCGTCCAGATATTCGTTGAATTTTTCTTCTTGACTGATGTTTTGACATTCATAGTAATCATGCTTCATCCATATCGTAACTGTGTCTGCCAGGTATGTAGCACAGTAGGAGACCAATTGCTGTTCTTGTTCTGGACATCTCGACTTGATCATGATGTCCTTTTCGTCTTTGTCTTGGGATTCTCCTTCCACGGTCTCCTCACATTTCATGTCTAAAGTTTCTCCACTAGGCAAAGAGGGATAACAGTCTTCCATGGCTTCTAATAGTCTAGAATGACTTCTCTCAAACTGTTGATTTCTATGGTATTGTCGAATTCTGCATACAGGAGGACGTTCACTGTGTGATCTGGAGGTGGATTTGCAAACTGAAGTTCCACACGAATCTGGCCCGATTTTATAGGGTGGAAATGTCCCTCGTCGCTGCCTTGGTCTGGAGTGAAATCAAACCCCCACAAAGCATAGCCTCCTGCATAATCGTCGTACGAAATACCGTGACTGGTGTTGGTTCCTAACTGTCCCGTGGCTTCGTACAGGGACAAGTACGATCTCAAATAATTCTTTGCGACACCAAAGTTGGGCTCAAAGGGTCGGGTACACAAGATCTTGCCGTCGCGACTGACTTCGATCTTGGACACATTGTAATGTTGAAACTCAAAAGGATTTTGATCGTGGGTTCCGTTGAAGGCTGAATTCCTGACGATACCAACAATCAAACGCTTGGGTAACTGTCCTTGGAACAGATGATCTTCGATCATAGATCGCTGTCCAGCGGGAATGGTGAACGTTTTCACTTCTACGCGTCGTATCGGATACTTGGCGGTCGTTCTGCTCAACGTCTGACTGACGTCGTTTCCCACTTTAGGTAACACTTCCACACGACGCACGTAAAGTCGGGCTTCTTGAATGATAGTTTTGTATTCGTTGGCATGGGCCATCAAATGGAAAGCGGCACTGCTACGATTCAGTCTCAGACGGATATCCACCCCGTTCAGCAAATACTTTTCTTGTAACCACATGTCCAAATGCAAACGATCCATCAGTTCTAAACTTCGCCCTTGCAGAATTTTCTTACGACGGTCGTTAAACCCCACATTGTGAGGATTGTCATCTTCTGTCAGGACTGTGTCGCTAAACGTGCCTACACCTGCCGTGTCAGGTTTCCATACCACGCAAGCATCCAGATGAGTATTCTTGGCTTCTTTTCCGTACGTCAAGAGATTTTCCAAGTAGGCATGATATGGGTAAGTATCCATGCTGCTGTTGACCAGTTTGTTATTCAAGTACAAGTCCACTTCGCTGAACAAGGAATGCATGAAATTGTTGACAGGAGCTACTCTAGCATCGCCTCCTGGATTGGTGTCGTCCGTTTTGATCACTTTCACTTTCAAATACAGGTAACTGCTATTCAGATCGATGTAATCTTCGGGTTGTCCTTTGATTTCAAACTCGATGGGAGCGGAATCCGTCAAAGAGGAGACGGGATGAAATTCCACCCATTGGGATTATTGCATCGTCATCATGGTAGGGGGCATGGCAAAGAGATCCAGTTCCGACTTGGAACAAGCACAAGACTCTCGGTGCATCATTTTGTTCTGTGTCTCAATAATCGGAAACGTCTAAGTCTCGAACGGTTCTTCTTTTCTTTGTCTTTCTCGCTTTAGACGTGTGAAGTCTGGTGAAAGGGTGTTTTCTTCGTCGTCTCTTTCTGCCTTGTCCTTGCTGAATGCTTGACTCGGTAGCGTGCAGGGCATTTATAGGTGTTTCGCGGCGGTCGAAAAGGTCTTTGCCCGTATGCAGCAAGACATTTTTGCCTGCCCTCATGAAGGCTTCTTTAGGGTTTTGTTTGTCGATGATGACATTTTGGAGAAATTCTTTGCCTTGCGTCAGTGCTGCATCTTTCAAGGGGTGCAATCCGCGTGTCACCATCGGTTTCAACACCGGGGCCACCGAACGAAAGGCTGATTTCAACATATCTCCTAAACCGTGTCCTCGCTGTCGAGCAACCCCTCGGTACACTGGATACATGACTTACGAGTCGTGAGAGAACCGTTTTCGAAAATGGAGTTTCACCGTGACTTTTCCTTTGGTGAATGGAATATTTTGTCCCAAATCTCCTTTTATAGTAATGTTGACCGTGTCCAAATAAGACTTACTGACCGGCAAATAGTGAGGATGGACAAATTCGCGGTGAACGTGGTAAGTGTTTCCACCTTCCTCGTCAGCGTTCGTGGCAGAATCCACTTTGAAAGGAATGACACGCAAGAACGGTATGGAGGTGTGTCCCACCACGTTGTACTCCACCACATCGGAGTACATAAACATCAAATTCAGTCCTTGGTTCAGTTCTACTGGGGTACGAAATAACTTGCTAAACGGCTCGTTGTCGTAAACGATGGGTGATTCGTTTTTCTTCATCATGGCCATTCTCATGTCCATGTCTCCGCCCAACATGTCATACAATTCAGAACAAAATAAAATGGACATGATTTTACTCCCGTCAAATTTCATCGAGAAGCGACGAGCTGCTTTGTGGTATTCCATGGTGACACTTTTTTTGACACTCTCCAAAGCTTTCAGAAACACGACATTAAATCTGGAGGTTATGGTGCTCACCAAATGTTGACCACTAAAATAATAGCCTGGAGGAATGAACAAGTGATAGGTGGTGTACTTTTGATTTTTTGTGCCAAGGGTTTTCTTGTCATATTTGCCATAGCTATCCAAGTACTGTTGCAATTGTTCGTCATGAACGTCTACATCAAAAAAAATTTGATTGGGAAGGACATTGAGGACTTGGGTCGGGTGAATGATTTCTACTAAAGACACTTCCCAATGGGCTTCGTGATCTAAGGGGATGGTCTGAGGTAATTTGGCCGTGTAACAGCACAACGTGTTCTTGGGAAACACCTCCATGGAACTGTCACTGGGTAAGGTTAAGTAAAATTGGTTTTGGTGACTCATAATTCCAGAGTTCTGTGGCTGTCCGAGGGGTTACTGGACGTCAGAGGCGTGTCTCCGCCCAAAATGGGGTTCTGGTTGTGGTTGTGGTTGGAGTGGTGACTGACACTGGCACTGGACACAAGGTTCCCGTGGTTCCCGTTCGAAGAGAATTTCAGGGAGGGATTAAGAAGCAGGTAACCGATGCAACTGCTCAATAAAATGGTCCACAATTGTTTGTCTCCTTGTTGCAAACTCATATTGGCAATGGCTGCCCCAATGACACAATACACCACGAAGATTTGGCAGAAAAAGACGATTTGCGTTTTAGGCACACGTTCTCCACACCACACCCACAAGGGTTGTTTTTGTAAATCTTGCACAGAAGAACTGGGTGAAGGAGGAGTGGTCGACGTAGCTGCGTCTGTGTGAAAGGGCATGATGGTCACTTCTTTTTATAGTCGATGACTTGCGAAGCGTCGATCCAAGAATCGAAACTGGGTGGATATCCTTTCCAACGTACTTTGACTTCTTTGACACGTCGTTTGCCCACTTTACGGGTTCTGCGTTCGAGAATGCTTTCGATGTCGTACACGTCGTCTTCTTTTTTGGTGACACGTTGTAACTCGGGCAAATAAAACGTTCCTTTGAGCACTTCTCCGTTCATGTCTTCCAATTTGTAGACGGCAGGATGACGGCCATGCACTCGTCCAGTGACGCGAAACAATTCGGTCGTCCAGTTAGGTAAGTAACCTTTGTCGAAAGTGCGTTTGGTTTTGCCAATGCGCACCCAATCTCCTACGGTCAACTCTCCACTTTTCTTGGGGACAGCCCTCGTCGGGGACGTACCAAACAGGCGCTCAAACACCAACACTTCGTTGTCGGGAGTCACTTCTTGCGGGGCACGTCCGATGCTTCGATGGTAAGATTGGTTGTACGCTTGCACCAGGTGCGGTAAGATGTCGATGTACTTCAGAGTGTGGTGATGCGTAAAATATTTCCACATGCGTTCTTTCAAAGTGTGTTGAAAACGTTCCACGATGCTGGCTTTGGTTTCGGGATTCTCGGTGGTAAAAAAATGAATGTCACGTTTCTTTAATTTTTTTTGGAAAGCTTGGTTCAGAAATTCGGTGCCGTTGCCCGTTTGCCATCGAAGAGGGTGACGACCACTTTGTTTCAACACTTGTTGCAGGGCTCGCACTAACTCGCTGCTCGATTTGGAAGTCAAGGGCACGACCCAGGCAAATTTGGAAAAGACCTCGATGACACAAAACAAATATTTGTAGGCACGATTGTAGCTGGCCAAATGAGAGACATCGGCTAAATCGGCTTGCCATTGATGATCGATGCCTTCCACTCGGGTGCGACTTCTGGCAAACTTGCGTCGAATGGGTTTGTGTAAAGTGTAGTAGCTTGTTCTTGTAACCATCGTTGCACTTGAGGTAAACGGAGACTTTTCAATCGAGTTTTGGCAGCACGATACAATTTTTGAACTCCTGCGTAACCTGCAGGATGAGAGGGATCGTAGTAAATGCTGGCTAAGACTTTTTCCATTTTTTTGTGCTTGTGTGTTAATAAGACACCCACTCTTGGAGGATGCTACTCTTTTTCTCTTGGGGTACTTTCTTGGATTGCAATGCTTTGCGTGTGCGACCGGCAATAGGTGTTGAAGAGGAGGATGTCTGAGCGGGGGATATCGGTTCTTGTTTCACTTCTGTCTTCACTTCTGTCTTCACTTTCTTTTTCTCTTGTGATGAAGAAGGGGTGGCCATCATCTTTTTAATCCATCCAATTCTGGAGGTAGGTGGTGTTGTTAACTTGCGTACTTTTTCGGGTGGAGTTTGAAACCCTTCTTCTTCTTCTTCTCCTTTTTCTGTCTTGGTCACTGGTAGTGGTGGTACTGGTACTGGTACTGGTGATGGTGCTGTACTTGTCATCAAGGTCTTAAAATCTTTCGGAGTGGGTAGAGCTGTTTCGTCTAAAGTTTTCTGGTGAAAGAGTTGCAGTCGTTGCAAGAGTTGACCGTACTTTTGCAACTGGGACATCTCGCTCAAATGGAGATTGGGAGGTAAATGCGGGGTGCGTTGTTCTTGCCAACGATGGTATTCCATCCATCGTTTGTAAGGCACTAAAGCTAGTTTTCGTCCTTCCATGGGGTTGTCAGGGGTCGATTCTGAGATCTTGGGACTTTCGAAGGCCTTTTTATCTTGCTCCCACCAGTCCTCCCAACATGGTTCCCAAGACTCCTTTCAGTAAGGGACCTAACAAGAGGGGTAAAATGCCTCCACGTTCGACCAACATCTTCTTCTTTTGACGAATGGGAATTTTCTTTTGAACCGTTTGGCGAAGAACGTGACAATGTTTACCTAAGCATTGTTTCTGGTGTTTGGACAAAGGGATCGTGCCTTTCAAGACGTTCAAACAGCATTCGCACACGGTATCGATGACCTCTTTGGAGGCTGATTGAATGAGTTTTTTTCGTAGGGGTGGAGAAGCTTTGGACAGGACATATAACATGTCCCCATGTTTAACTAAACGAGGAGGCAGACCTTTTCTTTTCTTTCCTTGGGGCTGTTTAGCAGAGGGATGTTTTCTGGAGGGTGACATCTTTGAGTCTTCAGCACCAAAAACACTGATACCCCTACTTGGTCACAGACCTTTTTTATATTGGAACGCGTCGCCACTGATTGTCTTTACGTCGTATTAGTTTGAGGACAGGCATGACACGTCGTGCAGGGGTACGTAACGGACTAAATCGAGCCAGTTCTTGCTTGGACAAATCCAGTAAACTTTGTAACATGCCCGATCTTTCTTGAACTTTGATTTTGGGAGAAGGTACTTTGTGAGCAGCAGCCACTGCCACTAAATTGGCGGGTCCTGCCACTGGGGAAGTTCTTCTTGGGGTCATCAACGGAGATGTTCTTGGTGTGATCAACGTCTCTAAGTACTCTTCAGTTCTTGGTGTCATCAACGGAGAAGTGGATGAACTTGAGGATGCCGAAGACGCAGTCACCGCCGTGGCAGGTCGTGGTTTCCGAGTGTAAAGTTGCGTCCTGGCCGAAGTGCCTCTCTTGCGACTAGTTTTCTTCTGTGGACTTTTCTTTTTCTGGGGGCTTCTTTTCTTTTTCCGGGGTGGCGTCTGGTAAGAGGAGGGTCCCGCCACTGGAGAAGTTCTCCTTGGGGACCTGGTCTTGTTCTTCTTCTTGGAGCTTCGTTTGACTTTTTTCTTGGGGAGAAGTTTGGGGGCATTAGGATCCCATCTTAAGAGAGAGCAAATGATGACCCCTCCTAGAGTACCGCTTCCTCCAGGTTTCAAAATGATTTGTTTTTTGGTTTGAGTGTCGATGCGGAGATCGGCCAGTTGGGTCAAAGCGACTTTGTTTCGATCAAAAAAGCGTTTAGGTTTGATGAGGAATCTGAATGATTCCTTGGATTAATTGACGTGCGGTCACCGTGAATCATCGTAAGACTTCTTTGAGACTAGCTTCTAAGACACGAGCTCGTGTTTGTGGATTTTTTTCTCGACTGATGCCATACAAGGCACGAATCAATTTGACGGGAAGATGCGACTGATGAGACGTCATGTTCAAAATGTGTGTGAGACAGACGAAAAGGGTCTGAGGTTTTTATAGATTTTTTTTGTGGAGTCCGTCTTGGCACCAGTGGTGAAACAAATGGGTACGAAATCGCAAATCCTCGGGGGTCGTAGGTTTCAAATCGACGAGTAAATAGGCGTGTGGAGTTTGAGTGGCATCGTCGTACGCCTGAGTCAGCAAAGGTGTCCCTAACTGTTTGGCTAAGACTTGCACTTGCGATTTATCTCGAGGGCTTTTAAACAAGACCACGTAATGCGCATTGAGACTGATGGTGCGATGGGCTTTACTTTGTTGAAACAAATTTTGGGTGATGTAAACGACACTGGCATTACGGTGATGCCCTTTGCGCGTGAACCACAGTTTAATTTCTTCTTCGTCTTCTCCTAACATGTCGTCGAAAATGACCAAATGGGTTTGACGGGAGTCAGAGACGATGCTGTCGTCTTCTTTAGGAATGCCTTCCACAAACACGATGGAATCGCCTTGACTTTCTCGCAAGAGGCTGTACGCTGATTGCCACTCTTTGTAACACCACACGATTCGTTGAGGTGGCCGATCGATCAAATGATGTTTATGTTCGATCAAACGTTTGACGAATTCGGTTTTGCCTGAACCGCTAGGTCCAGCAATGAGCATGTTAAAAGGATGGCGAAGATACAAAGCCTCCCAACTGGCACGATCTAAGTGTTCGTCGATGACTTTGACAGTAGAGGAAGAGGGAGCAGAGACAGCAGAGGTAGCCATAGTGTCTGGAATGTCACTTGTGACACGAAAACAAACAAGACGAGAGTTTATATACTTTTTTTCAGAACACGTTTATTGAATGTTTTAAACATGAATACGAAAGACAAAAAAATACATAAAAGCCAAAGCTTAAGTACAAGGATAAAAAGCACATAATAACCATCAACGTGGAATAAACACAAGTGTCTGTACAACATGTTTTGGGTAATGTTCTGACCAGTTCTATAGGGGGTAAGGTCACACAAATGTCCTCCCGAAATGGTCTTTCAGGCCTGTCCACGACAGTCCCGTCCTGGGTGACGGGTTCTTCTGGCACCGTCACTAACACAGGTTGAAAAGTCGCAAGGCTCACAATCGCATTCCAATTCAGAAGCCCCACACTTGAATTGTGCCTGTCTAAACTTGTTTTGTGTTTCTCTGAAAGTATTCATCTTGTTCGCTCGGTCTTGGTAGTCACAATGAACTCTTGATCTTGCCTAGGGTTCCTTTTTATATACAGACCAATACCGACGTGTCCATACGGTAAGGTGAAATGACTGGAAAGTCGCACTCGCTTCTGGTACACGATCTGATAGACTTTTTCCAAGGGTCGACTGACGATGTGGTGAGTGGGTAAACGTACAATCTTGTTGGGTTGATAGGTGGTCACTTTAAAGTTTCCATCCTCTCCCGATTGCAAGGCTTCTTTCAATACCCCAAAGTTGACCACACGACTGGTACGATAATTCAGAGTCAATCCTTTCACTTTACACGTCGTGTGCAATTCTCCTTGTGGGTCCCGGTATTCGTAGCCGTAATTTTTGGGACCACCACTGACGAAACTTAGAATCTTGTCGTCGGGATGTTCGTCTGTCCAGGCTCCTAAACGATCTCCTTCGATGTCAGGGTGCTGTTGACTCGGGTGATGGATGTAAATGCAACTGTCCGTGTCAAAGTACAGGACACGTTCCCCTAACAGTTCTAAAGCATCGTACAATTTTAAGCGAGCATGAGCTGTCACGTAAGCCGCAATGATGACATTTCCAAAGGGGTCGTCTTGTACAAAGTCCAGATCTTCTTCGTAATTGACCAAGATCAAATCCTCGCAAACGACGTCCTCGTGTTTCATGTATTTGGTTTTGTCGTGAATCATCTGAAAGTAGCGGGAAGGTTCTGTCAAATATTCCGTCTTGGGTAAACACGGTCGTTGTGCCATTTTACCCCACAAGCAATTTAACATCACTTTGGCAAACGACCGCCTGCCTTCGTTTTTCTCGATGTGGTCTAAAGAGATGCCTTCTTGTTCATAGTATTTCTCTTTGAATGTCTTTTCGTCTTCGGAAGTGTGACACCAGGAAGGATAGCCGCTGGCTTCTTGTTTCAGTTTCAAAAAGGCATCCACGTAGTCGGCGAAAATGCCTTTCTGACTGGGGTCACCCTTGTGGTATTGTTGTGTCTTGGGAAAGTGGCAAATTTCGTACACTTCTAACAGTTGGTATCCCATGTCCAGAGCTTTGAACAATTCTACGCTGACCCAGGTTCCCGTCAAGGCACGTTCTTCCTGGGTGTGCTGACAAGGTTGGTCTTGGTTGCACGTTTCGGCACAAGTACGGCACAAAGGAAACATCAGTTTGCCTTGGCAATGGTGAGGTAAGACGGGATGGTAGAGGTTCGTGGGAGGCAAAACTTTACACCTGATCAAACCTTCGTATTGTCGAATGTTTTTTTAGGTCGATGTGTTCCGTCAACAATTGTGGGTGCCCTGCAGGAAAGCGACAATACACGTAAGGATACAGCGAACACACGTCCAAGTATATGATTTCTTCTCCTTTCTCTTCGTCGGCTTGGTACAACAAACAGGTGGCATTGGTCCTTCCTCCGTACAAACTATCCCTCGGGTTTAGGGGGTCCATCAGCTTGTAACTTTCCACGGCACGTTTAAACTCTGGATCCGTGGTCATACGGTGATCGTACTCGTGTTCCCACATTTCCACCACTTGGTATCCTTGCTGTTCTAACTTTAGGCGTCGCTGTCAAGTGTCCTGGTACAAGTCTTCCATGGTTCGTTGTAAAAACTGATTTTTAGTGCTACGATCAGGGTAACAGACGGGACATCCGTGAAATAAGCAACCGTTAAACTCGTACACGATTTTGGGGTTTTCTAAGTCCCAGCCATCGACCGAATACGTTCCGATGGTCTTTTCGCCTCCTCCATTGCGGGCATGCTGAATCCATTTATCTTCCTTGTCGCACAAGTAATGTAACCAACGTAGGGCTTTCACCGAGTATTGACGTTTGACATAGTGGGTCGTTTGAGGACTGATGACAGCCACGGTGTTTTCAGTCATGAATCGTTGTCGATACACTAAGGAACACGCTTTGGTAATGGTGCAAGCTTCTTTCAAAGGATCGACCCCTCCGTGTTCCATGAACAGTTCTCGAAATTTTCCACAGCAACGCCGTAAAATGTCCACGTCGGAACGACAATACTTTAGCATTTCTTCCTGAAAGTCGAAAGGGTCGGAGGCGTGAGTCTGGTACCAAGCGTAGAAAGCTTCTCGTTGTTCGGTACGCATGTTGTCGGGGTCGTAATAGTGAGCCTCAGGCAAATTGGGTAGAACGGCGTGTTGATTGGCTTCCGTATTGAAAAAGTGTGGAAAGTACCCTTTAGCCATTTCTGTCATTCCAAACGTTTTAGGCATTCGACTCAAAGGCATGGCCAAATAGCTCATCGAATCTTTAAACTGCACTTGTCCCACTTGCATGAAAATGATTTTGGCTCCGTTCAAAGTGACTTTAGGACGTTCGGTGCCTTGTTCCGTATAGTATCTGAGAAGAAACTGTCCATCGTATCCGGAGAAATTGTGAGCCATCACCGTGGCATGACGATGACAATCTCCGTAACGTTCGATGTCCTCTTGGCTCCACGTCTTGTCGATGGGATCTAAGACCCATTGGGCAAAATCGGCTAACGTGTTCGGTCCTCGAAAGATTTTTTCACGCCCTCCGGGAATCTTGCTGCAGTGAGGGCAATGACTGAAGATAGGTTCTTGAATGCACTTCTCGCACGCTCGATGAGCCACGCAGAAATTAGGAATGTGAATGCCAGTCTCTTGCATGCATTCGAAATCGAAAAAGATGAAATTGCCTTTCTTCTTGTGACCGTCCTCTTTCTCTGGTGGGGGTTGGTATTTTTGCACGTAGCATTCGTGTTGCAGGTCCACGATGTGGTGACAAATGTGACATTTATTTTTCCTGAACATACGTGTGTCTTGGTATTGTTGGTACGTAGGCCTTGTCGACACGTAGGGCACAATCGCAGCAGTTGACAAGCACATTTCTGCTGTGAACCTTGCGTCTTCAGATGTTGTTGGTAACAGGCAGGGCTGACAAACGTGCGCAGACAAGCAGGATAATGTACTCTTTCTTGTCCTTCGCTCAGACAGGGTGGAGAGGCCAAACATCCTGGGCATTTCCATCCGCAATGTTTGTGTTGCTCTCGATTGTTATAGCCATAGTCACATTTAACACAGTAATAACTGTATCACAGGAATCCAGTGATAGTGGTAATGGTATCGAAATGGTCATCATGATAACAGACATGAATGTATTTTCCGTCCTTAAAGTCTTTCCCTCGAAACAACAGAGGTCCGCGCATTTCTTGAGGGTGCACTTTCAAGGTGTAGAGTGGAGCTAGGACATCTTGCAATTTCTGAATCTCAGGAATGCCACAGGGTGTGTCTTTGGACAGTCCGGCTTGTTGTAACAGGAGTTCTGCTTCGTTTCGTTGTTTGGCTCGGTCGGATCGTTGAATAGTTTTCCAGGCTCTTTTCCATTCTACCGTGTCGTTCTTGTTGGCATAGGTTCGTCCCACAACGATGGCTCGGGCTAAACACATGTGGTCTTGAGAATTGTGAATTTGGACGAGACTCTTCTTGGTGTTGCGAAGGTCGTTCACCAATAACACCTTATTGCGTTGTCCGGTCCCTTGAGGAGGAGAGACGTGGGCCATTTTCAGTGTGGCTTTACCATCGGTGATGTCAAACTGGTCATTAGATTGTTGTACGTGTTGAATCTTGTCCATGTCTTTGGAAGGGGTTAGTTCTGCGGGTCTGCTAAACTCGATCCAAACAGGGGATTTCAAGCTGTCGTGATCTATGGATAGTGTCAAGCGATCGTCTTCTTTGGGTTGACATTGTCGCTTGAGTGCGGTGAGCAAAGAATCCCACATCTCGGTGATAAACCCTTCTGCTTTCTCCAAGGGTACGTCGGACTTGAAATCTTTAAACTTCAGTGTGTAGGTGTAAGCCGTGGTTCTAAATTTTCTAGAGGAGCGCTTTTCCGTCTCTCGAATGGAATAGTACTTTTCAGGGTTGACTAAGGGTGGTGAACGTTGTTTAGAGGGTTCGGATTCTGGTTCACTCATATCCTCTTCAAAATCACTGGCATGAATTTGTGCCAAGACTTCAGCTCTGGTACGAGGCGATAGATCACGTTTCTGCCTCTTACTTTCTTCTTCTTTCTTCTCGAATGAATAGGATCGTTTCATCTTGAGTGCAAAACGTCAAATGACTCAAGTTTAAACACCATAGACTAATTTATAGTCATGGCAAACCAGCGTATATAAAAAGGGTGTGTGTCTTGTCTTTTCACTATTCATTTCACTCTCAAACCGAGGAGAACGATGGAAGAGACTACCCAGATGGAACGTTTCATCAGAGCTTTGCGAGGGGTCATTAGAAAATTCTCATCAGACCAGCCGACGGACTACTCTCCTTCCTTTCGAGATAAAAGTCAAGATACTTGCTATATCTGTCAGAAGAAAGGGCATTGGTCTTCAGAGTGTCCAGACCGTCAAAAAAGAAAAAAACAGGGGCTAGAAAAGACAAAAGTCAAGATACCTGTTATTATTGTCAAGAAAAAGGACATTGGTCTCCAGATTGCCCAAAAAAGAAACAAGAGGAGTCGGAAGAAAAGAGGGATTCTTCAGAAGAAGAGAGAGATTCTTCAGAGGAAGAAAGCAGCCAGGTGAAGAAAAAGAAACAGGAGAAGAAAAGAAGAAGGGAAGAAAGTGAGGAGGAAGAGGAGGAAAAGACTGTGACGGTGAAGAAATTGAAAAAAAAGAGAGAGTAAAGAAAAGAAACAGAAGAAGTGAATGTAATTTATAAAGTGTTCTGTTGTGAATTGTGAATTGGATTGTAACTATGGAGAAAAGAATACATTAATTATATAAGGTAAGTGTCTTTGAGTTTTGATTTTAAATAAGAAGCTACACTCACGCACTCATAAACAGACATGTACTATAAGGGTAAAATGGGGTTTTTTTGTTGATTTTTGAGTTATTGGCAAATTGAAAGGCTATCTCTTTTCGAGAGAAGGGGGTGGCCCTGAAAAGGGCCTTTTCTGGTGTAGGGGTGAGTTTAAGCAATCAACTTTAACTGCCTTAAGCCTTTGCCACGGCCGAGGCCTACTTCTGATGATGATGATTGGGTTGAAATCACTAAGGGTGGTACGATAGGCTTAGTCACAGGATTGGCGTGTTTAGCTCGGGAAGGTCGTATTCTCTTCGGTCGTGATAAAGAAGTCTGATACATTTGTTTCAGACTTCTTAACTCCGCTAAAATGTCCAACAGTACCGTAGCCGTTTGATTTTCACCCTCTTGTTTATTTGCTGCTACTTCTTCTTGTTGTTGTTTTATTCTTACCTCTTCTTGTTGCTGTTGCTGTTGCTGTAGGAGAAAAGCTTGTTCCGCTTGCTTTTGTCGTTGCATAAATTTCTCCAATTCTTCTTTCTGTCTCTGTCTAAAATTCTCCACTTGCGGTAATGAAGAATGAGACGAAGGTTCCGGAACAAATTCTTGCGAGGTAAGAAAATCCACAAAATCCCAATGTACCTCTTCTGAAAGTAAGTCCGGGTTCCCTTGGGCGGTCTCCACTGTTGGTGCACCCCAGTGAATCGTTTTCTGAGTTTCCGTCATGTTGAATCACTGTCTCGCATCGATTGACTGCACACAGGCGCTAGCGAATCTATATAGACCACGTGACGTCACAGACTGCTCTCTTCGGATTGGATGCGGGCTGACTGAATTTTGTCACGCGTGTTTGGATTGGTCAACGAACTCCGTTTCAATCCTTCCTCTCCCTATAAATAAGCGCAGTTCACTGCATTGATTCACCTGTTCTCGGAGCTTCACGATGTGGACCACAGTTGAATCATCCACCCTTGTGTCTTCAATGATGTTTAGGACGGACATACCCATGTATGTCCGATCCAAGTGGACTGTTGTTGATAGGACAGATACTAGTCTATGGATGAGAAGAGTTTACATAGAAAAACAAGGATGCCTCAAGAGGGTACTTGTGTATGGACCTTCAGTTAGAAGGAGTTTAAGAAGAAGAAGATGTGACAGATGCCGTCTATGTTAATATTAATATTAACATAAAACCAAAGGCCCTTTTCAGGGCCACCCACATTTCTCGAAAGGAGATAGCCTTTCGATTGCCTTCCCCTTTAATAATTTTTTTTTTAAAAAAATCCCAGGTTCAATTCCCCTTGTCCCTAAAGTAGCTTTTTTTTTCTAACATGTTCAATTCTCCTTTGTCCCTAGACAAACCCAAACTCTATTCCCATGTTCAATTCCCCTTGTCCCTAGACAGATCCAAACTCTATTCCCCATGTTCAATTGCCTTTGTCCCTAGAATCGATATTTTTTTCCATTGTTCGAATGCCTTTGTCGCTAAAATGGATATTTCCTTTTTTTCCTTTCTCCAATGTTAAGTTCCATTGTCGCTAATCTTACCCAGGGTTTTTTGCCCATGTTAAATTTCCATTGTCGCTAATCTTACCCATGGTGGTTAATGTTAAATTTCCATTGTCGCTAATCTTACCCAGGGGGTGTTTTTAATGCTAATTCCCATTGTCGCTAATCTCACCCCATTCACTACTAACATATATATATTGGCCAAATGCAAAGCTTTGAACTTAGGAGGTACAAGTAGAGATTTAATATATAAACACCTTTCTGCTTTTGTTTTCTTCTAGCGAAATAATATATCTAAATATGTAAAATGAAAGGTGATATACCTAGATTGGATGGGTTGAAAGGTTTTCTTAAAGACGACTATAATTTGAAAAAATTATATTGCAAATCTGAAAAGAAAGAAGCATTTATGTTGATTTGGGAACAATGGGAACCATAATTCCGCCAGTAACTAAGAATGATGTGTAGCAATTCAAATGCCTGTTCAACAGCGTCATGTTTTGGGTATAATGTTTTGGCATTATAACCTAAAAGCTAACCAAAAGAATTATTGAATTGGGTCTGATTCGATGGTAAACAGGAACAAAAGACTATAATATCACAACGTCTATGTCATCTATTCATTGTATATTTGTATTAGTATATCTAAATTGTGCACAAATACATATATTGTGTACTTATAAATGGGTGCATGTGTGCTTGCGCGCGCGCGCGTGTGTGTGTGTGTGTGTTGATGTTGTTTTAATATTTTACGCTATTTTTATTGTCGCTAGATTACGTTAAATTCTAAGGTGACGTTGTGTTGGTTCCCCGACCCAACAATGGTCAACCTATCACGGGAAATACAAAACACAGGTTTTTGTCTCGAAAACAAATGGTATATAATTTGCCTTATTCCACTATCCCTTGAGTTAGCAACCAGATCCTTCATATCATCAATGTGCATTTGCATTAACTTCTCCAAGGAGTATTCACACTTGTAATACTAGCCCTTCCATCTCCAATCAACTCAACAGATTAATGTCCTAGAAATCTGATTGAAAGTTATGACGATTCTGCCTCTAAACATCAGCAATTCTGCACTAACACTTCCGTCGTTCAGTTATACTGGAGACTACAGTAGTTAAGTGGGATACATTAGCGTCAATGGGAATTAGCATTACAGAGACCCCTGGGACAGATTAGCGTCAAGGGAAATTTAACATGGAGAAAAGTCGTGGGTCAGATTAGCGACAAGGGAAATTAACATGGAGAAAAATCGTGGGACAATCTAGCGTCAAGGGGAATTTAACATGGGAATAAATCGTGGGACTGTCTAGCGTCAAGGGGAATTGAACATGGAGAAAAATCGTGGGACTGTCTAGCGTCAAGGGGAATTTAACATATGGAAATTGAACATGGTGGGTCTGTATAGCGTCAAGGGGAATTTAACATGGTGGGATTGTCTAGGGACAATGATGGTAGAGGGTCAAACACAACAGAGACAGAAACATACATACACTAGTACAAGCGTGAGATTTATATATAAAGCATTACCAAGACCTGAAATCTTGCTGGGGTGTTCAAAAATTTGCATAATTGTAATGATGCTATAAATAGCTATAATCAAGGAAATGCTCAACGACAAAATGGATGTGACTAAAAGTAACGCTAAAATGACGAAATTGTCCCAGAATTTAAAGGAAAATAAACATATCCCCGAAAATTAAGTTACAATGGTTTAGACTAAAATGGATAAAATTAGTAACTACTTACAATATCAACTTCTGTGACGATCGTGGATAAATACCAATGTATCTATAATCAGCTGAAATTCCTATGAAATCCCACTATCTATTTATAGCTCCAACTTGTGGGTTTTTCCTTTGGAAAATCCCACTATCTTTTTATAGCCTCAGCTTGAGTGACGTTCCTGTTTATGAATTCTAGTATATATGTATAGCTACAAAATGTGGAAATCCCCAAGTCGATATTTATAGTCTCAAAATTTCCAGCGTCAGTGACGTCACTGTACTGAACACTAGGGGATAAATGGCAACAGTGTTGCAAGTGGCTGACCTGAATACGCGCTACTGTAGGTAGGTAGGTAGAGTGTATCTAATAGGGATAAAGTGAGTTTTATAGGGACAAACAGAGACCAATACACACATACACACACACACAACATACGCGCGCAGACTCACACACACACACACACACACACACACACACACATACACACACACACACACAGGGAAGAGGAAAAAACAAACCCCAAAATATACTATCCACACTCGGGAGAAAAAAAAAACAACCAAATAAACGATCTACACAACGTACGCGAACAAACACACACACACACACACACACACAACATACGCGCGCAGACTCACACACACACACACACACAGAGGGAAGAGGAAAAAACAAACCCCAAATATACTATCCACACTCGGGAGGAAGAAAAAAAAACAACCAAATATACGATCTACACAACGTACGCGAACACACACACATACACACACACACACACACAGAGGGAAGAGGAAAAAACAAACCCCAAATATACTATCAACACAGAAGGGAGATAATACAAACCCCAAATAAACTATCCACACAAACGTACGCGAACGCATACAAACCCCAAATATACTATCAACACAGAAGGGAGATAATACAAACCCCAAATAAACTATCCACACAAACGTACGCGAACGCATACAAACCCCAAATATACTATCAACACAGAAGGGAGATAATACAAACCCCAAATAAACTATCCACACAAACGTACGCGAACGCATACAAACCCCAAATATACTATCAACACAGAAGGAGATAATACAAACCCCAAATAAACTATCCACACAAACGTACGTGAACGCATACAAACCCAAAATATACTATCCACACAACGTCGCTAACGCATACAAACTCCAAATATACTATCCACACTCGGGAGGAAGAAGAAAAAACAACCAAATATACGATCTACACAACGTACGCGAACACACACACACACACACACACAGAGGGAAGAGGAAAAAACAAACCCCAAATATACTATCAACACAGAAGGGAGATAATACAAACCCCAAATAAACTATCCACACAAACGTACGCGAACGCATACAAACCCCAAATACACTATCAACACAGAAGGGAGATAATACAAACCCAAAATAAACTATCCATACAAACGTACGCGAACGCATACAAACCCGAAATATACTATCAACACAGAAGGGAGATAACACAAACCCCAAATAAACTATCCACACAAACGTACGCGAACGCATACAAACCCCAAATATACTATCCACACTCGGGAGGAAGAAGAAGAAACACAACCAAATATGCGATCTACACAACGCACGCGAACACACACACACACACACACACACACACACACGCACACACCACAGAGGGAAGAAGAAGAAAACCATTATACACTATCCACACGCAGTGAAGAAATAACCCTTTATATATACTATCAACAGAGAGTGAAGAAAATAACCCATTATATTCCATCAACACAGAGTGAAGAAGACAAAGTTTTTTGAAAGCACCTAAGCCCTCACCTGCAATGACCAACTCTGCCAAACACCTACACCCCACCCACCCCCACTACAAAACCCATTTAACCCGTTATTTTATGGCATCAGTGTGTGATTTAGGAAACATCAAGACACAAAATGATGGACGAATAGACTGACTATTGTTTACGGACTTGCATGCCTAAAGAGCGTGCGTGAAGGAAAACATCCTTCCATTTCAATTCTAACTAAAACATGATCCAGAGGGATAGAGAGAGGTGAAAGAGCACAATTTCATAAAGTGTGAGTAAAAACAAAACACGCCATCCTTATTATACAATATCAAGACCAAGAGACACTTACGTTTTCTTTCTGGTCTCTTCTCTTTTAGAAGGTAGTATGAAATTTCACATCAGGGCCAACGCATCGGCTCACATTGTCAATTTTTCCATTTCCATGTTTTTACTGGCACAAGTTCTTCATCATCTTCAATTTATTCTTCTTCTGAATCCCTCTTCTCTGTTTCGTCTTGTTTTTGTTTCTTCTCTTTTCTCGTGGGGCACTCTGAATTCCAGTGTCCTTTCTCCTGACAACGATATTAGGTATCTTGACTTTTGTCTCTCTTTCTTAGACGAAGCTGGTATTCTGGAGACAAATACCCATTTACCTTTGCAGATATAGCAAACTTCATTAGCACTTACACACTTTCGTATTACTCTCATCAAATTATGACCAAAAGAGTAAGTTTTGTTGCCACTTTCGCATGTGAATTATGCTTTCGTATGACTTTTAGCAAATATTTGACCAGCAGGTCGATCTGTGCTGACTCTTCCATCTTCTTGATCGTTTGAGAGCGGAATGAATACTCTGACGCTAAGACACTGTCCTTATATACATGGACCTGCTGCGTATGAAACCTAGTCAAATGTAATTTTGCAATGAGATGAAACGATTTCATTGAGGAAGTAAAAAGCAATGATGTACCGTATCGCCTCACACAAAACCTGAAGTTTTAGTTCAAATCCGTGTCAGCGATTTCGAAGACGACATAACTGAGCTTTAATCAATGCTCTCCAATTATGCCACAAAACCACGAGTCCTGATTCATGCCAAAAGAAATTTCGTTCGGTCCATAAAAAATAGTATCACATCTGAGAAACGCAAAAACGAACTTCCAGAAAACTGAGAACGACGGCTTACACCTACAACGTAAATGTGTGAGTTCAAGTAGTGCGTAAAACTTAGTCAAATTAGATTTTTATAGTCAAGACGAAACGATCTCTTTTCGAACAAGAATGCAGACACCAAGCGACAATGGCGATCCGTGTCACACAACACTTTTCAAAATGTATATTATCAGAGGTTTGTTCTAGCGATCTGCACGGTTAAATTAAATGTTGATGTATTTTGCAATAAGACGGACACAATTTCCATGGGATCGCCCATGGTACGATTGTTCGTGCATTAGTTTAATTTTTAAAAATATTTTTTTATATAAATCGCCTATAGGATAGACCCAGTAAAGCATGGCCATTCTCGTCACTGTCTGAATAGCTACTTAAGTCAATTCGAAGCGAACGCGGTAAGAAAATAAGTATAGCCAATGAAATGGCTTACAACGGGTGATGCATTGTTTTGTTCTAGGGATGTGTGGCATAATAATCCCTATGTTCTTGCGTTGTTACCATTACAGTGCAGATAGACTGAAATGTGAACTTACAAGCCCTCTTTGTGTGTGTTGTACCATTTCCTCTTACCACATCAAAATACTGAGCGTCACAGTATTGGTTCGCGTTTTCAAGCTGACCATTTTTTTATATCTCACTTAAACATTTCGACATAAACACTCACATCGGTAGAGTCAGAACAGACGTGTTACAGTATTGAGGGGCATGTTATCTTTTCTTTTTCAAACTAATAAATTTGGGGTTTGTATGAAGTAAAGAACCGAAAGTACAGTGAAACTCAAGGATGATGACCCAATCTGTCTGTCTATTGATGCGTGTATTTACTTAAGAAGAAATATGACCTCTAAAACACAAAGAGATACGGCAAGCATGATTAGATTAAGCACAACGATGTTTTCCTTCACGCCCGTGTAATTTAGAGTTTCAATCGTCTTTGAAGACAAACTTGGTCTCCTTTTGTAGGGCTTGAAATAATAAAAAACTGAAAAATCTTAAGCACTTTGCTATAGATAATTTCATCAACAGACCAAACAACATAAATACCGTTACAACAATAGAAAGCCTTAAATCTTCTATCAAAAAGAAATGCATGAAAAAAATTAAAGATTAACGATAACTAACCAATGAAACCGAATTTAACAAAGGCAATGACATGTGAAGAAATGCCTCTCACTTTGGAAAGGTAGGCGAATGTACTCTGTCATGCACCGTCAACTTGAAAAAAATTATAAACAGAGAGAAACCTGAATTCAAAATTCAGTTGTTTCTTTTTCTTCAAAATTATTTCGTTTCTTTTTTCTTTTTTTTTTTTTTTTGGAACAAATCTAAGCACTAATATAGAGTGGAAAAGGGAAAATGCACATACAAGCTTTGATATTTCTGAAAAAAGGAGGGGATATTCCTAACGTTCATAACCACCTATATATGCTTGGACTTGTCTGTGACTTATCCACAAAACAAGATATACATATTTCTGGTCAAGTTGCAAGTGTGTGCGTGTTTTTGAAAATGGTAAAAATTGGATATACAATTTTCTCGTGACACTTATAAAGTGAAGAGTCTGTGCAAGTGTCAAAAGCCAAAGTCATATAAGTTTTGTATTTTGTACGGCTTGTAAAGATTTCTACTTTAGAAAATGTGAAGTATCACAAGTTATTATCACAAACAGAAGTGGAACATAAGGGCTTGCAAGAAAGAAAATAACCCAGACAGTTGGTGTCATCAAGAGTACTAGAGACGGTACCCGAACTTGCTTGCCTGCTTACTTGAATTAAAGTGATTTTCGCTCTAATGGAGCATGTATCACTGGTTTAATTACGCACCGCGTGATTTTTAATTACTCCTGGGGAAGGAAAGAGAGCCTCATCCCCCAGGCTTTTATGTACTCACAGACTATTTTTAAATTTAGCCACTCAGGTGTAGGACTAACTAGTCCTTAACAACCTGACTGAAAGACTTTAAACATGAGTGGGAATTGTCTCACCACACACTCATTTTTCTGTCCGAGCGTGGTAAAGGAGGAAAAAGGTGCTCAGCAAGACAGCCATGGATGTTAAGTACTCACCAAAACGCTAGCCCGTACTTATTTCAAATCAAGTCCCGGTTTTGCTAATGGACAATAAAAGGTACCAATAATGTGTTAACCACCTGTGCAATTAGTTCAAATCTAACGAGTCTGTTAAATTTCCTACTTCCTAACATATCTGTCTAATATTAGTACTTAGTGTACATAAAAATAGCCATACTGATCTTATTTTAAATTATTATGTCTAAGCGACATATACCAGTTTGGTCACTGTTAGGTTTAAAAAATTAAGTTTGTTGTGGTGTTCCAATGGGTCAAGTTTGTTTCGAGAATAGTTTAGTCAAGGAGGGATACCAAGCCAAATATGGTTCCCTATTTAATAAAAAGCAATCTTTTGGAGCCCTAAAAAAAAGTCTGTTTTTTCTGTTAGAAGGTAACACGTCTCTCTTTTGCTTTCACGTTCTTTCCCGCACTCCTAGTCTCATGATTCTTGATATCAGGAAATGCGTAGCCATGATGGGCGGTAATGTAAGCAGCGGTTTCTACCAGTTGACTGAGGGGGTATCCAGTGTAGGCTTGTCTGTAGAATTGGGGAAGAACTCTGACCCCTAATCCCCATTGAGAAGGTCTTGGTTTAAAGGTGTCTAGAGATTTGTAGGCAACGTATTGTATGGCTGTAATAAACTGCCCTGCTATGTTGACGTCATACAATGCTTGATCTAGCCCCATTTCGGTGCACTTCTCAACGAGGGTCAGCGTCCCCCTCCTCCTCAACCGCCTCAATTTCCTCTTCTGGTTCTGATACTAATTCTTCAGTTGAGGTAGATAGTTTCAAATCCGCTGCTATGGTGTCTGTCGCTGTTATTGTTGTTGTGGTTGTTCTTTCAGCTGAGATTGCCTGTAGTATCGGAGTGAGAAAAGAACGTAGTGCCTCCGATAATTACATTTGAGTTTGCCATACCGTTTGTGTAACATAATTGGACCTTTGTTTTGCCACTACTCTTTCCGGGACGGGTTGTTTGTTAGGTATAGTCGGCTGTTGACTAGCTGTTATTTGTGTTCTCGAGGTGGGTGGAGTCCTAACTGGCTAGGTCTGCATTTCTTGCTCCCGCTGCTGTTGCGTATATTTCTTCCCTCCACACCGAGTTCTGGACCTAATTCTTTAAATTTCGTTGTACCCGAACTTACATTATCCATATTATCACCAACAAAAGAAAACAAAACGCACAGACCTAAAAGAAACACTCATTCACTTTTTACAGAACATTACTATTTTTTAAATTTTGATAAGCGACGGAAACGAACAACTTAGAGTCACACTTTCTAACCAGCAGCAGCATGAACCTGGCAGAGGCTTTGTTAACAGTTTTATCGACACCAAAGAGTTCTTCTTCTCTTTCCGAAGAAGCAGACCTTATCCTGTGAGAAAGCCTGTCGTCACAGGAGGCCGTCATCTTATAACCTAAGCGATCGCCATAGCTTCAACTTCCCAAAAAAAAATTTCAGGGCTACCCCATACTCTCGAAAAGAAATCACATTCCATTGCCTATGATACGTTAGTCAGTTAGAAGAAAAAAATACAGAAGTGAGTCTATCAGCACATGATTTCTTTATCTTGGTTAGAAAGTGTGACTCTAAGTTGTTCGTTTCCGTCGCTTATCAAAATTTTAAAAATAGTAATGTTCTGTAAAAAGTGAATGAGTGTTTCTTTTAGGTCTGTGCGTTTTGTTTTCTTTTGTTGGTGATAATATGGATAATGTAAGTTCGGGTACAACGAAATTTAAAGAATTAGGTCCAGAACTCGGTGTGGAGGGAAGAAATATACGCAACAGCAGCGGGAGCAAGAAATGCAGACCTAGCCAGTTAGCACTCCACCCACCTCGAGAACACAAATAACAGCTAGTCAACAGCCGACTATACCTAACAAACAACCCGTCCCGGAAAGAGTGATGGCAAAACAAAGGTCCAATTATGTTATACAAACGGTATGGCAAACTCAAATGTAATTATCGGAGGCACTACGTTCTTTTCTCACTCCGATACTACAGGCAATCTCAGCTGAAAGAACAACCACAACAACAATAACAGCGACAGACACCATAGCAGCGGATTTGAAACTATCTACCTCAACTGAAGAATTAGTATCAGAACCAGAAGAGGAAATTGAGGCGGTTGAGGAGGAGGGGGACGCTGACCCTCGTTGAGAAGTGCACCGAAATGGGGCTAGATCAAGCATTGTATGACGTCAACATAGCAGGGCAGTTTATTACAGCCATACAATACGTTGCCTACAAATCTCTAGACACCTTTAAACCAAGACCTTCTCAATGGGGATTAGGGGTCAGAGTTCTTCCCCAATTCTACAGACAAGCCTACACTGGATACCCCCTCAGTCAACTGGTAGAAACCGCTGCTTACATTACCGCCCATCATGGCTACGCATTTCCTGATATCAAGAATCATGAGACTAGGAGTGCGGGAAAGAACGTGAAAGCAAAAGAGAGACGTGTTACCTTCTAACAGAAAAAACAGACTTTTTTTTAGGGCTCCAAAAGATTGCTTTTTATTAAATAGGGAACCATATTTGGCTTGGTATCCCTCCTTGACTAAACTATTCTCGAAACAAACTTGACCCATTGGAACACCACAACAAACTTAATTTTTTAAACCTAACAGTGACCAAACTGGTATATGTCGCTTAGACATAATAATTTAAAATAAGATCAGTATGGCTATTTTTATGTACACTAAGTACTAATATTAGACAGATATGTTAGGAAGTAGGAAATTTAACAGACTCGTTAGATTTGAACTAATTGCACAGGTGGTTAACACATTATTGGTACCTTTTATTGTCCATTAGCAAAACCGGGACTTGATTTGAAATAAGTACGGGCTAGCGTTTTGGTGAGTACTTAACATCCATGGCTGTCTTGCTGAGCACCTTTTTCCTCCTTTACCACGCTCGGACAGAAAAATGAGTGTGTGGTGAGACAATTCCCACTCATGTTTAAAGTCTTTCAGTCAGGTTGTTAAGGACTAGTTAGTCCTACACCTGAGTGGCTAAATTTAAAAATAGTCTGTGAGTACATAAAAGCCTGGGGGATGAGGCTCTCTTTCCTTCCCCAGGAGTAATTAAAAATCACGCGGTGCGTAATTAAACCAGTGATACATGCTCCATTAGAGCGAAAATCACTTTAATTCAAGTAAGCAGGCAAGCAAGTTCGGGTACCGTCTCTAGCACTCTTGATGACACCAACTGTCTGGGTTATTTTCTTTCTTGCAAGCCCTTATGTTCCACTTCTGTTTGTGATAATAACTTGTGATACTTCACATTTTCTAAAGTAGAAATCTTTACAAGCCGTACAAAATACAAAACTGATATGACTTTGGCTTTTGACACTTGCACAGACTCTTCACTTTACAAGTGTCACGAGAAAATTGTATATCCAATTTTTACCATTTTCAAAAACACGCACACACTTGCAACTTGACCAGAAATATGTATATCTTGTTTTGTGGATAAGTCACAGACAAGTCCAAGCATATATAGGTGGTTATGAACGTTAGGAATATCCCCTCCTTTTTTCAGAAATATCAAAGCTTGTATGTGCATTTTCCCTTTTCCACTCTATATTAGTGCTTAGATTTGTTCCAAAAAAACAAAAAAAAAAGAAAAAAGAAACGAAATAATTTTGAAGAAAAAGAAACAACTGAATTTTGAATTCAGGTTTCTCTCTGTTTATAATTTTTTTCAAGTTGACGGTGCATGACAGAGTACATTTGCCTACCTTTCCAAAGTGAGAGGCATTTCTTCACATGTCATTGCCTTTGTTAAATTCGGTTTCATTGGTTAGTTATCGTTAATCTTTAATTTTTTTCATGCATTTCTTTTTGATAGAAGATTTAAGGCTTTCTATTGTTGTAACGGTATTTATGTTGTTTGGTCTGTTGATGAAATTATATATAGCAAAGTGCTTAAGATTTTTCAGTTTTTCATTATTTCAAGCCCTACAAAAGGAGACCAAGTTTGTCTTCAAAGACGATTGAAACTCTAAATTACACGGGCGTGAAGGAAAACATCGTTGTGCTTAATCTAATCATGTTTGCCGTATCTCTTTGTGTTTTAGAGGTCATATTTCTTCTTAAGTAAATACACGCATCAATAGACAGACAGATTGGGTCATCATCCTTGAGTTTCACTGTACTTTCGGTTCTTTACTTCATACAAACCCCAAATTTATTAGTTTGAAAAAGAAAAGATAACATGCCCCTCAATACTGTAACACGTCTGTTCTGACTCTACCGATGTGAGTGTTTATGTCGAAATGTTTAAGTGAGATATAAAAAAATGGTCAGCTTGAAAACGCGAACCAATACTGTGACGCTCAGTATTTTGATGTGGTAAGAGGAAATGGTACAACACACACAAAGAGGGCTTGTAAGTTCACATTTCAGTCTGTCTGCACTGTAATGGTAACAACGCAAGAACATAGGGATTATTATGCCACACATCCCTAGAACAAAACAATGCATCACCCGTTGTAAGCCATTTCATTGGCTATACTTATTTTCTTACCGCGTTCGCTTCGAATTGACTTAAGTAGCTATTCAGACAGTGACGAGAATGGCCATGCTTTACTGGGTCTATCCTATAGGCGATTTATATAAAAAAATATTTTTAAAAATTAAACTAATGCACGAACAATCGTACCATGGGCGATCCCATGGAAATTGTGTCCGTCTTATTGCAAAATACATCAACATTTAATTTAACCGTGCAGATCGCTAGAACAAACCTCTGATAATATACATTTTGAAAAGTGTTGTCTGACACGGATCGCCATTGTAGCTTGGTGTCTGCTTTCTTGTTCGAA